>VXBZ01007532.1:325788-337248 GCA_013399135.1 Heliornis fulica | reverse complement strand
CCCAGATCTAGGCAGCAAAAATTTTGGAAATAAAAGTCATGCTCTATCTGCTAGAATCTACTAACTATAAACCAGCTAAATTTAGTACGTTTAACACAACAGGAACAAGTCCTAAAATTATGTGCTTAACCTGTAAAAGGACTGCTTCAGAGTTCAAAACACATGAACTTTCAACTCATATAAGTTGTGGACACCACTGTTCTGGGACAGAATTTATGTTATGTGAACTTCATTTAGCTTAACTACATTACTCAAATCAAATTAAGTCAAGTCTCCAAAGACAAATTTAAAATTGTACACATATTCTTCACTTGACTTTGTTACACAGTTGAGTTTGTTAGTAATTAAATGCTGACAGGAGCATCCACTTTAAATGCAAAGGACCAGAGTGTAAGTAGCTACTGAATATGCAAAAAGAGGAAAATAAAGGGGGGAAATAATATTTGGACACATTTTTATACATCAGTGTAGTAACAAATGAGCTCATTTATGAAGGCCATTGCCCTTTGACACTTGCATAAATTGATAAACTTGTAGGAATGTTTTGTGATCTCATGTCATGGCACAAGCCCTCCCATTTCTTCCCAAAAAAGACAGCTGCAAGTGGTAGGTTTAGTTTCCAGGATGCATCTCCCTGAGCTGACATGACAATACAACCATAGAAGGGAGCTTCTTATTGGTATGAAATTTATTCTTAAAGGCTAATGCAGAACAGATAAAGACAAATGCCTTTCCCAACTATATGTCTGATGAGATTGTTCACGAGCTGAATTGATCTATTCAGCTTTTCCAGTGTAGAAGCTCTTTTGTGAATTTTCTGACTGGAGTGTAAATTCTTACAGTGGAGTTTTGTTCCTCAAATCCTCTAAAAATAACAAAAATAACCCTGCTTGCTAGTCCCAATGTTTCTATCTGTTCATTGGTTAGGTTCCAGACTCTGAATTTCCTTCACACACCTGACTGTGTGTAAAGAGACAAAGTTAATGATATTGCGACTAGGTCAAGTCAGGCGAATAATTTTATCTACATTCAGTTCGCCAGCTGTAACATATTTCTTTACCTTACTGGGAATATTATAAGGATAAATTAATTTAAAATCTGTGAGATGCTGAGAATGCACAGCTATGAGTTCCAAAGAAAAACCAATTAAATAAAGAAGCTGAGTATATGAACCATTGCTGACCAGTGTTTCTCATACCACTCCACTACTGCCCTGGTACAGAAAATAAAACTGGACCACAGTTAAAGAATCACAAGTGCTACATACCCTTTGCTTCACCTTACAGCAACACTCTTAAGTAAGTGTTCTCATTCCCACAGTCTCCATAAGGTCAAAATGATTTTGCACAATTCTTAATGACAGAGTTTCCTAATGAAAGCAACCTACTTGCGTATCTCAGAATGATGGGTGGGTTGTGATTTAGATAGTTATGGGTTTCAGCAGTACCTAAGTAAAACAGTGTTTGTTGTTTATAGTTACCTTTCTCTTAAATGGAAAATTATACTCTCCGAAAAAGACTAAGTTATTGGCATTATTCCAACATAGTACTGACTGACATATGCCAATTTACTTGTCATCATAATCAGCATGCTAGTTTTAACATTTTCCTAACTGATTTAGAGTTTTTCTCACATACCAAATTTTGATAGCACCTCCTTAGGGCTATGTACATGTATTTACATTACATGCTAGGTTGAAAAAAATAAAAGAAAATACACATTTATTCATTATCGTATATATAATTTACGTTGGATAAACTGGAAAATGCTTTCAAGTATCAACTAACATGAAAAGCATATTTGATAAACATGAATCCTTTTTATAATTTATATTCTGTTTTTCCAGGTTTCTGCAATATGTTCTGACTTAGACTACATTATGATTTAAATATAAAGATTTTTTTAAACTAATCATAAAACCTATACCAAGTGAGATCATCTAAAAAGAGGACAATTATATATATAACTGAAAATGTGAGTAATATTAGATATAAGTACAGAGAATTGCAAGTGGATATACTCTATTTCTGAGTTTCAACAGTGGAAAAAGGTATTGTATGTGCACTCATTTATTACGCTTTCTAACCTGTCAAAACCACACACTCAGTACATCAGACCCAGCAAGCAGTTAAAGACCTAACTGCCAATTTCTTTTGATTTAAGAACAGAAATTTAGAGGTCTTATTTTTTTCTTTTTTTTTTTTTTTTTTTTTTTTTTTATATGGAGAAATACACATCAGGTTTTAAAACTGTAGAAACCATAAAAGCAAAATAAAGAACAAATGGACTTGCAAAAAAGTGTATACACTTGCATAATATCATTCTGTTGACTGCTTCGTAATTTATAGTGACTGCAATATTGACATTTGATTGATACCTGGGAAGGGAATGAACACCTCCTTGTGTTTAGCTGTGTTAGGGAGCAGTAGTAACACACTGAGGTCCCTGGGATTTACTTCAGATTAGTGGAACACTTTGAATTAGCCACTGTCAAAACCACTTGATTGGCTGCTTAGTGTAACCTCACACACAGCAGTTTGCAACCAGCCAATCACCATGCACAATATTAACAAGGTCATGGTAGTGTAGCACACTCCTATAACTCAGAGATTACAAAAGACTTTGAAATTCTGATACCCCATTCATAAGGAAAAGATTGTAATGAGAACAGAGAATGGCACAACATTAATTCATTGTGTGACAAAGAATATAATGAGAATGGGAAATAGTACAAACATAACTCATTCTTGTTACAGCTTTAAGATTGTAATGTCATGGTTCATATCACATACTTAGGAAGAAAGGTATGGCAGAAGAAGAGTTGTGATATTAAGCATAGTTAATCTGAATGCAGTACACATTATTATATATGCAATATAATAAAAATTTGAAACATTAGTTAGAAATGGTTTGTTAAAATTGTTATAATTTCTCCATAAATTTTTGTTAGCATTTTATTAATACTCTTGATATGAAGGGTTGCAGTGTGTATGTATACTTATTAACAGAGCTGTCCTCACAATGTTTTTACTCATGTATATCTTTAGAAATCAATTACAATTAAAAATAAACATATTGAGAACAGTATCTGTGTCTTTCCTGATACACATTAAGAGTCTGCCAAGAGAGATGCAGTGATGTTTAGTCATTTTAACTGCTACAGTGAAGTGAAATAAAATGATAAGCGTTGTATTTACCTCCCGAAATTAAGGAATATTTTAGTTATAGTTCATCTACCACCCAGAGATGTGCAGTATTCTACCTAATGTAATCATGGCATTTAATTAATAAGACATTAAAGATCTTTGACCATCTCAGAGTTTGCCAAAGCCAAAACCAACTTGTTCTATTCATCAAGATCTACACAAGATCACCAACTCAAAGCATTATATATTGTTTTTAAAAATCAGAAACTTTGCAGTCCTTTCTCTTAAATAAAACCAGAAATATTCTCAAAGACACTCCCAGTATATTAAAATTCAGTGTCAACAGGCAATTTTCATAAAGCCAGATGTTATTTGCCTACTTGCCTTGATACTTTTTTCTCTGGTTCTGTGTATTTTCTGACCTCTGACTAGGCACATCCAAGACCAGCAGCTAGGACTTCTTTAGCGCAACTTCTGTGAAGTGTGTTTGATCCAAATTCAGCTCCAAGTGTCTGTAGGGTGAGCTCTTACGAAGCTTCCATACTTAGTGCATGGAATGGAGAACATCCTGTAACTGCTGTAGCTTTTGCAATTTCCATATTTAATAACATCATCATCATCATCATCATCATCATCATCATCATCATCATCATCATCATCATCATCTCCTGACTAGCGGATCTTGGAGTCATATATATAAAAAAAAAAAAATCTTTAAAAGTATAGATCTTCAGTAATTCAGAAACTTTATCCAAGAGCATGGTTCAAAAAGACCCGACAAATCTTTAATAACCTAGAGATGTCTTAAGATTTCCACCTTCATCCCTGTGCACAAGTGTGTTGCTCTTGCTTTGGTTCTCTATTGCCATGGAATATGTGACTCCTTGCGTGCTGCAGAGATTGCATTTGACCAGTTCTTATTTGTCAGCATTCATACTCCATACTCCTTGTTCTACATCCATAGGCAGTTCTGACCTTTTGACTATCCAACAGAAACTTCCATTCCATTTGTCTATATGTAAATGCACAATGTCAAGGCAAAAATAGGTGAGCACTAGTTTTACCAAATAAAATCAACTTCCAGCAGGCAAGTGAAAAGCAAATTTTGAACTTAAATACATAACTTAAATATTACGTCAAAGGTCAGACAGGCAGTATTTTTAAGTGGTTCTAGAACAGCTTCACCCTTCTTCCTTAACAGAGGAACTCCATTTCCCCAGTGCTTCTAGACTTGCAAATGGAACTTTCTAACTGAGTATCACAGAACGACAGATAGATGTTGGGAGGGACCTCTAGAGGTCATCTTGTCCACATCCTCAGCTCAAGCAGGGGCACCTAGAGCCAGTTGCTCGTTGGCCAAACAATGGTCAGATGGCTTTTGGATACCTCCAAAACTGGAGACACCGGAAGTTCCCTGGGAAACCTCTGCCAGTGTCCAGTTCCTCTCAGTAAAAAAGTGTTTCCTGATGTTCAAGCAGAATTTTCTGTGTTTCAGTTTATGTCACCAGGTTCTCTGAAAAAAAGCCTGGGTGCCTGTTCTTTATACCCTCCATTCAGGTATTTACACACATTGATAAGATCCCTCTGAGCTTTCTCTTTTCCAGAGTGAATAGTCTCAGCTCTATCAGACTTTCCTTATAGGAGAGATGCTCCAGTCCCTTAATTATCTTCAAGGTCCTTCACAGGACTGTTTTCAATAGCTCCATATCTTTAAACACAGTACTCCAGCTGTGTCATTAACAAAGCTGAATGTATAGGAAATATAAAAATTAATTTAATCTTTAATTAGAAAAAAATCAAAAAGAATGGATTTCAATTGGAAAAAAATCTACCATTTTTCATCTTAAAAGGTTAAGATTTTGTAATAAATCAACATCTGAATATTATTGTTCATAATTCATTCAATATTCATATTATTGCAATGAATAAAAATAAAAAACTTTCTTTTTCTCCCCTCTAATATGAAAGCTATGATATTAACAAAATTGCAAAATTGTACCACATGGATTAGACTTAGAATATTAATTTGTCCAGAACACAATTGCTTCTCAAGAATCATAGTTCTATTTTCAGTAAGTTGGTTAAAATAAAGGCAATTGTTTTTGTGTGGTTACTGCTTTTTCTATCCAGATGGATTGATTCTATATCTGCATCAATAAGTAAATTCCCAAAAGTGGAAAATACATTCTTATAGTGTTAGTTACATCTTAGTATCCATATTACAACTGGGTGCATTGTCAAATTGAGATAGGTGCAAAGACCACGAGCGAAGGAAAAAATGTGATTGTCTGAGGGATGTTATGACAGTTCTGTATGCATAATGCATGCATCCCAAGAGGCAATTCTGCATCTGTTACATATATTTATGTATTTTTACTTGTACTTTTGGAGATATTTAAGATTTATGTTGATAGATTATTACCCCTTAAAGACAATAAGGGAAAATATGCAACAAGGGTATGATTTTGTTAGTGAAGTGAGCACGGTGAGAAAGTTGTACACATGGTAGGCTCTGTGAAGGTTAAGAAATTTCTATTCTCAACATTCAGTAGTCTTTCTGTAGTGGCTTTCAAAATGCTTTCAAGACAAACCTCTAATATATTTGATCTATGTGCAGCTAAAGTATGTTTCTGTTCATTATAATGACTGAAAGAGGGTAAGAAAACAATTGCTAGATGTTAAAGACTAACACAGAAATGATGAAGACATTTGTGAGTGAAAAGAAAAATCCTGAAGTCTCAGAGAATGAAGAAAGTGATGATAAATGAAGGCAACAACACAAGGGTAAAGAGACAGAAAAGATAAAATGGCTAAGGAGACAGAGTTTTATACAACTAACTGTTGGAAGAAACAACACACTATGTTGTACTGTAATGACATCTCCTGACCACTGAATTTTGTATGAAGAGATAGATGAGCCTTCTACTAGCTTCCATTACACAGCAGGTATTATTTTAGTCTCTGTTACACAGGAGATTTGAAAAACAACCTTCTTCAGAAAATTCTTAGATAAAGAGGACAAAGGATATTTCTGCTGTTCAGTTTTGACACTTTGAAACAGTGAATTCTGTGCAACCTCCTTTGAATATTAGAAGACCATCTGCAAAAAGAAACAAACAGAAAGGTGTGCCTCGAGGCACAAACAAGAAAGAAACTCCAACTTTCAGTTGTATGCAATTCTATACTTGCCTCTTATATGTTTTTTTGAAGCTTCTTCGAAGACGTCTCATATCAGTGACTGACAGAGAAAAGATATTTCATCTGATGAACTACTCATCTGCTACATCAATTATTGCATATAAATTTAGAAAATAAATGCCTAACATGTTAGAGATATGAAGCAAAGCCTGAAAGTGAAAAAATATATTTCATGGATAATATATTCTTCTTCCATCCACTTCAAAGCAATTTTAATTTAACAAGAGTAGAAGAAATGGAAAATCTTTGAGGAATTTAGGATATCCCACAGAAGTTAGTAAAAAAGTTATTGCTACTAGCTAGGTGATAAAATATAGCTCAATGTATTAATATACTAGCAATAAAAAAATCCTCTAAAAATACTTATTTCTCTTAGAGAGAGAATATAAACAGTTATCAAATTGTTGAGCAAATATAGTTCATAAAATAGATGTATATTGAAATATAGCATAACTTATAAATAATATTACACTATCCTCATGTACCATAAGATGAACTGTCAGGGAAGACAACTGGTATGGCTAAAGAGGGAGCTTTTGATGGAGCTTGAGAAATAAAACATAGTCTACCACTTTTGGAAGAAAAAGCAGGCAAACAAGAATAATACTGGGATCACTAGGTCACACAGAGATAAAATTAAAAAGGCAATAGTCCAGCTAGAAATCAGTTTGGTCACTGTTGTATGGGATTAAAAAAAAAAAAAGTTAAATACATTAACAACAGAAAAAGAGCTAAAGAGAGTTTCCATTCCTTACTGGATGCGAAGGGGAAGATGGACACCAAGGATGAGGGAAAGGCTGAGGTACTTAATACCTTTTTTTTCCTTAGTCTTTATGAGCCAGACCAGCTGTCTGCATGGCATTCAGCCTCTTAGGCTGGAAAACAGAGTTGGAGCAGAATGAACCCCATAATCCAGGAGGAAGCAGTTTGACACCTACTATGCCACCTGAACTCTCACAAGTCCATAGGGGTTGGAATATACCAAGTGGATTGATGATGGTAGTGGATGTGGTTTTCCTTGACCTCAGTAAGGCATTTGACACTGTCTCCCACAGCATCCTGGTGGGCAAACTGAGGAAGTGTGGCCTGAGGGGTAGAGTAGTGAGGTGGATTGAGAGCTGGTTGAAAGGAAGAAGCCAGAGAGTTGTCATTAATAGGGCAGAGTCTGGCTGGAGGCCTGTAACTAGTGGAGTCCCTCAGGGGTCGGTACTGGAACTAGTATTGTTCAATATGCTGGTTGATGACCCAGATGAGGGAATAGAGTGCACAGTCAGCAAGTTTGCTGATGACACAAAGCTGGGAGGGGTGGCTGACACCCAGAAGGTTGTGCTGCCATTTAACAAGATTCAAACCGGCTGGAGAGCTGGGCAGGGAGAAATTGAATGAGATTGAACAAGGGCAAGTGTAGGGTCTTGCATCTGGGGAGGAACAACTCCAGGTACCAGTATAGGTTGGGGACTGGCCTGTTGCAGAGCAGTGTAGGTGAGAGGGACCTGGGGGTCCTGGTGGACAGCAGGATGACTATGAGCCAACAATGTGCCCTTGTGGCTAAGAGGGCCAATGGCATCCTGGGGTGTTTTAGAAAGGTGGTGGCTAGCAGGTCAAGAGAGGTTCTTCTCCCCCTCTATTCTGTCCTGGTGAGACCACACCTGGAATATCATGTCCAGTTCTGGGCCACTCCGTTCAAGAAGGACACAGAACTCCTTGAAAGAGTCCAGTGCAGGGCCACCAATATGATGGAGTTGAACACCTTCCTTATGAGGAAAGCTTGGAGAAGAGGAGAGTAGGAGTGACCTCATTAGTGTTTGTAAATATGTAAAGGGCGAGTGTCCGAAGGATGAATCCAGGCTCTTCTCAGTATTTTTCAGCGATAGGACAAGGAGAAATGCTTCCAAAAAGAACATATGAAGTTCCATGTGAATATGAGGAAAAACGTTTTCACCAAGAGGGTGACAGAGCACTGGAACAGGCTGCCCAAAATGGTTGTAGAGTCTCCTTCTCTGGAGACGTTCAAGACCAATCTGGACATGTTCCTGTGTGATTTCAGCTAGGTGATCCTTCCCAGGCAGGGGGGTTGGACTAGATGATCTTTCAAGCCCCTTCCAACTCCGAACATTCTGTGATTCTGTGAGTACTGAGGGAGCTGGCAGAGGAGCGTGACAAGCTCATTGCCATCATTTGTCAACAGTCCTGGTTAAACAGAGAAATTCCAAACAACTGGAATTTTGCCAATGTGATGCAGATCTACAAAATCAAATATCTTTCCCTTTAGTAAAATCAGTTTAACTAGGGTCATCATGCATGATTTAGTACAAGCCCCAGAATCCAGGAAGCCAGGTCTTATTACTCAACGTACTTTCAGATTGTTTCCTGTTTCACTGGAATAAGAGATTAGGTCACCTTAAGGTGACCGATAAATAGGAAAACTAGAGCCTTGTAACTTAAAAGCTTTTCTGTATGGGTGGTTGGGATTTACTCTGGACATACTACAGAAGAATAGTATTCTCTCAAGGTCTAACATATTTCTTTGAAGGTGGGTGGAAAGATTATTTTTACCCATTAAAGTAGCTCTATATACAAATGAAAATTAATTTGTGAATTCTGAAACTTTGATTTTTCTAGCATTTTTTTGCAGCAAAGGTCTGAGCATTTAGTAGAATGTAAAAAAACCCATCTATTTAGGATGTTTATATCACACGCATAATTGGCATGCTAAAAGTTAAAGAGAGTCAACTCTTGTACATAAAACCGTATAAACACATAAACTATAGCTCTTTGTTACATGGCTTCAGAGGCATCATGCTATCCACTTCATTAATCAAGGGTATATCCCAAGTTTCAACACTTGATTTACAGTCATTCTCTATACATGCTCAACTGTAAGAAGACGAAGTTCTCTCTACAGTGGAGTAATCTTAAGGCACAGATCTCAAATTTGAAATGCTAATTTTAATAAGCCACCTTGCTTTTTCTAGTGGTTTCATGGATTGTTTTTGTCCTAATCAAGAATATGGCTGCTACTTCTAACACAGTTCAAGCTGCAGTTGAGAAAGATAATTCTACTGTTCAGAGCTATTTTATTTGTATTACGGCCAACAGTGTCAATTATGATGGTTCTTTATAAAGGAAGTCACCTATTCTGTAGAAAATAGATTAACACCACACCTGATTAGTAATCACTGCAATGTCCAGAAGACAGTGAACAAAAATAAATGACTCAAAGGGATACCATAATCCATCCATGAGCTAAGTATTTGCCTTATTTATCAGCCTATACACAATCCTGATAATAATCTTTGCTCTCTTGCAGGAGCTGCACTGTCTTCTTTGCATTGCACTGTCAAGAGAGAGAACTGACCCAGAGGGATAGAGATCCCTCCTTTGGCACAAGGAGGTCAAGGCTGGTATCTTCCATCTGATCATTCAACGTGTTATCTGCTGCATAAATCTGTCCAAATGGAAGTATGACCTTTTACTTGAAGCTAGGTTACCATCAGCAATAGATGTTCAAGATGTCTGAAAGAGGTAACATCGACCTAATCTAATATTTAGGCACTCAAACACTTGTTAGACTATTTATGCATTTAAACCTATAACTATTTCATACAGAAATAGCCTTTAAGAACTTTAAGAACTGCTGGTCACGATTCCTTGCTCTAGTCTAACGAAATCTATTTTCTTAGGAGCTCAATGGTACCCTCTTTGTGAGGTGAGTTTAATCTCCTTCATATTTTACCTGCATTGTGTGGGAATGATATTTCCATGCTAAAAGTGCACTGCTCAGATCTCTATTTGTATTTGAGGACCATGTAAAATGGACAGATTTTCAGAGTTCAACTGCCACAACAGGAAACTCCAGCTCTTTGGCATTTGTAACTCATTTGCCTGATTCTCTACATCTGACTGGCAAACATTGACTGGAGTTTGTAGACTACAAAGACTGCTTTGAACATGGCTAGCACCTCTGTAGTTAGGAAAACACAAAGTACTGCAGTAACCTCTGAGCAGCTACTGAATGAATAGTGTGTCTGGCTAATATAATCCCCAGAATCAGATGTCTTCTTAAAATCCATTACCACAGTATTCCCCTTAGAACAGTAGTTAGTTTCATCAATTCACAGCTTTATGACCTAGCCAATTAATATGAGTGATATCCTGACTTCCGCTCATAAAAACAATCTCTCTCTAATGCTAGTATAATTTGGAGATAAAATACTCAGAGAACTAACTTTCTGAACAGTGAGGATGACACTCTGTAAGAGCTCAAATACCATTAGGCAAAACCTGGATCTCCAAGGCAGTGAATCTTTTTGAAGACAAATACTGAGAAGCACATACCAAAAATACATAAGAAACTTAAAGTACACAGAAGAATCAGCATCTGGTCAAATGTTTTATGATTTTTTTTTTTCTCGAACTCACTGAGAAATATTGAGACCTTCAGTTTTTCTAGAAGTTGCTGTCATTTTTTTTATCCCTAGTCTCTTACAAAGGTAGATATGTTCACTTCAGTGAGTGTCACATATATTTACTCCAGAACTGAATATGGCATTGAATGAGTCAAATCAATAGAGGTGTAAAATTATAGTTATTTCAAATAAGGCCATAGATATGATAGTCACAGATCTTTTAGAACATATATTATTCCTGACAGAATTAAAATTGGCAAAGGATATTAAGAGCAATAAGAAAAATTTCTATAGGTATGTAAGGGACAAAAGAAAGACCAGGGAAAATGTAGGCCCCCTCTGGAAGGATACTGGTGTACTGGTTACCCAGGACATGGAGAAGGATGAGGTGCTCAATGACTTTTTGCCTCAGTCTTCACCAAAAAAGCCTCTTGTCTCACCACCCAAGTTGTGGAAGGAACGAACAGGGACTGTGAGGATAAACCACCGCCCACTGTACTTGAAGAGCAGGTTAGAGAACATCTGAGGAACTTGAAGGTGCACAAGTCCATGGGACCTGATGAAATCCATCCGCAGGTCCTGAGGGAACTGGTGGATGTAGTTGCCAAGCCAATTGCCATTATATTCAAAATGTTGTGGCGATCTGGTGAGGTCCCCAATGACTGGAAGAAAGGGAACATAACCCCCATTTTTAAAAAGGGGAACAA
>VXBZ01007532.1:309031-325214 GCA_013399135.1 Heliornis fulica | reverse complement strand
GAGACCTCACCTGGAGTACTGTGTCCAGTTCTGGAACCCCCAACATAAGAAAGACATGGATCAGTTGGAGAGGGTCCAGAGGAGGGCCACAAAGATGATAAAGGGGCTGGAGCCAACTCTCTTAGCCTTTCCTATGAGGACAGGCTGAGAAAGTTGGGGCTGTTCAGCCTGAAGAAGAGGAGGCTCCGGGGAGACCTTATAGCGGTCTTCCAGTACCTCAAGGGGGCCTATAAGAAAGATGGGGAGAGGCTGTTCAGTAGGGCCTGTTGTGACAGGACAAGGGGTAACGGTTTCAAAATAGAGGGAGGGAGATTTAGATTGGATATTAGGAAAAAGTTCTTTACTGTAAGAGTGATGGAGCACTGGAACAGGTTTCCCAGGGAGGTGGTGGATGCCCCATCCCTGGAGACGCTCAAGGCCAGGTTGGATGAGACCCTGAGCAACCTGATCTAGTTGGGGGTGCCCCTGCTTCTTGCAGAGGGGTTGCACTAGATGACCTCTGGGAGTCCCTTCCAACTCTAATCATTCTATGATTCTATGATTCTATGAGTCTATTAAATATATTGTCACCATTTTTCATAGTATGAAAGTATATTGTGAGGAATCTCATACTGGGGTGAAGATCAAAGCTGTTAATAACAACAATCAGCGTTGCTGATTCTTTCTGTTTACTTGACCTTTAAAGTAAGTAAGATTTCCGATGAAAATGTTGAAATACTCAAGTAATTAGGCAGATTCAGATGCTGAATTTCCTCAAACAATTTAACACAAGATTGGGGTTTATTTGATATAAATAAGGACAATCACTCCCTGAGGTAATTTTTTAGTTTCCTTTTGTGTTTTTTCTTCTTTTTTAAAAGTCTCCATTCAATTAAAAAGCCAGTGTATTTTATTGATATCACCGGTTTGGGGTTTTGTTATTTTTTTTTATTTTGGAGGTACTACCAGCCTTAATACTATAAAATAGCTTGAAAAAGAGACAAATATGACAAAGAGGAAACAAGCATCAGCTTCCTTAAAATGCAGTATGTACACCATTGTGCCACAGACAGTCGCTTTAAGAAAAATTAAAAATGTCATATATTTTTCTCACCTGATTATTTTGCACTTATCACATACACATTCACATATACATATGCATACACATACACACATACATATACAAATATATTTACATATGCATGTATGATAACTTTCACTAAAACAGTGTGCTGTCATATACCCCTAGATAGTATTTGGAATATCTTTTCTCTATCACCTTTTATAAGAGTTTTAACACTGATTGTCCCCTGTCATTTTTTTTGTAGGTAAAGAGAGATAGCCGTTGCACTCTGGCTAGTTATTGTACCTTTAGTCACAGGGTGAGCTGCTGAGACTGTAAAAGGAATGTATTTTAATGACTGCTTCCACCAGACTCAGGACTAGGAAGACCCTGTATCCTATGTTTAGGGATCCAGCTACCTTCAAAATCCATCCTTTGCTTTTTGAGACAAATTAATCCTGGACAATTTAACTCAAAGCTTTCTGAAATTCAATTACTATGTGTTTTATGTTCTGTAGAGCAGTATTCCCACCTGTGTCATGACTAGAGAAGCAATTTTTTCATTACTACTATTGAACAAATATGTTTGAAAAGGCAGTTTGGATATACTTACCATAGTGACATGATTTCAAGTTCAGCCTTTAGCTATCTGTGAGTTGTTAATGTTAGATGATGGAAGTCTACTTCAGTTAAAACTCATGATTAAGGGACTGGTTAGGTTTAGGTGGATAGATTTTCTTTTTCCTTTATAAAGATATCTGGAAAGATACCTGGCTGAAATAAAAATCCCAAGATTACCTTTTCAGTGAATTTTGCCAGTCTTTCACTTTGTGTTGGGATTTATTATTGTATCTGCTACCCTGATGTACAATTACTCACTGTCAGTTCTGTGGGATTATTTACATTGCAGAATCAAAGAAATGGGATATTAGAAATAAGTCTTCAGCAAGTTTCAGCTTTCATAACTGTGTATGGAGTAGATTTACCTAAGTTTAGGTAACATAAAAAGGTAACTGAATGATCAGTCTGTGCAAAGATACCTGTAGGCATTAGAGATCAAAACAGGAAAAACAGCCTATTCCAAAGCTGATGTTATGCAAGCTCCATCATAACAAAAAGCATATCATAAACATCCTGCAGAAGAAAAGAGGTATAGAGCAGACAGCAAATGAGTCCATGTAAATTTCATTTTCAATCTATACCTTTCTGTATTAAGTTTCATCCTTCTCCTGTTTAAGGGAATAGCACACTCAAAGGAGGTATCCAGACACCTTCATAATTTTGCCAGGGCAGATATTCTGATTCATGGTTTCTGAAAAGGAAATAACAGAAAACAGAGTAGAAAACCTCCATCAATTTTTTTGTCTGTTTTGCGCATTTCTCTTGAAAAATGGAAAACTATGATCAAGTGAGGTTATCAAGGGCTGAATAGTTCCCATACTCAATCACACCACGTTGCAGCTTCTCACACAGGTGTTTATTTTTTATATGCACGCACAGATATGTTGCTTTATTCTTTTATTTTGCAATAAATATCTAATGTGCAGTGATAGCAGAACCCTCAATTCTTTCTCATAAAGTACATGAATTGATAGACTGATTTTCCTTCCTTCTCATTGAGATATTTCACAGGAATAGATGGAGTGTTTAGAGGGGTTACATAAGCATATATATCCAGATATATAAATTGACATCTTAAAAAATTAGTGCTCTGGGCGTATATGTTTTTTTCTTACAATCACAGGAAGCTACATCTTCCCAGTTGCCTCTGCCCTGCCAATGCATTTGATTTTCAGACCTATGTGATGTTTCCATGTGGGAATCACCAGAGACATCACAGCAGCTTCCCAGCCTCTTGGGAATCTGATTGCTTCTTTTTCTTATGCTAGCTCACTTTGTCCTCCAAGTAAGAATTCAAATGTCAATCATTTTTTTTTCAATTTCATGGGGTAGAATCACAAAAATGGCAACCAATCCAATTGCAAATTACTTGATGAATCTTCTTTGAAGAGTTGCCAATAATGCTAATCATCAAATGGTTGAATTCAGCTCTGTAGAAATGCATTTGTGAAGAACAGCAATCTCTGTGACTTTGACAAAGGAACTGCTGACTTGCCTCACTGTTTGTCTTTTGATGTGAAAGAGCAAATCGATTTATAGAGCTTTTGCTTGCAGATGTAGGATATGATTAGTATGCAGAAAGACCTTTCTACAGTGTCATTTGTTTATTTAGCTGTCTCTGCACTCAGCCCTGATTGTGTATACTTAATTAATGTATACAAAGCTAAAAGAAATAAAATCCTGGAACCATGATCATAGAATACATGTCATTCGTCACCATGAAAATGCTATTTATATTTTATTGGCTAGAGGAAGGGAAATGCATACATCTAAAAAACTGCTTCAAAAAGTCCTTATGTTTGCCAAAAGCAGTCAGTTATAGTTACACCAAAAATGTGTCAATGAAAGCTGTTCGATTTAAGTAGGAGGTTCTTTTTTTTCCAGTGTTTAAATTTTTATTCCAAACAGTTGTTGAGTCTTTATAAAAAGTGCCTCTGATGCCTTCCTGAGGTCAAAGTACTCTGTAAAACATCCTAAGAGACCTGAATCATCCCGTTCTTCAAGGCTTTCTGATTCTGTTGCTTGGAAATTTTAGCTGAGAAAGAGTTTAAAGAGGAAAGCAGAGACACTAGAGACCTTCATGTCAATAATGAATGATCAATAGAAGTCACACACTAGAAAATTGACATTCAGTCAGCAATTCTGTGTTATTCATGCACATTTTACATTGTCTGTTCAGGTTTGTTGTCAGGAAAGTAGACACAGAAAGGCAGAAAAAGGTAGAAATCATAAGAATATCAAATAATGGAATCCAGAGTGACATCTAGTGACATGCTGTATTGGAAGCATGAACATTTAATTACTGAAATATACTGATTTTACTAGTCATTTAGTTACAGCTTTCCAGAAAAGCTAAAGAAGTATGGCAGAATTTTCTGACAAAATGCATTCTATAAGCATATAAGACCATTCACAATTCAGCAAACAAAAATGTTTGCTTCTGTCTGTAATAGCAATTCAAAGGGAAACAAATTTTCTGCAGAAACACTTTATAAGTTTATTAGCACTGATGCTATAAGTTTTCCCTACAGATTCACTTTATCAATAACCTCCTCAACTCATCTGCAAGACCTTCAAGTCTTACATTCATCAGCCACAAGCACAGACCCAAAGGCATGAGCTAACTAATCTCTTCAGGTTTGTTTTCAAGATGGCGGAGCACTGTTACCATGAGCAAATTGCATTTGACCTTTGACCTTTGACTGTTCTAAACTTCTCCATTGGGTTAACTGCAGGATCACCAAAAGTACTATAACAAGGGAAATTATTATTACAAAGATGAAATTCAGACTACTCTATTTTCAAAACACTCCTCATCAAATATTGACACGGGCAATAATGTCCTTAAATTCGATGTTATGAATAATCAAGAACAATTCATGTCATTAAAGGAATGATATTCATCTGCAAAGAATATGGAATAATAAAAGACTATGAGGAATAATATAGAAATCTCCAAATAAACCTTTTAAATAATATAAAAAATTGGCAAATCATTTGGAAATTCCGTTATTAATACTATGCTTCAGTAAATAAGAAAGTGCAGAAATCTCTGCATGTGGCGGAAATAATTTTGTGGGTTATAAGGCTAATGGCTGAATTTAGAAGTTGCTTTAATTTGCCACTTTAAATAATGTATTTGTTCATTTTTTCAACTACAGTGTATAAGAAATGGGTATTATTTTAATCTTTTAACTAAAATCATTGCAGCCCAGAGAGGATGGAAGATAAAAGATATTGTATATGAGACTGATTAAGCTTCCAGATCAGTAACTTTAAATCAACAAATCAACTAATGGGACAGAAAAAAAACCCCACAACTTAAAATATTTGGATAAAATAAGTATTTGTTTTGGCGGTTATTTTCTTTCAAAATAAAGAACCAGGGTAAATTATAACACAAGTGTACGGTAATTATCACATAACAGTCATATAATGAAGAAATATTAGGCTTTAAAATTGGTGGTTTTTGCATAAATACCACCATTACTGTAGGCACTAGATATCTTTCTGTTTTGTTATGGCTTTTCACCACCTTTTTGTGCTACATACTTGTAAACTGAACTTCCTAATGGAGACAATTGCAACGTCGATCAGATGTACATCACAATTGTTCTTATTCACTTGCAAATCTTGAAGATGCAACTACACCTCTAGGTTGCATTTTTCTGCAAAAGCTCAACTTTACAAATAGCAGGTCTCAGACACTAATTTTGAAGAAGGAAATGCTAAGTGATAGATCAAATGTCACTGTACAGAGAACCTATCTCTCTTTTTTTTTTTTTCTTTCTCATTTGTTAAAATTAACTTAGATCTTTGGTATTCTCTCATTTCCTCATGCTCTTCCAGAGCAGCACAGAATGTGGTGTACTGGCCAGAACAGTTAAATTCAGATGGTTTATTTCATTAACATAGCAAAAAGTGGATTATGCATACAATGAATGTTTACTTTTTGTCTTCTTTCCACAGATTCCTCCAATCTGTGCATATATCCAGCGATTCTTTTCTATTTCTTGAAGATCCTTGTGACCATTTTTTAAAAATTGATTTCTCTTCATTCCTTTTAACTTTTCTTGTGTTTGTCCGTTCTTCAGATTCCAAATCCCTTCCAAATCCTGCTTCCATATCCTCACTGCTGATTAGTTTGACATTACCATTAGCAGTAAACAAACCAGTCAATCAACTAGCAAAATAGACAAGCAAGCTTCAGAAACTCAAAAAATAATCCTCAAAAGAGGGCAACTCTTTTAAAAATTTCTAGCTGCTTTCATTGGGATGAGATGAGATCATGATTATTTTTCTCCTTTTTCAGAATTACAACCTTTCAACATTTTCTCAAGAAGCTCAGGAAAAAGTTTTCTTCTTTCACAGTCAAGGTGACAAGAGCACAGCTTTATCAAGAAACAATGAATAAATAAATAAATAAAGAATAGATAAATTTCAGGAACTTCTATGGTTTTGACAAAAAGCAAATTTTATCTATAAAAACTAAAATAACTGCGGCTGTATTCTGTGTGCACAGAAACTCATTTGGACATTCCTAACACATAGTGTTTCGCTTCCAGACTGTCACACATCTGGAAACACAGAAACAGGAGTTACTACTTTCCATTTGGTAGTCCTGAGTTGTTGTAAAATTAATTGTCACACTTTACTTACAAACTTTTCCCCTTTCCTTCTTACTTTTTTTTCCTTCTTTACCCTGCTCCAAACTTTCTTCCATCCTCTGTTCCTTTTCCCTTTCCATCCTCTCCACTGCTTCTCATTGCTCATGGGCAATTCTGTCACTTCAGACCTACCTGTCCAGTCTTATTCTCTTGCTCTGATCAATACCCACATAAAACAAGGTATTTTCAAAACCAAAAATATTTAACAACTGCCACATGAAATCTGAGCCCTGTGATACACATAGTAGCAGTCACAGTGACAGCTAGATTGTCCCATGAAATCTGAGACCTTCAGAAGGTGCTCCTTTAATTAAATAGAGTTAATTCAAATATGTCATGCCTTGCACTTTCTCTGAAGCTGCTGGTGCATTATTTTCCTAAGAATGATGACCTAATTAAATAGATTTTGGCATAGACTCACAAAATCTCCACTTATTTCACTCACTCAGGAAAGACCTTTATAATTCTTTCATAACTGCAGGAGAAAAACTATTTCTCAATAACTCTTCAATGTGTAATGAACATTAAACAGGAAATACCAGCTCAATGTGCCTTTATTATTTTTAGATGTTGAAAAGGTGTAGAGCAAGACAAGGATTTATTAATAGGATTCGAGTGCCTAATGGCCCTAGGCTTCTTTGAAAAACTCAACCCAGAATAGAGATGTTCTCAGCATGTTTGCACAACAAGCTGATGGAATCACTTCTTATATTTTAATCATAGTCTTCAGATTAATGACTGGCAGAGGAGTCTCTAGATTTTCTTGGACTGGTTTCCTACTTCTCATTTTGGTATCATTACTATTAATGATCTCTTAATTTTCCTTATTCTCATTAACTTTGATAATCTTTCTCTGATTTCAAGAGTTTTGATGTATTCATTCATTCTTCACCCACGTTATAAAACTTTCAGGAAAATCTTGATTAACTAATTGTATGAAAGCAATAGGAGCCACAACCTCTTTCTCTGACAACAATTTTAACTAAAGTAGTTGCTCTTTTGTTCCACGAGATACACCTTTTTTCAAGATTATATGTGTGTGTGCACATCAACTTTGCTCAGAGGATACCTACAAAATTGGTCTCCTACACAACTGATGTGGAAAAACATCACATCTGAGACTGCTGAAACCATCGGGAAAAGAAAATGCAGGAAACAAACAAAACACTTCAACACAAACCTCACTGATTTGCAATGGCAGAAGACTGTTCTAACCATTACTCTATAGAAACAATCTACATTGATCCTTTGATATCTGTCTTTCTTCCTCACTCCTAACAAAGGGCAGGGGTAGCCATTAGCTGAACAAATGCCTAACTTGTTGGTTAGAACTTGCCATGGAAGAATGGATGCTCCTGAATAAGAAAGGTTTAAAATACTCAGACTGGGAAACAAACACTGTCTCTCCATTTCTAGGAGAAAAAACTGCATTTACCCCATCTTAAATAATTAGAAGAAAAAAAAAAAGGAGAAATGAAAAAGGGGGGAAATGAGGAAAAGAAGGAAGTAGGAAAAAAGGAGGAAAAGGAAATAAAGGGAAAAGGAAAAAGGTAGAAGAAAAAATAGAGTGGGGAAAAAAAGAAATAAAAGATTAAAAAAAACCAAACCAACCAACAAAAAAAAAAAACCAAACCAAACCAACCAACCAAACAACCAAACAAAAAAACCCAAAACCAGAAAGAGACAAAAAGAAAGAAAAAAAAATAAATAAGAGGAAGAAAGAATAAGCTGGGAACTGCCCAGCTACAGCTGTTGCTTGTAGTATTCAGAACCACAAGTTGATGGAGGTATGCTGAGAAATTACATGTTCTAGAGCACCGAAAGTCTGAACATGTCAATAGCTTTTGATAAAAAATCTTTTCTACAAGTTTCCTACAACTCACAGAGTGCCCAAACGGATAATTTATAGGCATCTAATGCTTTCACGAGGTTAGAGCTTTGATGCTCTGATTCAGACAGGTGGGGCTAGGTACGGTTACAATACAGCTGATTCCCTGCTGAGAACCTTACAGCACATGGCCATGTCTCACCTCTGCCACAATCTAAACTATCCTTTACCTTCCGACGTTCAAGCCACCTAGACATAAGGAGGCAGTGACTCTGTAAATTGAAAACAAAATGATCAATCTACAAGAAATACTCAAATATTTACATGTCTCAATACAGTCTAAGGCGCCCATTTTCAAACTTCCAAATTATCTAACATTGGATAAAGATAGACAATATAACTCTATAAATGTCTTCCTTTTGAACACACACAGGAAAAACATTTAAAAAAACCCCAAACATGTAAACACAAACCTTAGGGGAGCAATACAGGTGCTTAAATACAGGTTTCTAGTGCCAATTATCTCTAAATTAGAGCGGAGAGGCAGTGACGGACACCCAGTGAAAAAGATATTATCATGTAAGTCACAAAACACATACTGCTACTCTTCTAGACATGCAAAGGAAGAAGCAGAGACTTACAGGACATCCTCTCTCCATTACCTTGCTTTTTGAACCGATACTTTGGAAAATCAAATTAGAAATCTTCTGCCTGAACCTGTTATTAATACTTCATAATACTAGACTTTAACTACAACCAAAATAAGTATTTCTATTTAATACCCTGAAAATAAATGTAAGTAATAAAAAAAATTGTTAACACAGCTGTGTTGTCAACCATAGCAAAAGGAAGACAGGGTTGCACTACGTCAGTACAAAAGCAAAGCATGTGACTGCAAAGCTGGACTCACCGCCTGCGCTTTCCAGTGCTCTATGAGAGTGTGGTGCTTGGGATGCTACCTTTGGGAGCCATAACGTACTGCAGGAACCCAGTGTGGCAGCATTTATAACCCCTCGAGGAGATGCTTTTGTACCTTCCCTGATACAGATGTAAAAGAACAGTTCCCCTGATAGGGCATCTTTGAGAAATCTTTGGATTAGATGGTATTTCATGTAGTTGGAAGGGACCCATAAAGATCAAGTCCAACTCCTGGCCCCATACCGGGCCAGACAAGGGCATGTCACTGACTGCATTGTCCAGACACTAAGAGGAAAGAAATTAGAAAGAGGCTGTTTTAGAGAGGAAGAAAAAAATACACTGCTTGTCATTTTACTTCTCACACTAGTTTCACACACCTCCAGCAGTCTGCATGCAAGGATTGTCCTTGTTAATTTCTCCCATCCAGACACTTGGATGTTGGAACTCCCCTTCTCTCCAACAAGGGTTTGGCTCAGCTTTCACACCACTGACTAAAATGGAAAGAATATCTTCTCTGCATACTTATTGTATATTTTTTTAAAAAGCAACACACAAGAAAAGTACACTGATAGCGGTTAGCAATAGAATAAAATACTGGACTATATTTCAAGAAAGGAAATAACTCATCTTTTCTTAACAGACAGGACATTTCTGCCTTGCTTCCTTGGAATTACCTGACTTCTGACATCTGTATGGAGAGACTGAATTAAAAAAGGAGTTACCTTCTTGTATGTCAGTGAGAATAAGAGTTTTAATGCAATATCTGTTGCTCTCTTTAACGTCCCACTTCCATATGGTTGTTTCATTGCACAAATGACAAAATAAAATTACATGGTACCATCTTTAAGAGCAAGACGAGCTATGTGGTTTCTAAAACCAGAACTTTTTTATGCAGAATAAATGATGGGATGGGTGACTGTTATGGGACAACTTCAAAGTAAAATAATTCTCAGTAAAGAATTTATTTTTTTTAAAGATTCTAAACTAAATGCCAACAAATACAAGACATAGAAAATGCATTAAAAATAGTACAGATCACTCTGCTAAATAAATAAACACTAAAAATCTCTTCTATCCTATAAAAGTAATTCCAGGTAAGGGATTTTAAGAGGAGATCTTATTCAAATATATCTGAAAATATCTCAAGTACTGCCACAGACTCTAAAGGATATACTAGGCCCCAAATGAAAGAGTAGGATGATGACTTTAGAAAATGCATTGTGTGGTGTAATGGTGCCCTCACTCCTTAGCCTATATTATCATTCATTTCTTCTTCTAAATGTATATAATTACATTTTAAGATGTTCCTTAGAAGAAGCTTAGTGTAATTGCTATGATCCTGTTTAATAATGCCTTGAGAAGCAAAACAACAGATCCAAGTAAAATATCCCTCCTTAAAGTATGTCAAAGGCTATCCACATGGAAGACTGAAAAATAATCAGATTTTGCATTCCATCCTTTCAACAATACAACTGCACTTTCAAATATGCTTTGTTGTTTTCTTTTAATTCATGAAAATTAATCTTATAGATGTAGATGCCAGATTTGCATTAATTAAAACTCCACTGTAGAAGCCAGGCTTAATTGCAATCAAATTTGCTTAATTATGCATGGCGAGAGATTCCCAAATGAGAAAGGTTTTAGTAAGGATTTTTGTTTTTTATACTGACAAAATAAATTGAAATTGTCATTTTTTGTGTTTTATGTAACACTTGTAAATAATTTGTGGAGCACCTTAAGTCTTCTATGTAAAGCAATGTTATTGCTTAAGTAATTATAACAATCTGCATTTTTCATTGTTAATTGTGGGTGTCAGCCTCATTAATTTTAATTTACAGCCTGTAATGAAATTAAGAAAATTTTGTGCTGATCTGCTGAAACTTGTCTTATAGAAAGTTACTTAATAAAACTGAAGTTCAGAAAAGTAAGGAATTTATTCGTGTATTGTCAAGACAAGTAACAAATGTTAATTTTTCTCACAAGTTTTGCTTCTAATTTTAAATCAATATCTAGTAAAGTAATTTGTGTCAGAAAGTTTGAGAAAGTTCAATCTGCAAATTTTTCACTTCAAAGAATAATTACATAGAATGCAGACATAATATGTAGTTTTATTGCCAACAGATAATATGTCACTGCACTGAAAAAATTAGTTTTAACTCTGTTCTATTTTTCATCCACTTTTATTCTGTCTGTACATTGCTTGATTAGCCAGACGACTTAACTCACTGTACTGAACATTGAAAAAGGCAAATATTAATAACCTTGTTAATGACAAAATAGAACACATCATGAACTGTATCTGAAGTGTGTAAACACAATTGTGCAAATGGAAATAAGAAGTAGAATACATTTCCTTAAATATAAGAAAGACCACAAGTAAAAAAAAGCAAACACAAAAGAACACAAAATCTGAGTTTTGTGGATTGAAAATGTAACATCCTGTAAGCTGCTGCTGCTGTCAGATCCAGGAAAGGATGTGCTATGCTGCAACTCTGAGCTTTCCAGTGTATGTGGGCATGAGCATGACCAGTCTTGTGGCCCTACTTTGACAAGAACTTTAGACACAAACACTGCTCTAAACATAAGATGTCAACAGGACTGAAAATCATGTTCATGTCTGTACTTCTTGCATTAAGTTGTATGACATTTTTAAAGACTAAAAATATGTCTTTTAAATGTCTTTATTACTATTCTTGATTCCAGTTTTCCTTAGCTCAGTTAGATCTTCATCCCTGTGTTTAACAGTGGTTAAGACTGAAGGTTTAAGCTCTCAGGAGATGGTAAGAAACTTCATCATTGTTCATGAAAAGCACTCAAATTTGGTCTAATATTGTTGCTACTTGTTTGTGGGAAAACTCCACATTCAAGATATTAAAAAAAAAAAAAAGAACTCTAGGTCTGCAAACCTGTAACTTTCCTCTGATCAAAGACATTTAAAAATCAAGTCCCACTTTCCTTTTTAAAGAAAGGAAACTTTCTTTACTTACTCTTTACTTTACTTACTCTTCTGTCTTGTAAGGGTAGTATTAAAGAGAACAAAATATAACCATTCATTTTAAAATGTTAAAGTATAAATTATTTTGGCATAAATATCACAGTTTAACTAATACAGATGAGATTATAATGTAGTACTGATATTTTTTTTTTCTCTGAGTAATCTCATACATTCTCCATCTCAATTAAATGGCTTTGAATATTGGAATTATTGTATCTCTTACAGTTAATATTTTCAAGATGTGAAAATATATTAGAAATGTCAGGGGGTCATATAAAATACAGTATATTTATGTAGTATTAAATTCAGGATAACTGAAGAAATCAGTAGAAAGCTCAAACAAAAAGAAAATTCCAGTGTGCTAAAAATTTTCAGTCCATTCTCACTGTAATTTTTCCAGTAAAACAATCTAAAAAACTCCCAAAATAAATTCTGCAAGTTCTATTTTTTATAAACCTGAATGCTTTATATATATTTTACTTTTGTGTTTATATTTAGAAGTTAAATTCCAAACCTACTGCAGGTTTTGAAATCTTTTAAGTTCAAATACTTTGAATACAAAACTAATTTCATTCTTTGTCGTCCAGGACCTAAAATTTTGTATTTCACTCAGCAAAAAGAATATCTCACAGAACCAATTCTTTTTTCATTCCATGATGCCAAAATATTTTTTCTCTACAATTCTGAAACATCCATAAACTCTAATATCTTTAAAATTTAGCATAATATCATAGCCAAAAATCTCTGCTCTCATTGCCTATTCACCCTTTATTTAGAATTTCTTTTTAATATACTTGATGTTCTGCTTTTCAAACGTCAGCCCTTCAAATTCTATCCTTCCTTTCCTCTGTTCCGCTGAGTTTGCATCATTGCCCCAGCCATGCAAGAAAACAAAAAGATATGGCTTAATTAGACTGCAACTTTATTAATTTAATTTATCTGGGGACTATCCAGCAGCAATTTCCAGAATACAGGTCATAAATTTTTCATTAATTATTTTCACTTGTAGGAGGGCTGCCATCAGCTTTTATTCCCCCCTGGTAGCAGGTCCTCAGCCTTTGGTGGGTGATCCACCACCACCTTTAAATAATGATGGTTAAGGTGCTGAAAGTGATCCAACTTGTCACACTAGACTCTAAGAGTCCTACTTCCAGTACCCACCTCCTTTGAGGAGGCTTTTGGTTTTGTCCTTTTGGAACACTGGTTTACCAAGGAAACAGATAGTACAAATATCTGAGATGGAATTCACTTTCATGGGGATGTAGAACACAGGAGCACTAGGCCACACATTCTTGGTTATATCCCCTCCACAGATTAACAAAGTCAGTTAGTTGATCTGAGCTCCATTGACCTGGCAAGCAATCCATAGACCTTCCTTCTACCCAGATGATTGACTCCCAAACCTGTGAAGGAACATGATGTTTAAAAGAGCTAGAACTCTTTTTCCTAGGTAGTCCACAAGAACCTCCCCTTTGCTCATCTTAATATTCCCAGGGCTATCCATGTTGGATTTTCTTGTCTTGCTTTTTAATTGGTGTCGAGGGGCATTTATGGTTATAAATGTACACTCTTGCACACACTGTACAATGCTTTGCATGCAAAAGCATTATATGATAAAATATAATGCATAAAATATGATAAAATTTAATGCAAAAAATGTTAAGGGACAGAAATGGCAATGGGAAAGTTGTGGAGATAATCTGTTATTTTTTCTAGTACACTAAGATTTCTCAGATATTTAACATATATAATAAAAATATAAAAGTACAAAACCAATAATATTTTATATAGTATAAAATAGAAACAAGTGGGTTTATATACCTGTCTTCGAGAATTTGAAATCTGAACATGGGGAAGCTAGCGGGGGAGGCAAAGAAATAATAAACCCATGGCTGGGAATATGTGAGAAGTATCCCTGAGTTTGTGTTCTGCTCTCTGTTGTTAATTTTGTTGTCTATAGCTTGCTACCATACTGAACATGAAAATGAAAATCATAATCTTTCCAGTGCCAGAAAATACTGCATGATCTAGCACGTGCTTGTTTCATGGTGTGCTCCTGCCCTTTCAACCTGACCTTTGTTTACTGTAGCCCTGCTCAAGCAATAACCACCTGTGTTGGAGATAATGGATATGTCTGGTCGTGATCGCTGCATCTGTCTCAAAGTGGATCTGAAGAAAGATAACAATACAACAGCCAAGGGATAATTCAAGCAATGCATTCACCTAACCATTGTTCTGGTCAATGTCCAACTCAAGACAAATCTGTAAGAAACTAACCTCTATGGTTGGTATGCAAATATGACTATATCATCTCACCCCATGAACAGTGAGCAGCCCAAGAGCCTTTTGAGATCTCTTGCATGGCAATGGGCTGCACTACAGTATGTCTCATTGAGCCTCTGTGGTGGGTTTCAAGCCCACCACTAAGCCTCTCAAGGTTACTCCTTGAGAGTGAGAGAATCCTTATCATATCAAATACTCAGTAAATGGATTGGGAATAAAGGCACTGAAACTTTGAAAACGTAATTGAAGTGACATAAAGGATTGGTTGTGCACATATAACCTTTAGACATAAACTCTTGACCCAGCCTGATCATAGGATTGGATCCAGATGCACCTAGATTCCTCTGAGTAGGAGTTTAGAAATGAGGAGGGTCCTCTCTAAATCTCATCACTCGACAGAATGGTTTCCCTGAGAGTTTTGCCTGACCCTGTCCTACAAGCAGTATATAATCAAGTGTAGCTTGCCACTGACTCTGGTTAAAACACTGTCACATTTACCACTGAGCTGTGTTAACTCACTTTGTTAATAATAAAATACATTGCTGTTTCTCTCTTGTTAGTGAAGTGCATCTCTATCACTCTATCCTTGATGGCTTGATTCACCACAAGTGAATAGGAGAAGCAATCCTGCACTGAACACTGAAGCACAGAACTTTTTTAGTCTAGCAGATATAAAATACTTTAAAATTTGGAGACCACAGTTACTTTACTACTGTAAATAGGAGCAATTTTGTGGGGTATTTTAGTTTTTCATATTGGCCTGTAGCAAAACTATTTTCAATGTGCTTTTCAATATGAGCTAAAAGTGCATAACTGAGACTTCCTAGGATTTGTGAGAGATCATAAATGATGTCCAAAGAAGATTCCCAGACTTGTGTTGGAACTATAGTGTTGGTGGGTGTAATGGATGATGGTCTTTTCAGTGTGTGGTAAAACTAAGAATGTCATTAATCTGATGTGTTATAAAAATGTACAGAACTAAAACCAGGAAGTAATAATCTAGGCTTCTAATATCCAGCCTAGCAGATCTAAGCAGATTTTCCCTCTTAAATGGATAGCAACTGGTACTTATGCACCTCAGTAGTCTACTGAATTTTCTTATTACTTCTGAGGGATGTAGACAGAAAAATAGCAACAGGAAGAAAAACAGCCTTAGGAAGTCAGTTCCAATCTAAATGCAGCATGCAAGAATTTTTTGCAGTGCTACTTACAATTTTTTATGTTGTCTTCTGGTATCAAACGTAAATTTTTTTGAGTTGAGTACAAAATAACCTAGTCTCTTTAAAAGGCTGGAAACTATTACATGGTAGAAGGGTATCTGCAGATCAAAGTCTTCTGATCACAAATGTTGCCTGCTAATCCCCAGTGTTTGAGTGATCTGCCAAAAGGTAGAAAGGATGAGGCTTTTCCTATGAGAAGGATATAGTTAAAAAAAAATAAAACCAAGTACATAATATAAGTAGAGTCTGTCTTTTTTTTTTTTTGTCTGGTTTCTGTCTATGGTTATTAAAATATTAAGTTTGCAACAACAGAATAATGACATTTTACCAAAGAGTAGCTCTATAGACTCCCATTTCTGAATGGTGGAGCATTTAGAATGACAGTTAATGCAATTTTAAATTTTTAAGCCAGTGTGCTTACAGAGTGGAGGGAAACCAGGATGGTTGCCATTGGCTGCCAGGCCAGTTAGTTTGGTCCTCTCACCGGCATCACCTCAGCTTTCCAATTCTGACATCCTGCCAGTAGTAGTGGTTTTCCTCTGGGGCTCCGTATCTCATGCCTTTTCTCCTTTGTGGCTTTCTACCCTCACACGGTTCCTTTTTTTTTTT
>VXBZ01007532.1:245253-308999 GCA_013399135.1 Heliornis fulica | reverse complement strand
CTCCTCCATCCCTCTGCTTCCTTAAGACCAGGACAGGTCCATCCCCTTGTTTCTGACACAGCCAAACACGATTTTGCCTGCCTGGCTATGAAAAACCCCTTCAGCTCTGTATCAGGAGCTGCATCTAATCTCTTACCAAACAATCTGTAATCTTTTCAAGTACACACGGCTACTTACCTAATAATGTTAATGCTCTGCAGAGACACCCAGGTCAATAGTATGCATAAAAATTTATAAAAGTATGGGTTTTTTTAATGCTAGGTATAAAGATCTCCTTACATTTTGACAGGTATCAATATGGATAAAACCCCCATATTCTTTGCTAATAACAGACATTTTCATATGGCCTGTGTGAACCAGCATAGCAGAGCACCAATTTGTCCTGCACATGTAAATAAAGATGTCATCGACTTTCTCAACAGTTGAGCTAGCATTTAAACATATTTTACTGTTTGGTTTTTTTTTATTCTCAAGGCTGGAGGATATTAATGGCTGTGAAAAATTAATGAATAACAGGAAAAAAATAATAAAAATTGAGGAAGAAAAAGAAGAAAAATATAAACAAAAAAAGCCCCTAGAGAAGGAGAGGAAGGAAAAAATAGTCTTGTTTGGAAAGGAAGGACTTTTGCATTCTTATTTGATTATCAGTGGATACACAGGATAGAGGAGAGAGATCTATTCCAAAACTGTGACTTAATGACAAGTTGATGTGTAATACTTTGCCTGAAGTCCCAGACAACATCGTTAAGTGAGAGACAAGTAAATTGTAGGTAAGAAATAAAAATAAATGTTTCCACACCTCTGACATAACTGTAAAAGTTAAAAGGCTACTGATAAATTGGAGACAAATGAGTATTGTTCTGGCAAAATAAGGAATCTTAATTCATTTTTGGATACAATATTGCCAGCTCTTGCAATTTTATTATTAGCCTCATGATATTTGATGCTTTTCTTAAAGACCTAGCTCCTAGATTTATACTAATTAGGAGGCTATTAACTTTCATTAAAAATATCATGTTTCCAGTCCTGATACCTAAGCAGAAAAAAATTAGAGCATTTCCTATGAGCTTGAAAGATAGAAGTCAAACAAGGAGAATCCCAAACAGGTTATTAAATAAACCCCAAAACCAACCTGAACCTAAGAATTCTGGAAGTCTTATTCATGATTTCTGTATATTTGGCAATGCTATATTAACTATAATTAAGCTAGAGATTTATTAGGTAATAAAAGCAGTAAAGCTGACAAGAAGCTTCTGCACTGAAAAAGCAGAACATGCTGGCAATCATTGAAAAGACAGTGAAATTCCAGATTTCAGTTTTCAGTGGAAAGTTTTTGTGGTTCTTGTTGCTTTCAACAAATGATTCTGTACAGTTTTCCATTAAAAATAAAATAAAATTTAAAAAGAATATCTGAATAATTTTAAAACCTAGTTTTTTGAACCTGGCTTCTTCTACTGGCAACAATCCCAATCTGCTATCATAATTTTCACCTCTTAGGGATCCACTGTCGAACTCTTGTCCATCACCAGTTTAATCTCAGACCTCAGTGATTTGATGTTATTCAGGTGACATAAGACCATTCTGCTATTAAGATGACTTGAGTACAGAGCTCAAGTTAATTTTTTTCTGTTAGTTCCACAGTTTTTAGGAAAAATGCAATTCAGGAATGCCATTCAGCTAGCAGCCAAAACACATTTACCTTGATCTCAAAAAAAAAATGTCTGATAAGAGACAACTACTGAAATAACACTGACTCAACTCTGCCTCCTGCAACACAGTCCATCCCAGGGGGGTGAGGGTGTGAATGGCTATTCAGATAGCCATAGCTACATTCAAATGCTGTGCAAACTGCGAAGAAGTCTATCCACATTGCTTTGACAAAGCAGTTAAAACTCTGGAGGTTGACCGTGTTAAGTCCAATGATAAATAAAGAATATTACCTCTGTAGTGTGTGCAGCTCTATGCTTTCAAAAAAATAAAAATGACCAGATACCTTTTTAACCTAAAAAAGAACCCAAATAGATGCATATATTCCATCTTCAATTCTGTGACATTCTGTCCCAAAATCATTCCATGATCCCTACATTCAGGAGTAAGGAGAGAGGAAGCACTCTGCATTTTCCATGTTCAGATATTTGTCAAATTTGCTCAGATTTTTTTTCTCAAATTTTTGAGATATTTTGCTCAGTCAAATTTGTTGCACTCAATCTATGGGCAAACAGTCTATGCTGAGGTGAACAGACCATCAAAAGCCCTACTGTTTCTTTCTCTCTTTGATCAGTTTTTTCTTACCTAAGGCCTGACAAAAGGAAAGGCAAATATGAGCAATCTAGAAGAAGTTTCTCTATCTCTTTCATAGGAAGCAGAGCCTTAGCACACATTGACAACATTGGAAGGGATCATGTAATAAAACCATGTCTGGTGGAAATGGCTTTCACTGAGCCTTCCTTCCGAGTCCTCTGAAGAAATTTTTGAAAAGTAAGATTTTCAGAATCATAATTTTCATGTATTTTAATCTATTAGAAATAAAAAAATGTATATAAAACCTAAACTTCTTGGTATTTATTACTGAAGAATTGAGGATAATAAGTGCAGGAATTGGCTAAATTATCTAAGAAGTTATATGTATTTTGGTACTACTAAAGAAATAAGATGATAGTCCTCCTCTTCCAAGCTATTTTAGGAAAAAATACATTAGTTATTTTGAGAATGAATCATCTTCATAGCAACTTTTGGTGCCATCCTTCAAATTATTTGTGTATCTTCATAACAAATTGCACTATACCTTTACCAATCACAGGACTTCCTGAGAACTGGGAAGTCATTAGCATGATTCTTATTTTTTTTAAAGGATTTAGGGGATGTCTTGAGTATTACAGTTTGTTACAATGATGGAAAATCAAATAGATAAAAAATAGAGCAATATTTGAGGAAACATAGTATGTTTGGCAAGGGAAGAACCAACAAGATTTCTGTAACAGAAAATTGTGCCTCTCTAATGCGTTAGAAGGTTCTGAAAATATTAATAAGACAGCAGATGAACATGACCCAGTGGACATAATTTACTTGGATTTCAAGAAGCTTTAGAAAAGGTCCCTCATAAAAGAATATTAAAGATAATAAATAACAATGAAGTAAGGGGCAAAGGCTTGTCATGGATTAAAAAGTGATTAAATGATAGGAAATAAATAGTTATAACCTCAAAGAAGAGATATATTAATAATGGAGTGTGTCAGGGGTCAGTACTATGATCAAGTTGTTTAATATATTTTTTTAATAATTTGGAGTAAGCGCATTGCAAGGCGGCAGAGTTTGCTGATGACACTGTACTGTCAAACATGTAACGCCTTGCATAACCTCCTACTCATTATGGTAGTCTAAAACCAACGTCTGTTGCTCTAAAAATCACCAACAGGAATCCCAGTGAATATCAGTAAAGAACTTTACTGATGTACAGGGAAGGACAGAAGAGTTAACAATTTGTCTGTATGTCAACTCCATCTCAACATTCCTTTGGCGATTGGCTACATTCTGGTAAATCTCAAGAGAGACAGAGACAAATGTTCACCTTGCTTCCATTGTCAAATGTTTGCAAGACTTGCCCTCAGTACGCTGTGTTCACTAAAATCAGAACTTTTCCTGCATAGCTGATGGAAGCTGAAATCACACCCATAGCACCCAACAATCACAGGTAAATTTTACCAATAGATATCATGTATTATTACTTTCTCAAGTTATGGGTAGCTTTGAATGTTTACTAACCGTAGCATCATAGGCAATCTTTTGCAATTGTTTTCCCCTGCAAAATACAAGTCAAACACAAGCATTTGCACCAGAACTAAAAAATCTGGTTCAGGTTTTTACTGTTCATAACCTTCTGTTCATCCCTATCCATAAGGATCAAGCATCCCAAGTCTTAGCCCCCAAGATTTCATACCTCCAGAGAATGATGCTGAATGACCCACCCGAAGCTGACTAGAAAAAATTACTGTTGTAGTCGGATCTTAAAAAAAAAGCAGTCCTGCTTTCAGCCTGAGGAACAAATTACCCTATTCACTACGAGCTGTAGCTTCCTATTGAAAAAATGAGAATAACATAAGAGTTTCTCAGTACTAAGGACTAAAAACATTACCTCCCTGTGACAGCATTTTATTCCTAATTATACTCTTTCTTCCTCCAATACAAAGAATCAGACCTTTTCAATCTAACCATATCTTATGTGTCTCATGTCCCAGGATGAGTTTGTCTCCCAGAGGGCGCTTTCTCTGAGAAAGAAAGGTCAGGTTTCATCGCTAGTAAATGTGAAGTGCATTAGAGTCATTCCAGATATATTTAACCAAAGTGTAATAAAAATTTTGTGCCATGAAAAAGGAAAAAGTTAATTTCCACAGTCTTTCCCTAAAATGGAAAGAAGTAACACCAATCACTCAGAGAAAAACCTCTGGTCAAACACAGTCCCAGCCCTTCACAGAAATTACATCCCTTCAGAACCCAGCTTGCTTTAATGCCAGGCACAGATACGAAGCTTTATCCACAGTGTTATCTCTTAGTGCTACCTTGCAGAAAAAAATGTCCTGAGATTAGGTGGCTGTGGGAACAACAGGAGATAATGTAGATGGACCAAAGAACCTGATGTGGATGAAGCAGAGCCTTAATCAACAGATATTTTTTAGAGGCCAGTGCAAGCATTTGGGCTAACGCAGATTTTATCTTACATAGTACAAAGTAATGTTAAATAAGCCTCATAATTTAGGTTGCAAAGTATTTGTTTTATGTGCATTAACACTGCAGAGTTATTTGATTGTTTTGGGGTGTGTGGGGATCCTATGTATTCGACAGTGGCTTCATTTGTAAGTAGACCTCTAACTTTGAAAGGCCAGCAATTTAATCCACTATATAGTTCTATATTATTCCAAATATCATGGGAGAAATTCAGTCAATGCACAGATAGATACAATTTACAGCAACTTACCTGCAAGTTATAAACACTCAACAAAAGACCTGACTTTGGCTCATATGTTTTACACACCTGATGAAATGCATAGTTTCAAATGGATTGTTTAAACAAGGAATTGATTTCTGAATTTGAAAAAAAAAATAAAATTAGGGGAACTTAATGTCAGTATTTTTATTTTAATAAGAGATTAGATACAAATTCTAGTCCATTGTCAGCTGGTCGAGAGCTACAGTATTTTCCAGTATAGTCAGAAACAAATATTATAATTACAAATATTTAGGCTATAAGGCAAAATGAAAAAAGAATTTGAGTGTGGAAAATTAAATTAATAAAATATTAAAGCACTAAAAAAGAAACCTACTGCCTATTATAACTAAATTGTTTGCATAGGTAGAATAAAGAAACAATCTCAGTGTTTGCATTTATGAATGTTACATGGCAATCAGAGAGGGTAAAGGAAAGAAACAGTGCAGTTAAGGTTACAGTCTCCTATCAGTTTCTCCTACATATTTACGCACAGAAATTAATTTAATCCCTAACATTTTTATTTAAAGCAATGAAATTAGGGGTTTATCTACCTTACCTGTAGTTTCTAAGAGACAACCCAGTGACAGGTTACAGATATAGCCATAATATGCCATGTCATGACATATGCTGGGAACTCTTTTTATGTAGAAGTCAATGGGAGCAGAATTAGGCCAATGTTAAAAGCTCATGAAAAATCTTTCCCAGGATGACTTTCTCAATATCAAATAACAAGTCTGTAGTGCAACTAGGATTAGAATTGCACTCAGATCATCTAAATCCCAGTTAAGTGCCTTAATCACATGACTTACTGGAGCACTCCTAAATTAATTCATACATGTTCCCATCAGTTCTTCACCTGTAGACCCAGGAATTCTGGTCAAAAGCAATCTGAGGTAGCTGCAGTTATCAGTCATCTCCCTGTCAGCTGTCTTCTGCAAAACATACACATGAACTGATCCCCATCTTTCCTGAAGAAGTAAAGCAAATTCAACTGGAATCCATCAGATTGCATCAATTCCATACCTCAAAAATACACAGGTTCACCTAGCAGCTCTTTTTTTTCTCCTATCTGTGCACAAATATGATTGTTTGCTTTCTTGCAAAATGGAGCACACACAAAACCACACAAGTGATAACTTCAGTGCAAAATCATCTTTCTTGGAAGAAAAAAGCTCACAAAAAGACAGTGCTTCAAGGACATAGTTTGTGAAAGTTTGAGAGCCACCTAGGCCATCTGTGACATCTGTACTAATTGAAAAAGCAAACGAGGCCACAAAGGACTGTTCTTTGACCATTTAATCAATTTTCCACTCAATGCATTGTTCATTCTTACAGACTTTAATGCTAGAATTGATTTTAGCAGCCATTACCAAAATACGTGAGTCAAAGGTCTCTCAACCTTTTTTAAGTTTGACCAATGGGAAAAAAAAAATTATGGATATGTGAATAAATTTGTGACTATGATTCAAATGCTTTACTAAAAGCCACTGTGTGAATCACAGTCTACCTAAGTGTTAGTGGTCACATGGGCTACACAACGTGAGAAATAGCAAAATGGTGATCTCTGATAACGTCTGGTCTGAACTCCAAAATTATCTCTTAAGCTTTCAATAATGTGTGGCTTGTACAGCTCACTTCAATAGAGTCATACAGCTCACTTAAATACAGAAAGAGGTCAGCTGTCTAATGCCTATAAATACATTTGGAAATTAAATATTTGACTCAAACAAGAAGAGGACTCTGGAAGGATGGAGGAGAATTCCAAAAGATTCTATGATTTCTATGAAAATGGAACACAGTAAAATAGATATCGGTTAAAAACCACCAAACTGATCTTATTTTCCTACTTCTGGATTTAGAAGAAGAACTTTTGCCCTCAATGACAAATATTTGTGATCTATAGAACTCCTATCTCACAGAATAAATTCTTCTGTGGAGCTCAAAGAGTTCATTAATTTTTTTTTCACTGTACAAATATATAGCAATAGGTAGCAATGGCTGTGGTGACTCACACGTTGTGAGTGACTTCTTTAACATGACTGTAACATCAGAGATTCCCTCATGTAATGCCTTCTCCTTCTGTGTTCTGGGACAATAAGAGTTTGACCCTAATGAAACAGATTTACAGTATGACCTTTGCATACATGCATGATATATTGTGATGACAGCCACTCCACTGTGAAATATGGTGCTGTGATCTTTCAGTTGTTTCCCTTTGGAAGATGAGCCTTACATGATTAGATTGATAAGTGTCAATGTATCAGAAATTGTGCCAAAACAGCAGCTATTGGCATGTCATACTGTATGAACTTTGAGGATATTGACATAGTTCTAGAAAAACAAGCTTAAGGACAAGCTGAGACACAAAAATCAAATAATGTAATCAACAGATTATTTGATGCAGTTCCTGGTTAAAACTTCCCTGTTTTACTGAGATACACTGACTTACAAAGGACCTTTGACATGCCACTGTAAAGTATATGAATGCTTCAAGATTTTTCATCATTACCGTCCGTACCTGAAACTCGTTTAGGCTGTCAGGTGTTTGTCATGGAGTCCTCAATATTGTTACAGTACAAAAGGGCATCCATCAGAAGTATTAAACACCATGTCCATTCCCTAAGGAGATTACCTGTATTTGTGATATGTTGCGCTGTTGACACACACATGGCATCCGATTTAGCAATCTGCATTTACCTGCAGATTTGCATGCACCATAAAGCAGAGCTTTAATTTTGCTGTCATATTCAACTAGGAAACAATTGAGGTGGGAAAAGGGTGGTGCTTTTTGCCATCCATATTCAATGACACTGTTGAGTGTTACTCATTCATCTGACTTCACGTTTGGTTTTAATCTTATTATTTTAATTTATAAGGGTCAAAGCCAGGTTGATCCCTGTTGGTATAGCTACTGCACAGAAGTAAGTAAAATATGAGTAATTCCCTCAAAAAAGCTCTAATTAGACAAAACATAACTGATGTGTGAGACAAGCAGACAGGTTACAGTAGTTTGAGAAAGATGAGTCAAGAGATAGAACAGAATGTGTACTTATACGGTGCCACAAGTTCTTCTCACATACCTTAACACTGAGGGAATTTACCTGTCAGCTCAATCCTGATAACAGTCTAAGTTAAAGTTTCTGAATTACTTACAAACTTTGCGTGTATGCCAGGTCTTAGAGTACTAGGTAAGGTAAACATCTAGGCTAATGCTGAATGTTGTAGACAGTACAATACAAATGAATTCTGTCTTATTTTTCACATCACATAGTTCTATGAATTCTTACGACACCTCATGTAATGCAATCTATAAATAAAGCACAGTGTGCTTTTCATCCTTGAACTTCTTGGTGACGTGTATCAGTAAACCGAAAAAAGCCAGGGCACAGACCAGAGAACAGACACAAGATGATGTATATTGTTAACTAAGTGCAAGTCAGGGTTTCTGATTGTGGCAAACAGCAGTTTTTCACGCTATGTCTGTGAGCAGCTCTGGGATTATTATGCCACAAAGTATTTCACCAGGTTCTTTAATGGTGACTAGTCTGTAAGGTAAGAGAGTTTTTCTGTATACATTTGGGTTATACCATACAAATTTTGTTATTAATACAGATACAGCTGTAATGTTGTGAAGTAATGTTTGTCCTATCTCAAAATTGTTTAGGTCAAATGGTTCAAAAATCAATTATCAAACAAATGGACAATATTCAAGGAATGTTAAAATTATCTGCATTGCATAGGTTAAAATAACTCAACTCATTGTTCAAAGAAGCAGACAAATATCGAAAAGAAAATACACCTAAACATGCAGACACAAATATTTGAAAAGCTCTTCTGCTTTGCCATATGTAGTCTAAGGCTTGAGGATTTCTTTTACATCTCGACAGCAATTGCTTCTTGTTTAAATTGAAATACCTGGAAGATGGTGCAACAGATATATTTCTTAAATTCCCTGTCAAAAGATGAGTATACTTTTTGAATAAACTTCAGCTTAGTTTGAAAGATTTCACTATAAAGCTAAGGGTGTTAATGTATAACTTGGGAGCATGAACAATCCTACCTACACTCAACATCACACCCACTTCCATGGCTGATATTTGAAGTATTGTTTTGTTCCAATGTTCTGTTAATTTCATTAAGTGACAAATACATTCACATTTTGAGAGAGGAAAAAAATAAAACCAAAGCAAAAAAAAAAAAAAGCAAGTTAATATTATTAGTTATAGGAAAACAATTTCTGAGAAAATATTGGAGAGGAACTTGACCTTTCAGGCTGGATTCTTAGACAATTATGATGATCGTCCCTGAACTATTTGAATCAGCATTTCATTTGCTTAAGTATCTTCTTAACCTGTGATATTTTCACCAACTCTAGATAACTAAAGGTATAACAAATTATGGGGGTTTGATAAATTTCTGGGATCCACGTAGTCATTAAACAGGGTTGTATATTTATCTTTTTGTGTGTGATTTAAATTCTTTCAACTACCAATAGTAAGTAGAATTGGTTAACTCCAGTATGCATCTAATATATCTTAGACATCCTAATGCTTCCTTTGCATGGGCTCCCATAAACACCAGCATTTGGGGGGGACAGAAGAACTATCTGAACAGTTTCAGTTGTGCTGTTATTACAACTATGATCTTGTTAAAGACACTGGGCAAATTTATTAACTCTGAAAAACCACCAGCTGTCTGCAAAGTGAGGAATAATCTGTGAATAAAACTCCAGATAACTCTGTTGAAAAGAGTATTTCACTCTTGCCCAGTGCTAAGGTATGCTACCAGAAAACAGTTGTTTACCTCCACCTGAGAAAGCTAGTTGCTTACTAGCACTGATGCAAAGCAATGTCCATATACTGAATTAAAAAAAAAAAAAAGAACAAAACAAACCCACCAAAAATCACAAAAATCATCTCACTGTTATTTACATGTTCAGAGGTAAAACCCAAGGCTTATCAGGAAGAGGCAGAATACTCAGTGGAATTAAACTTAGAAGGAGAATCCATAGTCTATATGTAAAATGGACACTGCTATCACCCCAGATAGTGGGGTGATATTAAGTTCTTTAAATTCAGTGGAGCTCTCATTCAAGTACAGGCATTGATAGAATGTACACTGGAAACAAAATGCTCTTGCTTTTACTTCTTATTTGCTTCACAGTGTTTGCAGTGTAGCTGTATTTAATACTGAGAGTGTTTCAGGATGCGATTTTTAATAAAACTGTATAAAACGCTACACTGCTCCTAAAACAATTCAAGTTTAGAATTAATCATATGCTAATGCTCATTTGGAGGTATTGCACATGCCATTTATACGAAAGCCTGGTTCCTGTTCCACACAACTTCCATGCTGAAGGATCTTGACTGGTGACCATGGAGTTACTCCTTATTTGGAAGCCACAAAACTTTCATGTAAACCAAAGGGATGTGGAGACATGCCCACTGACAAGAACTTAGTGAAAATACCAGGTAGCTTTTTTTTTTTTTCACTCTTTCCTCATGCTTTTTAAAATGTTTCTAAAAAAAAAATACCCAAAACCTAAAGGGATCTGAATGAGAGAAAGTTTAATAAAGGAAGGTTCTAATCTAGTCTATAAGGGTGTATGAAGGAGGGCAGTGAAGCAAGGATAATGGAAAGATTAAAAAAAAAAAAAAAAGTGGGCAGGAACACTTGGGTTAAGAAAGTCAGAAGAAATGAAGAGGAAATGACCATAATAAGGCAGAGATATGCAGAGCCTTGAAAGGACAAGTCAGATGCTGTGCAGCAAATCCAAGACTTCCACATTAGAGCAAACAATCAGAATAGAGTTGGTAATGTGCATTTTATCTTAATGTCAGAGATAATTTTTTCCATCCTTTGAGCTTGTCTCAAGCTTTTTTAATGAGCTTTGCTAATTTATCAAAAAAAAAAAAGCTATTTGGTTAATAAACATGAATATTAAAACAAAAAAAAAAAAGTATGGTTTATGGAAGTTCATTGCCCAAATGTCTAAGCCTTCTATTGTGAAGCAAAAGTATTCATCTGCTCTTTCAATTGTCTGGTTAAAATGCTAAATTATTCCTGACGCTTTGTAGCCGATCAGTTAACATTACTTTTAGTTTTATTCAGACAGCATGTTCTAGTTCTTCTTTGTATATGAGGCACTGGCAACTTGACCTTCCTGTTTATTCCTCTGTAAGACCATTATCATCAAAGTTCTGTGCAGACAATTCACAATTTTCAAATGTTAATGTTAAAAGACCTAGATTTCTGACTGATGTCAAGCTTTATTTACACATTTGGAAAAGCAAAAAAGGTTCTTATCACACTTTGAACAAATAAGCTCTAGATAAATTGTGAAATACAGTTTGAAATGTTTCTTATCACGTTTTTGAGAAAAACAAGATCACAACAGATGCTCTGGGGAACAGAATCCAGATAAAATATATGTTGGGAATCCACTCTCTGAGAGCCAAATGCCAGTGCATTTTTGTCTTCTTTTCTCAACGCAAAGCTATTTGAAGGCAGGATTAAAAAAGGAATTCCATTGAAAGGCTCCTCAAAAGCAGTTCCTCTTTGTATGAGTTCAGATGCTAGCTTCACACACAGTACTCATGGTGCTAACCAGACTGAGAAAATAATTAGTAAAAAATTATTCAGCTAACAAATTCAGCATTTTATGCACCTACAAATGAACAGGCAACAATTGTTTTGAACATATACCAGATTAATGAATAGCTTCCATTTGTAAATTTTTAATCACAAGCAGCTTGCTCTGAGTTTTCATTACTCATCTCTCTAGTTGTGATGGGTCAGAAAAACCACATAGCAGTGTTTCTGTCTCTTTGATGATGGCTCATGGATAATATACTAGTCAAGGGTAGGGAAAGTGGGTTTTCTGTGGGCCTTCTGTTCACATGGATTTGGCATTCACCTGTGATGGCAAGGAGTCATGTCCTCATGTCAGCATCTGGCCACTGCTTCTGGTGACAGTGGTAGAGGAGCCACCTTCAACTCTAAAGAGGCATGAGGAACGAAGGCAAAGTTGTATTAGCAATGCGGCGTTTACCCTTCCCGGAACACTGTCAAAGAAACAGTTATATCAATTTGTACCCCATTAAAACCTATGCAGTTTCTGTCTGCTATTCTGTTTCCATGTTTAATGCAAGTAATTTGAGAGAGGAATGTTCCATAAATGTAAGAACCGGGCTGGCATATCTAGGGATCAAAATTATATTGATTTATTTGTGGTTCAACCTAAAAGCTAAAGAGGTATATGCTGACTTTTAAAAATTTTATTCAGTGCAGAGCTGATAACATGACCCTTATTTACCGCACCATATATTCAGCTTTAATTTTTTGTTGTTTATCCTTTTTCTCTGCAAGCTGCAGCACTTGCACTGCATATAACAGTGAAATAGTGGGTAGACAGGCAGTGTTATTCAGTTTTGCTGGCTGTTCTAAGTGATGAAACTATAATTCACTGGGTGATAGATAACAGAAGGTAATTTTATGGTTACTAAGAATGAGTTTGCATTTGTTGGGATAGTTACTATATAAATTTATAGATCTATTTTGTATGTACTGCATTTTAAATTTTAGTGGCAGCACAAGGAACGGTATGAGAGTAACACAAGTAGTACTGTCATGAACTCCTAGTTTAGCAGCCACTTGTAAAGGTATACTGTAATTCAACATGAAATAGCTTCAGAATGCTCACACAATCTTGTTATAAATCATGGTCTTTGGAAGGGAAGGTGTTATTAAGTTTGTTTTTTGATTTTCTTTTGCCCTTCCTCCATCATCTTATCTAAGGAAAGTTTTGAAAGGTAGGAAAGGCAATTCTGTACAGGAGGTCCTTTTAAGTGCTGGATTTAAGTGCGCTTTCAGGATTTAGCACTTTTCTAAGCTTAACTGACAGGTCAGTTTGCCCCTTGTTATCTGGGCAGATAGACCCTGGGACCCTACAAAGACAATAAGATTAACTGTGGAGCAGGCACTAGGATACTACAGCTTCAGATCACAAAATTCAGACAAGCCTCAACACCTGTCAAGCTATTATGACATTTACATTCAATAAATATAATGCCTCCAGAGAACCAGAACTGTTTTTGTTTAAAGATGGAGATTGGGCCCCAGGGAAGCCATTTTGTTGAACATGCCATTCTGTAGTGAAGAAATACCAGCCTTTGTCAAAGATTTAATTGTTGGAAGAGCCATTAAGATTTCAGTTCAGGTTACAAATCTGGAGGAAGCCTAGACTGACAGAGGGGTGCTTGATTTGATGATCACGGGAGCAGAAGAGGAATGGAGGTAGTAGATGTGCTAAATTTGCATTTAAAAAGCTCACCTAGGAACTTAGAAATTAGACTTTTAAATAAAAAAATGTAACTTCAGAGCATCCCAGGAGCATTCAGAAGTACTGAATTATGTAATGGCCAAAACAAGGACATTTCTTGAAAGTTAGGTTGTCTGCAAAATACTTTAACAGAAAATGGTAAAATTCTGAAGAAATGCAGCCATGATCTTCAGGAGTTCAAACAAGACTTTTTACCCAGTTTATAAAATTAAAATGGACATCATTAAGAAATTGTTTTTCCAAAATTCATTGAAAATATTTCTTCCAACATGTTCCACAAGAAGATACGCCTACTCTATGTACTTACAAACAAGAATACATATTGAAAATTACATAAAAGTTGAGAAAAAAAAAATAAATGGGCGCTGTCCAAATCTTTTACCAAAACAAATTGAAATGATAGCTTTGTTTGGTAATATTTACTTTATAGGGAATAACTTGTGATTTTCACAGTCAGAACCAGATGATCCAAGATAGCCTTTATACTTATAGAATCATAGAATCATAGATTCTGTGCATTCTAACTGTAAAAGTGAAGGAAGCCAAGTTACCAAATTTCTTAATTGTTTGCCCAGCCTATTTGACGTGTATAGGGAAGAACCCACTGCTGAGCACGTATGTTATTCTGGATGACTCTATCTCAGGCTGCATGAGTAAAGCTGTGCTTTATGGTGTTATATATGAAAGAGGAGGGTGAGTAACTGGTGGATGAAAAGTCACTTTGGGAACTGCTCACAGGAATGCACAATGATGGGAAAAAGTGACAGAGGCACTTATCTGCTGGATCCTCTGAAGGCTACACTCCAACACCACAGCTTAGAGTCACAGGAGAATTTAGTGAGACCTGCTGCCTTACTGAAGTGGGGAGATCCACAGGTAATGGGAAGATCCAGAGACAGCTCCTTCCTCTGAGAAACATTTCACGGTCTGCTTCACTTCAGCATTTAATCAACCGCAAAAGCAGTTTATTGCTGTGTATACTCCAGTGCCAGAAACATTATCACCTAATTAAATTGTTTCATTGTTTTGCTATATCAAGCAACTTGTCTCTTTAACTCCCTGTTTTATTTAGTAGTGAGTTTTCTTTAACATCATCTGAATGGGATATTAAATTGAAGGGGCAGCTGTTTAAACTCAAGTTAAAATCAATAATACAGGTAGCTTTTCACTGCCAAATTCTAAGTTAGTGCTTTTTACTTTGCTGCAGTCCTACATTTAAGTCCCATTGACAGCCTCTTCTTCTGCATTCTCATATGATTTATGACCATTCCTCTTGATGGGACATATGTTTCAGGTCCGTTTCACTCTTTAAATTTCCTACAATCAGAGGGATTTCCCTTTTCTGCAGTTCTTTTTGTTATTCTGCCATGCTCAGTTTCATCATGTCAAGACAAAACCCAGTATTTTTTTATGAGTAACTTAATTTCCAGCATCAGAAAGGCAAGTAATTAAATATCCCTGTCCCTCACAAAAACTTAAATTGAAAATACCCACTCTGAAGCCCACTCAAAGATGGTATTTATTAAAAATACCCCAGATTAGCTTTTATGTTCATCCTTTATTAGTTTTAAGAGCTCTAAATGGATGATACTTAAGTGTTCAAATGCCCTCAAGGTTATTCCAAATATTCTGAGATGGTTCAAGCCGTAAGGTTCTCATTCCTGCACCTATAAATCATTGACCATGTTACATTGCTGCTATTTTATGATTTAATTTGCATAATGAAAGTAACTATATAAATAACATAATCAAAAAGCTCCATATCACAGTATAAATAATCACTAGATGTTTAAAGAGAAGAGAAATGGAACATTGTCACCTGATGCCTCCTAAATATTATTTTAATTCCCTCATTTGCAGTTGAAAAGTTTATTGTGTCTGGTAAAATTTAGGGTTACATAGATAAAAGGAAAGGAAGAAATGCATAAAAGTTTGTCTAAGGCTTATTTGAGGAAGACAATGTGTGTTAAGAGTAGTCTGATTCAAAACCCTGGCCATGAACCCTCTGTCAATGAACCCAGAACCTAAGAAATTCAGGATCCCCACAACTCCCACTGACAGAAACGCAGAGGAGTAGCTGTGAGCTCAGCATACCCCAGGCTGGTGGATATGCCGTGCATTGCACTGGTCTGCCCTTCCCTACCAGAGAGACATCTACAGCAGTGATGCTTGTTTGGCACTGACAGGCGAAAAATGTTTATCGTGCATAGTGGAGGGAATCTTCAGTAAGTACAAGCAGAGGAACCTTTTGGGTGTACAGAGATCTGTGTTATATCCATATTTAAATTTACTTATCATATCTTCATATCAACTGATGAAAGTTAACTGATAAAATTTTGCTTTCTGTTCATAACCCTTGTAAAAAGTAATTGCTTCCCGTGACCTCCTCACTGACTATTCACTTCTCCCCCATTAAAGAAATAAAAATTATGCTTTAGTGTAATTTTTTTCAAACACTCTATTTAATTTGTTCTCCTTTTATCCCATAATGATAACCCCCCTACCTTATTTTCTACAACATAAGAGCTGCTGCTTGGAGAAAGTCCATTTTCTTTCCAAGTGCACTAAAGACATAAAATTAACCTCACATCTGAATTATCTATATTCTTTTTTAAATATTTGAGTATTCAAGGTGAGTTTTGGCCTTGCCCTTCCAGAAAGTGGAGCAAGAGGCAAAATTCTTAGGAGAGTCCCAGATGTATGTCAATTGCTGTCAAGTAACATCTTTACAGATGTTAAACAAATATTAAAAAAGGGAATGCAAAACCAACAGAAAGGAAGGGTCATACTTTTACCGTCAATCACAGGTAACACTGTTCTATTGTTTCCTTTTAAATTTTTTTTAAATTATTTATGCCAAACAATGATTGTAGGACAGTTTTAAAAATCTGTTCATAAATTCATATAATATATCAACTTAGATTTGATAACAGAATTATTAATATAGATCAATCACCACTATGGAGAAAATTCCATAGACTTTATAAGAGAAAATTATCACAATGATTTCTCTCAAGCTAGGAGGATGCAACAGTTTGATACATTGTCATAAACTAAAAATACATAGATAATTTTTGTGCTTTTTAAAATGGTTCTGCCAGAAGTCCTCACCTTTACAGAAAATATAATGTCATCTAAAATGCGGCATAATCACACAGTTGATCGGTGTACTGGATAGGCTAAGCCACGCCCACTTCAGCTGACAAATAGAAGGGGAAAAAAATACTTAAAAGTACACTGAATGAAAAATGTAGAATCGTTGCCTTATGACTGAAAAAGACTCACAGCACTCTATTTCTTGTATTTCAGAACTTCTATTTGTAAGGAAGGGAAATAACCTTTACTGTATTGTTGGAATAAAAGGAACTAGATGATTCATCTCTGTGAATCTGCTTGTTGAATTTGATGGATCATTCTTAAAAGCGACGTTGCTAATCTTCAGGTTTTCTTTTTTAGGTTATTCACAGATCAGTGGGTTTTCCGGCTAATACAGGTCCTGATGCTCTTCTGTCTTCACACATGGTATTCATCATATCTTGACAAGAAAAGACCTTCAGTCTACAAATAACCTTCACTGAAGTAAGACATGTAAGTGGGTTTCTATATGAAAGATAGATTTTATGGCTGAATAAAAAACAACTGTAGTTAAAAAGTGTCATTGCATGGCCTTATTTGAAGATTTTCCTTAAAAGAACTTGTACTGTTTGTTTTTTAAATCGCTAATAGACAAAAAAAGATTAATTTTTTTTTTTATCATTAACCACAAATTCAACAGGAAAGGAAGATCAGTTGAGTATTTTATCATTCTGAAATGTGCAGCCTTTAAAATATTTAAGTATCCACATTAGTTCTTGTCAAACTAGCACAAAGCAGTGCATAATATGACCTATGTGTAAGAGCAGAACAAGATAAGAGGCTTTGGTAAGGGTGTAATATTCACAATATGGTTACTTTGTGCAACAGTTAATAATTTTTTTCCCTTAACACTCTACAATGTTTTTTTAATCCTGAACAAGGTGACCAAAACAAAACAAAACAAAATTTTATTAGACAATTCTGTACCAATACTTCTAAAAATAATGAAAATTTACTGATGACAGCAAACATCAGCACAGCAGAAAGCTGATTAAATTTTCTTGTCCCATGCTACAGATTCATTTTAGATTTTTATCAGAAGGATTGTGAGAATTTAACTATTTGTCACACCTCCATAACCCAAGTGAAATCAAGAGATTTCTTTCCACAGGTTAGAACTAACTCTTCCTGAAATGACTTCCTGATTTCACAAGGCATATGAGGAAAGACTTTGTTTCTCTTTAAAGAGGCTATTGTTTAAAAAAAAAAAAATCCACTGGAAATTGTACTAATTAAATTTAATATCCAATGTCTCTCACAGGCCTTTGAGGTGTACTGAAGAATGTTTTAGTTTTTTCATCATTAGGAAAGACTTTCTTATTTCCCGATGAGAAATGCTAACAATGTCTCCCTTCATCGGCAGCCACTCATTCAATGGAAAACACTAATATCTTCATACTATCCATTCCTAACAAGTCATCTGGAAAGTGGTCACTGGTTTCCAAAAAGGTGTCTTTGGTTGGGAGAAAAGGTATTCATCAGCAGAGAGACTTGTTGATGCAGAATGATCAGTCTGAAACTCTCCACTCTAAGCAAATAGCTAGGAACTCCACTTTAAGCAGCACACCTAAGCTGTGATCATACTGGAGTATAATATTTTTATTTTCAAGCTGAGTTAATAATGAAAAAATAAATATACTAATGACAATTAAAATGTCATGACATGCACCTTCAAGTGCTAAATGCAATGTTAACTTTGAATTGGCTAAGTTGCAGTGCAGAAAGTTAAAACACAACTAAATAAAACATGAAAAAACTAGGATCATATAGTTTGATAATTCTCCCAAGTAATATTATTATCTTTGTTGCACATATGTGAAAAAGACAACTCTGAAGTTGTTGAAGACAACTCTGTTAAAGCCCTGAAAGATCTCTGAAAAAATGCTTTATAGCAAGACAATTACTAAGAGTGAACAGCAAATACTTATCTAAATCACAGAGTCACATAATCACAGAATATTAGGAGCTGGAAGAGAGCTCGAAAGATCACTAAGTCCAACCCCCCTGCCCAAGATGTCTCAAAATACAACTGCAAGTCCAATTGCAATCAAAAGAGTGTAGAAGAAGCTGTGAATATAATGCCTACATATATTACTTTGTAGTCCAATAGATCTGATAGCTTTGATTTTTTCTGTTTTATTGTATAAATTATGTATTTACGTATATATTAAAGTATAAATATATACTTTATGTATAATAAATATATAATTTATACTTTTAAAGTACAAATTCTTATACTTTAATATTATATGTTTGCAGCAATTAGATTGGAAAAATTGTTTTTTCCATACTCCCAAGTATAACATCCTGTCAGAGGAGCGGTAAATACAAAGCAGCTCAACATCTCTGGGTGAAGTAAAGAGTGGTTTAAAATTGTTTTTAGATCTTTCTGTGGAAACAGCTAAACATGTTTTAATGAATACCTATTCAAGTATATTTTTAAACAAATCATTATATAGTAGTTTATACTCTGCTTGACAAGAAGATCCTCATGGACTTCAAATTTTTAATTCTTTTACAATATTAAACCTTTCTCAGGAAACCTCTGTCTCAATTTTCATTGCATAAGTAATTTCTCACTGATGAAGCTTTGACATGCCTAAAGAGCCAAACATTGTGCTCCCTATCCTCAGCAAAGGCCTCAGATTATCAACATATTTCTTCACTATACATTTTAATTTAAATTTAATTGAATTCACAACAAATCTGAACAATAATAAGTCTTCAAATAAAATTTGATAGGAGTGTGCTGAAAATTCAGTTCAACATTATTTCCTCAAAAAAAGTTCCCCCCCAAAACATAATCATTTATTGCGCTGGAGCTCAAGCCCACCACATGCTATTACAGTAAAAGCTAGGCATTATTTCCATCTGGCTTTGTGCATACAGGATGTTGTATAAACTACCAGAAGAGCTCTATTTCATTGTAATTAAAATTTAGTGTTACACTTAAGCAATAAGCAACTCCAGGAGATGTGATTATCATGAGATAATGACCTTGGGGTGTTACAAGGCAAGGAGGCAACCAAATGCCTCTAATCCTCCAGGGGGTATGATTATTTCAGAATAACCACACCCCCTGAGGTTGTATGATTAGTATCAGAGAGAAAGATCTGTACCGAGAATACAAATATGATTTTGTAGGGAGATGTTGGGGGGCTGGTCTAGGTAAAGTTGGTAATGAGGAATGCTGAAACAGCAGCTTCAGATGAGTTGTGTTGTTCACATGCTAATTCTGAAATATCTTTAAGAACTCTCTGGACACATATAGAGCTGACAGTGATGTCATACCTGTATAAGTAATCCTCCATAAATGCACAGATCTAATCTTTTCCTCCTATTTTTGTTTCATAATTTCCATTTCATAATAGCAATAAACCATGGTAAGCAATGCATTTCTGGGGGATTATTGCACTTCTCAGGTGGCTGAAGTCACTCAACCTTTAGCCTTGTATCTTTCAAGACATCTGAGAAGTGCAATAATTCCCCAGAATATGCACTGCCTGTCATGTCTTATTGCTTAATTACTTTGTACTTATCAAGTAGTTTCTCTTTAAATGAATGCAGAAGTACAGTATGTTTTACAATTATGCTGTGTATAAGAGCAGTATAACACTGTTATGGCAAAACAGAAAATAAGTAATCGTTACAGCAGAAGTACAAACTAAGGATGCAGTACAAACCGTGTTTGGTGTAGAACACTTTATTATCTTGATAGGTATCCTGTATGAAGTTAAGTAATGGGATATGTTCAGCTTTAATAAGGATGCAAAGCAAGGACCAGAAAGAAAAGATACAGCAGATAATGTAAAACTAAACTCTAATTGTGGAGTTTATATTCCTCGTGCTATTGACAGCTGTGGGAATAAGTTAACATTTCTGAAACTAGTGAAATCACATTAGTAATGATCCTAGTAATGAAACAATATTTCAAATAGTGAGGTGTATCAGCGACAATGGGGAGAGGACGCATATTGCTATTGATCTTCCAGGAAAGAAAATACCCCAAAATGGGGCATGGATAATAAAAAGCAGCTTTTACTTGCAGTTTCATTTTTAATGAAATCCTTAAAACTAGGATGTTATTCACAGTTGTGAGCAACAAGAAAGGAAGTGGAATTCAAAAACTCCATTTGCACAATTCCTATGAGAACTATTGTTGAAACCATCACAACTAGTCAATGCAAGATCTCACTTCAGTTTCTTACTGGAGTTGTTTCCATCCTTCATTTCCTATGGCTAAAACAGGGTCCTCTGGAAGTAAGCATTTATCTTAATGGATGAAAAAGAAGCCAGGAGAGTTTCTCCAACTTCAAAGAATAGCTTTTATGTGTCTGACTATCCAGGTAAGTTCACAAACTACTTCTGAGCTATAGAAGTTCAGAAATGAAAAATTAAAAAAATAATATTTGTATCATAGATATGGATATCGGGAGTTCAATGTATGATAAAAAAATCCACTTATAACAGAAAGCACCTTCCCCTCCTGCTACTGCTAAAAATAATGTCCATCTTTTCAAAGCAGAAAACCTATAAATCCGCATAACAAACCTTCACAGGTGTGTCTACTGAGTTTGGAGCCCTACTTTTATAGGACGAGCCAGCCCATAAATTCTGTCATGATACAGAATACGGTAATTAAAAACCAAGAAAAACCAGTTGATTTCCAGCTGAATCAACTCACAAAGGTTTCCTTCAGGGATTCTGAGCTCAAAGACAGCTTTAATGTTCTGGAAATACAAAAAGATGAATTCAACTGAACAACAAATTAATATTTATTCACCACTCTTCTTGTCTGCATTGTCTACGCCATGTAAATAAACTATCATGGAGAACAGATAAGCTTGCTAATACTGACTGTCTCATTTAAAGGTGGTTCTTTATGTCAATATAATATATTTCATTAACAGAACTATAATGTTCGATTAAAGGAAAAATGTCCGAAATTAAGTTTTACTTTACACTTACCAAATATCTGTCTTATATTCCCTCATTTTAGCTTTCTTGCAAAAGTGATGCTTAGGTCTTCTCCAGAAGAACTCCTTCCTCCTTCACAGGATTCCCACCCAAAGTGACATTCCAAAAGTGACTGAGTGACAGACATATGACAGACATACAGTTCTAAGTACAACATCTCAGTGTTTCAGAAAAATTCTTCCTCCATATGACATGAAAAGAAGCAAACCCCTTTCGGTGAAACAAGACTGAATTTTGCTGAAATTAAACCCTGAAAATACACGACTCAAGGAAATCACATCTAATACACATCATCTGTGAATCTATAGTATGTAACTATGAACCTGAAAGAAAACCGACTTTAAAATTTCCACCAAACTCATAATGTAGCACTATCTATGTTCACTGCAGCATATAGCTTTATTCACATTTCAACAAGCTCCTTCACTTTCTGCATGCATTTTGAAGCTAGGAACTTATCTATTAAGGCTGAATACTTGTGATAAATTTTAATACTCTGCCATAGTAGAAAAAAGACTTCCCCGGCTAGCATCCTAATTTTCTCAATAGTTACTGTCACTGCAACCCTTAATTTAGAGCACAGAACTGGCACAATGGTAAATTACGGTGCTCCTCAAAAGCTTCACCTTCCAACCCCAGCACTGAGACTGTGTCAGAATTCGAAAGAAGAGGAAGAGTTTATTTCTCAGTGAGTGTGATGTCACGTTGAGCAAGAAGGAACACATGAAGTGAAGAGATTTGCAATGTCAGTGTGTTAGTTCAGAGCTCATCACTCACATTTGAATTTCTGGCATTGTTCTTGGCAAATTTTTTTAACTTGTCACTTCAAACCTCCTTGAAAACAGCTAATAGAAGAGGTGCACTGAGTTGGCATATTGTTGAATGTCATTTAAGTGTAGATTATATTTGCTTCATCTATTTTGACATCATCTGTTTTTATTTAAAAAAAAAAGTGATTGTAATGAGAAAATACTGCATAAAGAAGAGTTCTAACAGGAGATTTTCTTTTTAACTGCTAGGGGATTTATTCTGAACTGATCTTACTTGGATGGTGATAGTTTTTCATGTCTTGGGTAAAGATATGGAGGGTAGGTCAGAGATTAAATTATGTAAAAACTACAAATTGTTTTTCAAAGGCTGAGATAAAAATTGTCAAAGTACCCCATGAACATTGTTTGATCAACAAAAACCTCCAGAAATATTAAAAATCCAGACTGGGGCCATGCATGAAAGTAATCACAGAGGCAAAGAAGCATGATGTATTATCCCTGAGGATGATATCATTTGCATGTTCTCTGTGGACTTAGAAGGTCTTGTAAGTCCCAGTATGAAAATGTTTAATTAATTAATCTACCTGGATTCCTCTCAGCTAAAGCCAAGACACTAATAGTGACACAGACTTTATTCAAACAAGGAAATCCAGAAGCAAGTACCCTGGGACTGTATTCTGACCAAAACACACCATCACCTTCCTGCTTCTTGGTCCCCAGGAATACAGAAAAGGGTTTTATTTCTCTCTCAGAATAATAAAATAAAATAAAATAAAATAAAATAAAATAAAATAAAATAAAATAAAATAAAATAAAATAAAATAAAATAAAATAAAATAGCCAGGATGAATGGGGGATGAAGTCTCTGGCATGCACAGCAGCACATTTCTGCAGACAAATTGAGACATTGGCATGCAGCACCTGGCAGCTGGGAGCCAAGAGACAGGCAGAGGAACACCCTGGATGGGCCACCCTATCAATCAGCACTTACATACCTCAGGTCATCTGGCAAAGGGGCACATTCCTGCCCAGTTTGCAGACCAGAGGGAGGGAGAATTGGAGAAAGTAGGAGAAATGTGTCTCTGGGTTTCTGCAGGAAAGAAGGAAGTGACAAGCATGGAAGTGGAAGAAAGCAGGCCTATCTCTGAGATATCCTGCTAGCACTAAGGTTTTACTTGCTTCTTCTCTGCCTAGTACTGACTGTGGCAGCAGTAATGCTGAATGGAACTACCTCTGATCAAAGGCATGATTTGCATGAGGAATGGTGCAGTCAGATTTAAAAACTGAGACAACTAAGGTAACAGATAAATACAAGGAAAAAACTGAGTCAAATCAAATGTTGAGGTATTCACAGAAGATAAATAATTGAACATTAAAAATTGTATCTCAAGAAATTTGTTACAATATGGTAATTTGTACATCTAAAAATCCCAATAATGCAAACTGGAGTATCCTTCATATTACTTGTGAGATTTCTTACATTAATTTTATTTAACTCTTCCCTCACAATCCAGTTCAGCATTGGTAAGAAATAGACTGTAGAAAACTATTTTGTTGCATTGTAAAATAAGTAATTATAGAAGTCAAAAAATCACAAAGAACAGTATTTTGGTTTGGTTTCCTAGTGGCGATAGAAAAAAATTACTAAAATATTGAGTGTATGACTAAAATCCTATTACAATTCCTGATGTCTCTAATCCAGTGGAATTCATGGAATTCATGTTTTTAAAATGAAATTTTAGATCTTATTTCTTTATTGACTGGCAAAAGTCAGGTAAAATCCCAGAAGATTACCTCAGTACATCTTTTCTGACATGGGGAAATTGGCTGTTTCATTACAGAGAAATCAAACCAGCTATAACTTGATTATTATCTTCCTGTAGGTCAGAAATGGATCAATCTTTGGAAACTGGTATGGACAATAATTTAGATGATAATTTGAAGAGACAATATTTTAGTGTAAGGCCAGACAAAATAATGAAATTTTGCTTTAGAGAATTTAAAACTTAGTGAAAGTCACCACTTCATAATTCCAAGCATTTTAAAATTTAGGATCACTTCATCAATAATTGTGAAATTGTACAAACTTTTATTTCATTATTACTTTTAAAAACTTTATTATGTGATGTCTGGAAAACATTCTCATTCAGTGTTGTATACAGAGCAGTTATCTGTTGTGTAAATTCATGTGGTTTTCATCCATGTTAGGTAAGAATGACCATAAATCCCCAGATCCCCTTATTTAAGGTGACTGCTTCTCATCTTTCTCTCGTTGCCAAATCTAAACTGCTCATTCAGGTTCCATCCGTAGTCAGTCAAGAGCAATCAGTTTTCTGCATGGTGATTCAACACATCTGTTTTAGATGTATTTCTACAGATGGAATGAAACCTGCTTTGGAGACTTCATTTTTTCCCTAATCCTTCTGAAGGTGGACTTACGTAGGTTTATAATTAAGCTTGAAAATTGGACTGTATAACTAACTTAAAACAGTTAAACTTAATCAGAAATGTCCCAGCTTTACCGATTCATTTTTAACTAACTATACAAGGAAAAATACATGGCAAAAATAAAGTGATATTTACTATGTGTTGACAGACTCTACACTTAGTATACAAGTAAAACATGACACACCAACAGTTGGATTGAATACATAAGCTTAACCATTATTTAAACATAATAAACTTTGCTAACAGGAGTCTTGAGAAGTTCAACAGTGGGAAATGCAAAGTCTTGCACTGGGGAGGAATAGCATCATGCACCATTACCAACTGGCTACCAGCTAGAAAGCAGCTTGGCGGAGAAGGATCTGAAGGTCCTGGTGGACACAAGTTTATTATCAGCCATCAGGATGCTCTCACTGCAAAGGCCAAGAACACAGAGAAACCTGAGTTGGATAATGAGAAGTACGAACAGCTCTTAAAACACCACCACCTGCCCCTCCCTTCTTGCAGACTTCTCTTTATCCATGATTTTCTCCTCCCCAGGATGGCACAGGGGAAAGGGGGAGAAATAGGGAATGGCTTCAGTCTTTGGTCAGTTCCTCATAAGTTGTTCTCCTTCTTTGTGGAGGGGGGCATTTGTCACTCTTTCCCTGCTGCAGCGTGGGGTCCCACCCACGGGAGAGAGTCCTCCATTACCTTCTCCTTATGAGTCCTCTCTCACAGGGCCTCAGCTCTTCACCAAATGCCCCAGCGTGGGTCACTTCTGTAAAGTCATAGAATGTCTCTCAGACTCTCAGTCCCAGACTGCTGTGCCCAGCCTGTTTCCCCACAGAGTCACAAGCTCTTCCAGCAAACCTGCTCCGCCATGGGCCTCTGTCTCTCTCTCTCTCCATGGGCTGCAGGTTCTGTCAGGAGCTTGCTCCAATGTAGGTCACAGATTCTTCCCTATTCCTCCACCAGGTACCTCTCCACCTCTTGCAAGTGGGGTGTCTTCATCCTCCATGGGCTGTGGGGGGACATCCACCCCACCATGGGACACCCACTCTTCATGGGCTGCAAGGAATCTTCTCTCAGTGCCTCCTCCTCCTGCTTCTTCACTGACCTCGATGTCTGCAAAGTTTCTCACATCTTCTCACTCCCTTCTCCACTGGCCAAATATGTCTGTATGCNATTCTTCCCTATTCCTCCACCAGGTACCTCTCCACCTCTTGCAAGTGGGGTGTCTTCATCCTCCATGGGCTGTGGGGGGACATCCACCCCACCATGGGACACCCACTCTTCATGGGCTGCAAGGAATCTTCTCTCAGTGCCTCCTCCTCCTGCTTCTTCACTGACCTCGATGTCTGCAAAGTTTCTCACATCTTCTCACTCCCTTCTCCACTGGCCAAATATGTCTGTATGCGTTTTTCTGTCTCTCAAATGTGATTCCCAGAGGCGCAGTGATCAGAGCTGATTGGCCCGGCGGGTCTTGTCAGGAACAGGATTTGGGAGCCCAGCTGGGAATCACTTTGTTGGACCACAAAGAAGCTTCTAGCTACTTCTTAAGCCACCCTGCAAAACTACCACAAGTCAATTAGATGAGCCTCTTCTTCAAGAGATTTGATAATAGCTCACTAAATATAGTTATTAAAAAATGCCAAATGCCAGAGTGCATAGGCTTTGTAACTCAGTCATGCTAATGAAAGAAACTTAGACTGAACTGGAAAGTGTCATTAAATACAGGACAGGAAGGAGTCAGGAAATCATCTAGCCCTTTCTTTCCTCTGAGACAAGGTCAAGACCATACTTGCCAGAAGTCTGTTCAATTTATTCTTGAAAATAGCCAGGTAAGGAGATTTTGGTGCACTCATATGAAATCTGTTCCACACAGTTTCACTATCCTTTTGGTGGAAAGCTTTTTCCTGATACCCATCTTTACCCAGTCAATGAGCAAGGAGAGCTGATCCTCTCTCTCTTATATAAGTAAAACTATTGTGACAGACATAACAACTCAGTAGACTTCTTTTACCTGTCTCAAAACAAACCACATACAACACCCTTAAACACTCATATATTTTGCCCTATGCAATTTTTTTAACTGTCATCGGGCAATCTTCTGGCAGACATCATGCATGTATGACATATAGCACCAAGAAGAAGAGACAATGGAGAAATGACTGCCTCGGAAATGGGGCAGATTTCTTGTGATAAAACCTTAGGGAAAGAATCGGTACAAGGCAACTCAAGAATGGAGGAAGAACATATTTTACAACAAGTAGTGGCAATTTTTTGGTAGTTTTTAATGTGCATCTTGGCTTGATAAGAGCAAATGCAAGATCTAAAATCTGTCACAGTACTAAACCTCTCCTACCTGTGGTGGATTAAAGTCTTTACTACACCTTCTCTAATACCAAAGATCACCCAAGCTTCATACCTGCTGAAATATAAAGTTGTCTTATCCTATCATAAAATGACACTTCACTAGAATAAGTTGCCCAAAGCCCCATCCAGCCTGGCCTTCAACATTTCCAGGGAGGGGGAAGCCTCAGCTTCTCTAAGCAACCTGTCCTAGTGCCCCACCACCCTCACAGGACATAATTTCTTTCCAATAATTAGACTAAATCTATGCTCTTTCAGTTCAAAGCCATTACCCCTTGTCCTATCACTACACTCCCTGATAAACAGTCCCTCTCCAGCCTTTCTGTAGAATCACTTCAGATACTGGAAGGCTGCAATAAGGTCTCCCCGTAGCCTTCTCCTCTACAGGCTGAACAAGCCCAACTCTCTGAACCTGTCTTCACAGGAGAGGTGCTCCAGCCCTCTGATCATCTTTGTGGCCCTCCTCTGGACCTAATCCAGCATCTCAATGTCTTTCTCATACTGGGTATCCTAGAGCTAGACATATTACACCAGGTGGGATCTCACTAGAGCAGAGTAGAAGGGCACAATCACCTCCCTCAGCATGCTGGTCATGCATCTCTTGATTCAGCCCAGGATAGAGTTGGCTTTCTTGGCTGCATGCCCACATTACCCACACATATTGACTTCCTCATTCCCCAGCACCCCCAAGTTATTCTCTTAAGGGCTGATCTCAATCCATTCTCAGTCTAGACTACAGTTCTGCTTAGGACTGCCCTGACCCAAGTACAAGTCCTTGCATTTGGCCTTGTTGAACTTCATGCAGTTTGCACAGGACCACCTCTCAAGCCTGTCACCTGTCTCTGCACGGCATTCCTTCACTCCAGCCTGTCAACTGCACCACATGGCTTGGTGTTGTCTGAAAACTTGTTTAAGGTGCACTCAATCCTACTGTCCATATTAAACCGTTCCCATCCCAGTACCAAGCCCTCCAGAACACCGTTCATCACTGGTCTCCATTTGGATACTGAGCTGTTGACCACAGCTCTTTTAGTACAACTGTCCAGCCAATTCCTTATGTGCTGAGTGGTCCATCCATCAAATCCATCTCTCCAATTTAGAGACAAGGTTGTCATGTGGGACAGTGCAAAATACTTTGTGTAAATCCAGGTAGATGACATTTGTTTCTCTTCCCTTATCCAGCAGTGCTGTAATCCTGTCTGACACCAAAATTTTTAGGCACAGTTTGCACTTAGTGGAGCCATGTTGTCTGTCAGAAATCACCTCCATACTTTCCATGTGCCTGAGCAGTTTCCAGGAGAATCTGCTCCATGATCTTACCTGGCACAGAAGGGAGACTAGCTGGCCTGTGGTTCCCTGGTCTTCTATTTTTCCTTTCTGAAAAATGGGGGTTATGTTTCCTCTTTTCCAGTCTGTTACAGCAATAGAACACTCAGTTAAAAAAGCCCTTTGTCGGAGTTGTAAAAACTAATAGTAACTAATATAGCCAGTCCCTGTATCTCTGTTCATTTTCAGTGCATTTAACAGAAGTTAAGAATCCCATCTAGAATGACAAAAGAAATTTGAAAATACATCTTTGTTTGAGAATACAGTACAGTATTAGAAGCAATAGTGAACTTCAGTATTTAAAACTTGAATTTTTGCAGTAAAGTTCTTAAGATGATTCTTCAGTCTTTAATAAACTGAAATTTGTAATTTATAAAGTAGGATGTTGGCATAACTGCTAAATCAAAATTAATACACATCTGAATAGTTTGCATTGAAAAACTTCAGTTTTGGGTTGTTTTTTTTGGGGGGTGCTGAAAAATCACAATACAAATGGACTCAGCATTTTGATAATTGTTGCAAATAATACAAAAGTAGAGTTATTTCTCTAATATATTTTTGGGGGACCAGCAATCTCATATTCTCTCTGTCAGCATGAAAACCCTTGATGTGTTTTTGAATTAAAAACTACCTTTTTGACAGCCATCTTCATGTAATACTCAAACCTCTTTTCACCATCATAGGTACAGTACAAGCCTAAGATCTTTGCTTGGAGAAGATGGAGAAGTTGATTCATGCCTTTGTCATGTCTAGGTTGGGCTACTGCAATTTACGATTTTATCTAAGTCAAGCTAAAATGCCTGCTTCAGCATCTCCAATTTTGTCAAAACATCAATTGCTACAAATCTACCCCAACTCAATACTGTTTATCAATCCACTTCTTTAAGTGTTTCCATTTACTTCTAGTGAAATATCACATTTATTTCAAAGGAAACCTTTCATCTGGAGAACCTAGTCTTGCTAATTTGTGCGTTCATTTAATAGACTAAATTTTGAGAGGCACTTTCAAGTATGTAGGCATAAGAAGTCACACATGCAAGTAATAGAGTTTATGCTTTGCAAAGCCATTTTGACAAAAGGGATTTGCTTCAGAAAATTCTATCCCATGCGTAGGTAAGTGCTAGATCCATCACACGCATGCAGAGGTGACAATGTTTTTATAATATATGAACAGATTTTTCCATGAGGGAAGTTTTGAGTACACAATAGCTAAAAACGGAAGTGGAAACTGTGCTAATCCAAACCAGTTTTCTGCATGAAAACTGTAGATTACTTCCCCTTATTTGTGAATGTAACATAATACAGTGTCATTGAGATAGGTTGCTTCTTTTAGAAAGACATCTGACATTGATAAAAAGACTCCAAGTGATCGGGAATTTACCATATTCTTCACAAATTCGTTGCAAAGCTGATTGACCTCACTGTTATAAATGTGTATCTTGCATCTACTCTCTCAACTGAAATCCCCTGCGACGGCGCGTTGGTTCAAGTAAGATGCCATGACTTGTGTAAGAGCTTAATACATCAATGACTGCTCCAAGTGCTGACAATACAAAATGAGTGAGTTTTCCCCAACCGTCTGATCAGATACAATAATCTTGTTACAGAACATTTATGCTTAAATTTAAATTTATAAAGCATTGCACAGGATTTAAACCATGCCATTTCACTGACCATAATGGAAATTGTCTGACTGCATGCTCTCCAAGCTGCTGATAAAATGTATGTGTTAGACAGTAAGGACAAGATATATGAAATGAATTGGGTGCTGCTGTGCTGGGATTTGTAATGCCTAAACTTTTAAGCTGCTTGACTTCCTTTCTGCTATCAAGGTCCTGGATTAGATGGCCAAGACTCAGTGGGGTTAACAGTATAAATCAGCAGGGACACAAAGCTCTCTCACAGCAGCCAGTAACTTCTGTAGGAGGCCTCATTATTCTAGCTATCATAAAGCTTTAGTTATTGCTAAAAAGGAAATATATATTGAATTACATTGCTGGCCATGGGTTAGCAGCTTACTTTGCAATTAGAAAGTACTGAAGATTCCTTCTGTACTTCAAAATCGTGTGTCCAGGAGGTAGAGATACTTATCTCCTTCTGTGTGAGGGGATGAGGCAGAAGAAACGCTCCACTAAGGGTGATGGCTTTTATACAAAAGGGTTAAACCTCCTTTCCAGCATGTGTGAAATCAGCAATCAGCTGCTTCCTCTGCCTGAAATAATTACATTTCTCACCCCCCAAAAGATTAATCTAAGCACAGCAGACATCATCAAACTCTTTTCTAAATTGCACTGGGAAGTTGTGTATAGCCACCATCCTCCAAATCCACCTTCCCCTAAGATTGGTCACCAGCACGATGTTCCTGGCACCACTATTCTCTAACCCTCCATCAGCAAATAAAAATTTAATCCCAAGTGCCATATCGTCCTCAGCCTTTCACAGAAACACTAAATGATTGAAGTTGGAAGGGAACTCTGGAAGGTATCTGGTCCAACTCACATGCTCAATCACAGCCACCTAAAGCTGTTTGTCCAGGACTTTGTCTGGACAGCTTGTGACTATCTCCAAGGATGGAGATTTCACATCGTCTCTGGGGAACCTGTGCCCATGCTTGACTGACCTCACAGTAAAAATGTATTTCCTTATCTTCAAACAAAATCTTGTCTTTCAGTTTGTGCCCATTGCCTCTGGTCCTGTCAAGAGGCACTGCTGAAAAGAACCTGGCTCCCTCCTCTTTGCACCCACCCTTCAAATATATATATATGCATGGAAAGACACCCATGAGCCTTCTCTTTTCCAGGTTGAACAGTTACATCTCTATCAACCTTTCCTCATAACAGAGATGCTTCAGTCCCTTCAATATGTTCATGGCCCTTTGTTAGAGTCTTTCCAGTATGTCTTGTACTGGACATAGTACTTCAAGAATGACCTCACCAGTGCTGAGTAGAGGAAATCACACCCTTTGACTTGCCAGAAAACCAGGATACCATTTACTTTCCTTAGGGCACATTTCTTCTTCACATTCCTCATGGAGCCTTAGGTTCTGCACGTTCTTTACCAGGAGCCCCAGATTCTTTCCTGCAAAACTTCTTTCCAAGTGGCAGTCCCCACCATATACAGGTGCGTTTCCACTCTGGTGTTTCTGCACTTCCTATTTCTCAAACATCTGCATCACAAACAAGAAAAACATGCCAGGTTCTTTGACTTGTGATTCTGTGATCTCTACTGCCTGAAGCCTTACTTCTGCATTGTACAGGTTACTATCTCCAGAAGACAGCTGCCATCTCAGAGCTAGGACCTCCTGTCCTGATGAGGTGAGAAGAAATGAGTGATGTCCCAACTAGGACAGGGGTAAAGACATAAATGCATGAATAATAACCTAGCAAATATGGCTGGATTGTTGAACAGGCAGATACAACTTATACACTTCACATAATACATCACCAGGAATGCAAAGTCACTTCATGCTCATGTATTTAAAAAACCCTTACCACTAATTTCAACATTCGTTTCCATTTTATCTCTTTAATTTGATGTCTAATTTAGTATCAGATTATTCTTTTAAAAATAATTTTCAGAATATACTTTAACAGATATTTATTCATTTCATAATAAATGGATTTTGTCTTTAAAAATCAAACATCCCTGAAGTATTCATCACCATAATGATCAAAATTATGTTTACTTCTTTCACCACAGTTGCCACTGTGCTGGTTTAGAGGTAAACCGGCAGGAGAAATGGACCCACCACAAGAGATGATTATAAGTCAGAGTTACAATTTAATGAAAGATATTACCATACAAACACTGACACAAAGAGAACAACCTGCTTTCAACTCACCAAGACCCAGCAGTAAACCCAGTGTCCCAGGGCACAAGCCCAAAGGGGTTTGTTAGCCCCAGTGCCGAGATCCACGTGGCTCTCCCAAGTCCAAAGCAAAAAGAAGTGAAGAGTCCGTTGCTGCAGGTGACAGCTGTGGCCCGGCCAGAAGCGATGCTTGTAGTCCGGTCGAGAGCGATGGCTTCCTCCTGACGAGGTCCCGCTGCTCCTCCCGATCCAACGAAGAGAGTCTAAAGCTCTTCTGCGCCCTGTTTGTATATCCTCAGGGAGCACCCAGTCCCTCCCCCAGGGCGGGGACTCACACAATGGGTAATTAACGGTGAGTCGTGGGGTATGGTTGGACCATTGAGAGCCCATTAGCACCCACGCCCCCTCAGGCTGAGTGTGAAGGGGCTAACGACTTCCTGGACAACTGTTGCAAATGGTCCATTATTCTTGAGGAATGAATAGAGGGTGTAGAATACACAGCCTTGATCCCCCCACACAGTGATAACCTCTTGCTGAACTAGGACAGCCACTCACAAAGAGAGCATCCTCTTCAAGAATAGCCAGTGATCTGTACCCAAAGAATAATATAAATGCAGGGATGTAACAGGATATTTCCAGGTTTTAATCACACAGAGGTAAACAATAACATTCCTGAGACAGAGTTTCAAGTCCCTTGTCTCATGCCCCTAGTGTCTTGTTTAGTATTGCAGATACAACATAAATCACACAGTTTAATTATAATTCAAAAGTGTGATCTAGTTAGAAGCCAGAGCTGAAGCTAGGAGATCTATTTACTATTTCAAATTCCTTCATTTCTTTCCAACTGAGCAAATTCCAATTTGTTTGTCTCAGAATTAGAATTATGTCTATCTATTCTTATTAATAAAAGAGCTGTTGCATGGTCAATAATTTACTAATTACAAATATTGTTGGTATTAGCAGGAAAGCAAGACGTATTCTCAATGCATGATTCACATCTTGTGATAATCCTTTGAATGACTTCATTGTACTGTTTACCAAAGAAGCATTCACAGTGCAGTGCAATATACATGGTTATGGTTTATGACCCTTTGGCATGAACTGAATAATACATATCTTATATGGTCTAAAATATAATAGATGTGCCCTTGAAACGTGAATTTGCTGGCTGTTTTGTTAGACCCCTGGCTGGAGTCCTAGTAGTTTATACACAAATCTCATCATCACCTTATAGATCTTGCTGTAATACGTGGAAACTTATCTTGTCCTTTCTGGTTTGTACCTAAGAAGAGAGGTTGAAATATATTAGCTTTTCTTTCTCTCTCTGTGTATGGAATGTGACACTCACTCTTGCAATTAGGCAAGGGAATTCAGTTAATGTTTATCTCTAGGTAACCTTTCCAACAACTCTCTTACCATACTTAACACAGGTGATCTGTGTGGATGACAGAGAGGTATCTTCTGAGGCATGTGGATTTCAAAGCAGTTGCATTTCTTTTTGCAGAGTCTTGAGATTTGAAAATGTTCTCAGGGGATATTGCAAAGGTAGAATTAAAGATTCCTGAAGTAACTCTGTAAAAGTATACAAGAAACTTAATAAATCATGTAGGCTGCACTTTGGAACAACAACCCCTAACATATCTGAGGGATAAGGGACCTCAAAGAGCACCTCCAAAACCCATCAGCAAGCTTTGCTTTATATTACCGTGTTGCACATCAGCTGAGGGAACAGTTTCTCCCTGTTTTTTAGTAATCTAACAAAGCATTTTGTGTCTCTCAGCATTTAACATTCAATTTGTTAAATGTCACTGAAGAAAAATAAAATGAAAAAGACATCAGTTAATAATGTACTCTTTAATGTTTCATCATCCCATGACTCTGTGTTTCGCCGTGTTGACCTAATTTGCCATGACAGGAACATGGTCCTTGTGTCAGAATATTCCAAATGTAGAAATGACTAAATCTTTGTGAGAAGTGTATGCTACTCTATCAACCAGAGCCATCTTTTATTTTAAATGTCCATAGTAAAGATATATCATTAAGACACAGTTTTACTAAGTGGAACATGATTTATTTAAGTACCTAATGTCCTAATTGGCCCAGTTAGACACTGATCCTTCCTCATATGGCACTCTTGACATTCCTCTTACCTCAGACATCAATGTAGTTAACTAGCATCTTACCAGATTAGGCAAAATTGAGCTGTAAACCAAATTTTTTCAGGACTGTCTAACACTCTAGATGAAACCCACAATATAAAACCTTCAACAGGAACAGGACAAATAGGCTAGGAAGTTAAAACAATAATCCACCTTCCATCTACTGGTCACACATTTAAATCCATCTGAATCTGTATAAATGAAAATCCTTATGTGTTGACATCTGTGGCTACTGTAGGAGTTTCAGCCATGGTGGACAGACATCCACATCATGAATCCATAATTACAAGTGGTCCAACACTATAGCACTTATAGATATCAAGTGAAAAGATAAGAACTGGAAGTCTGATTAAATTAAGCTTCTCTTTCATTTTGAAGACAGTCAGCTCAAAACAAGATTAAGGTATTCTGGCACTACTGTGAGGAAGGTTCCATTTCCATATTTAATTATCCTATGAATACAAAAGGGCCTATACCAGTCATTGCTATTAGACACCAACTCATAAATGCAAGAATTCAGAAAACTGGAGAAGGATGAACAAAGCGGCAAAGATTTAGGTTAGATGTCAGATTGGAATATTCTGCTGAAATTATTGCAAAATACTTGCTTGGCAGAAAAAATAGTAAATCTGGCCAAATACATTTATTAAAAGTATTCTTTATGCATTATTTATTTACAAATAATCACCTTCCAGATATTTAAGTATAAGAGATATTCTGTTTTTCTCTAGAAACTTAATTAATTTACCTATCCCTGTATAACACATTTATCCAATTTATCTTATTTTTTATTCTACAAGCTACCCATAATTTGAGCTGTCACATTAATATATAGTGATTCTAGTGCACTTAATCAGAACAACTCTAAAATGAAAAAAATGGAAGGAAATGCATAAACATTTACAAGGTCATCTGCCAGCATATAATTACACGAGTGAAAGTATTCTATGAAGCACACTTTAACAACAGAAGACAAGGTTAACATGAACATACTTATTTTTGTTTATTCTTAGATACATAGATTTCATATGTACTACTTAGAATCTACCTCTCCTAGGAGACGATTATATATTGGGAAAAAAGGAGAAGATTATACTGTTAGCTCGAAATGCTACACCACAAAGAGTAAACTCAGAGAGACATTTGATCTTTCATGTTTGCCACCTGTTTCACATGTTCCTCACTTATGATCCCAAATTAGTTTTGACAACTGTCAGTGATTTTTGTGTATTCTTACTTTGGAACATTTTATATTGATTCAGAAGAATTGATTAATTACTATTAATTGTGTTATCAGAAGCTTGGAAATTTCTTTTGACACACTTTCTACGGTGTTCCTTTTTCTTCTGGTAAACACCCATGATGAAACTTAAGAGGAATTTGAGCTGGGCATGTTCCCTGATATGCTGGTGTTCTAGAAACCTTTTGCAGTGAAGAACACTTTCTGAGGGGACATTCAATATGCAGCCTTATGGGTGACTAACTCCACAGATATCTATATTCTACAAGTCAGTTAATCAGTTGATTATTGTTAATGCCAGTTATTATGTTATCCAGATATCTGTTTATTACTAGATAAGCCTCAGGCAATCCTGTGTCATTCTGGTTAGCTTGCTTTTCTGCTGAAGACTTATGTCTCTGCAAAGCTTTCACTAGGACCCTGTTTTCTGGGGGTGGCATTTGAGGACAGCACTGAAGTCCCCGTGCTCTGAGCAGGCATTCAGTTAGAGCATCACCTTCACTCAATGTCAACATAGAAGACAGCCAGGAAACCTTATTCCACAGTATACCCAAAATATTGACAACATAAAGCTCCCTTTTTTCTTTTTTTTGGTTTTTTTTTTTTGTTTTCTCTTATTTATTTATTTGTTTGGTTGGGTTTTTTTGTTTGCTTATTTAAAGGTCCGTTTAAACAATGAGCAAAGCAATGGGTGCATTGACAGCTTGCTGCATGGAAAAGACAGAAATTAAGAGCAGTATTTAAGGAAAGTAAAAGTAAGAAAAAAATGAATCACCTATCCCTATTCTTTGTAGAGATGGTTTTCAGGACAAGGCATCTCATTAGATTCACAGCTACTTCAAGGATTATTCAGTATCACTTTCAGTCAAAAGTGGTCTTTCATTCAATATTTACACTTAAGATCTTGACATCTTAGTTTGTTAGGATTAATGCCTTCCTGTAGTAATCCAGGGCTTCATCACTTCCAGGTTAAATAACAGTATATGACACTACTCAGAGCTACCCAAAAAGGCAGAATTTACTAGGCCTGCTTATTAAGTAACATATCTGAGAGAACACATGACCCTTGGCAGCACTAGCTATAAAATGTCCAGAACAAAGTTTGTGGTGGTCACTTGGAAACATTAAATTGCAAACAGACTATCTGAGATCACCTGACCCCTCACTCTGATATCACCATGGCAAATCTAACATAGTTTGCGCTTACACTGCTGTCCCATTAACAACAGCAACCTTTACTCATAGGAGGTCATCTGATGGTTTTGGTTTTTTTTGAAACTGTTACTGTGTTATCAGCTAACATTTCTAATTAATAGAATATTCATCACATGGACTTTTGTTCCTCAACCTATCCAATGCTAGATTATAGAGCAAACTTTGGCATGGGAAAGAACAAATTACTGTTCTAGGAAAAATTTATCATTGCTTTAATTAAAAGTGCAAATGCAGATATACGTTGAGATCCACTTTACTCTGGGATCTTTTTTTCTCTTTTTACTCCACTGGGTCTTTTTATTTTCAACCATCTACTCTTCTAGGCTTTTTTAAACAGGCTGCTCATGGAGCTGTGAGAATTTAGCAGAAAGTAACTAAAAGAGGTCCATATGACATTAAAAGGGTCACATGAGTGCTCATTTTGAATGCCTTTATTTCTCTAAGATATAATTTTAAAATTATGTGTTGCGTTTGAAGAATGAGTGTTTATATGGAAAAGTCTGTAACATATAAATTAATAAATGTATCCTGTGAAAGCTGCTATTCCATATCTTGATAACTGGTTTCATGCTGTGAATACAGTCCAGCTAGTGAACCAGTTGTAGTGTAGCACTGTAATTACTGTAATTCACAATTACCATTTTTAACTAAGGCAGTTTTTAAAATCTCTTTATAGCTATAAACCAAACATTGATATTTACCATAAAGTCTATTCATGTAACATTTCATCCCTTTTTCTCCTGTCAATCAATGCTTAATGCAGTGTTAGACTAATTATATATATACAATGTAATTATATTGCAAGTAGAAATTCTCCTATTAAATATAACAATACTTTAGACATGGGTAGACTAAAGAAACAATGCTCTACTGAGTTGTGTACAACGATTCTTATCTAAACAAAGAGCTGAAATGTCATACGAAGTTGGAGCACAATACAAATGATTGATATGCCATTTTTTTTGCTAGTCAAGATATTGTATGCTATCAGAATACTTTACAATGAACTCCAAATCTCAAAAAAAGAAGTGTCATAATGTTGGCTGAAGATATATATTTCTGTTGTTTAACCTGTTTAAATTACACTATTGTTTTCAAGGAAGGCTTATAAAGCTTCTTAAATGAGTGACGTTTCCTTTATAGATTTAGTACTTTACAGAAGAAAAGATGAAACAGAGAGAACGTCAGCTCTAGGAAGCACGTGCATCAGGTATTATCACTCACCTAGCTCAAACTTGTCTCATTAATGTGGTTTCAGAAGAAGATCAGACTTGTAGCAGATGTATTACATAGGTGACAACAGGAACATCAGCAGTGATGCATATCACTCCAGAAGTAAAACCTTTCTACTTGGGCCATTGATGCCCAATCAGGACACCATTACAATGAATAAATTGTTTCACTTAGTCTCATAAGTATACAGAAAAAGAACAGTTATCGGTATACTTCCTTCAGATCTGCAGACTATATCTCTTCTGATGCAGATGGAAAGGTAAAATGTGCATATATTCTCTAAGTTAGTCATTCCATATGGGAAGAAATTACAAGTCAGGTGCATTTCCAAAGTTTGAAGTAGACAACAACAAACATAGTAGATCATGATCCCCAGGAGGTATTCATTGCAGGCTGCAAAACCTAATTTAAGTGTCTAAATGTCAATGCCTATATGTAAACTGTCTAAGTTCCCATTATGGTCAGTTGAATGTTAGTCAATATGAGCAAGGGGGCTGTACATCAGGCTACATGTCATTAGCTACTTTGGAGTGATTTTAAGAGCTCTCCAGAACCTTTTAATTGCATTGACTAGATGGAAGTTTAGATACCTAACTGTCCTGGGTTTGGCTAGGACAGAGTTAATTTCCGCAGAAAACCAGCACAGGGGAGTCAAACTGTCCAGGGGGAGGGTATTCCATACCATGTGACATTATGCTAGTTTGACCTAGTCAGGGAAGGGTGGATCAGTGCAACTCTGGGATCATCCCAGTGCGGGCTGAGCAGCTGGTTAGTCGTTGGGTCAGTAAATTGCCTTATGTCTCCCCATTGTGTATATTCTGCTGTAAGTCCTGTTGTTTCCTTTCCCTTGTGCTGTCCAAGAAAACTGTCCTTATCCCCACTCATGAGGTTTGTCCTTGCCCATCCTCCTTCCCAATCCCAATGGGAAGAGGTGAGCAAGAAGCCATGTGCTACTCAGGTGCCAGCTGGGGCTGAACCACAACACTACCTCACATGCTAATGCCAACATTTAGAAACCTAAATTTAGGTTTTTAGAATCCAAAGCTGAGCATCAGCCCTGGGATTTTTTTTCTGACTCTAGGAACAAACGGTCATCCTGTGATCATAGAAACTGAAGTATGATAAAGCATTCTTGCTTGTTAGCTGTTCAGGATGAATTCAGTATGTAAATGAAAACCATGAAATTTAAAATCCTGTAGCCAGGGACAGGTCTGAGCACAATCAGATACTGAATTTGGAGGGATCTCATAGTCCCATGGTCTGGTCCACCTAATAGTGGTGGCACTTTACTGAGTTAACACACAGCAACAACTCTAATGTGTCTGTCAGACATCCAGGTCTTGCCCCTTGACATATGCAAAGCTGTTTGTTCTTCTTTAAAAGAGAAAATATCCTCAAAATGTCTGGCCCATATGACATGTTGTACATGTCATATGGGCCAGACTAACAAATGATCTGTACATAATCCATGTCCATGAAGCAAGTAAACCAGTGTGACTTGTTCCTCCATGCAGTAGTAACTCACTCCTCTGGACTTGTTCTCCTGCATCCTGTAAGAAAACTGAGACAATATCAGGTCTAGTGCTGTCATGAGAGGATGCAGGACTGACCACAAATGACAAGAGGACAAGGAAAGGAGGGAGAAGAGTTGGGAATGTGTGATGTCATATTTACCTCAAAAGGCTTGGGCGCTTACAGCTGAAAGGCAAGTTGCTTTCTGTTGGTTTTATTTTTAATCATTTAGGACTACCCCTCTAAATCTTTATTGAGAACAGTCTGACCATCTCTAGCAGAGGTCAAAGTCAAATTATTTACAAGTTTTGAAAGGGTCAAATTTGACTCAGTTTATTGTCAGTCTTAGAACACTTCTTTCTATCACATACTTCCCCCAAAAAAATCTTTAAAGTTATCTTAGTTTACCTAGGAATTTTCAGGTTTTCATTTTTTCTTTAAACAAAGGAATACTTCAGGTTCTAATGTCAAATATCTTCATAGCTGTGGCATATTTGACATACAAGTAGAAGCTGTGAGAGCTGGGACTGTTGAACCTGTCATAGAGAAGGCCCTGATCGATATGTGTAACAAATACCTGGTGGGGGTAAATAGGGAAGGTGGAGACAGACTCTTCTAAGTGATATTCAGTGAAAGGACAAAAGGCAAATGGCATGAACTTAAATGCAGGAAATTCTATTCAAACATAAGAAAAAGAACTTTTGACTGTGGGGTAGGATAAACACTAGAGCAGGGTGCCCAGAGAGTCTGTGGAGTCTCCATCCTCAGAGATATTGAAAACGTGACTGGACACAGCCCTGAGCAACCTCCTTCCACTGACCCCACTGAGAGTGGGGAGTTGGACTAGGTCTGGAAGTTTAGCATTAGCATGGCAACACTTAACCTTGATAAGCACAAATCAAAGTTTAAAACAGTGGTAACTTTCATATTCATTGTCCTTTTTTTGTTTACTTCTTCAAGCTTTAATTTTCTAGTTCATTTATATATTTATATCATTATGTTTCAAAGAGCATGTTCTAGATGAGAAACTGAGTTGCTCTGTGTCACAGTGAATGTAGTGTCACAGTTGGTCACTGGTAGTCAGTTACTAGTGAACGGAGATAATCCATTAGCAAAGTAACCCTCATCTACAGGTTTAATGGACTTCACCCACCTACAAAACACATTCACAACCCAGTCATACAGAGCTCTGAGCATCACCTGGAGCATGTCCTCCATGCTCATTGATATCTTCAGCCCCTTGCTTCCTTTGAGGGTATGCAGCATCTCTTGGAGGTGTACCTTGGTGACAACCATCTCTTGGAGGTGCACCTCGAGGCAAGTCCCCAAGCAGTAGTTTTATCCTGTTGAGCCATAATGGATTGTCCCCCTTTCAGCTGCACAAAATGTGGTTTGTGCTGAAGTCACTCACATATCGAAGCACTGCTTTGAAGATGTATGCCTGTATTTTCAAAAGAAGGTGAATTTTGTGTACAGCTGAAGCGAGATTTAGAGGAGATCAATGAAGCCTCTCTCAAATAATAATAAAAAAAAAGATTGTGTAGACTTTAGAATAATCAAAGAGTTAATCTAGTTTCATTCCTACCTGACTAAACTCGATGGTAGGCTTTTATTATGCTAATTTTCCAAACTTGCAAAGCAAAAAACAGTAAACTGAAAGTAACCAAAGGGGCTGTTTGGTAGAGACAAAAATGAACTGTGCCTTTTGAAGTGTTCCAGAGAAAATGTGTTCAGAATATTTAAGCCTCAAGTGAGTTACCAAAGGTTATTCATTCACAAGTGAGATAAATTCATACCTGTCAAATTGTCTGGATCCTTTGTGTGATCACTAGGGTCTCAAATCATTTATTTTTTTCCCCAGCGAAAGTTCAATATTTTCACGTATCCAAATTTAGTAGCATTTCCTGTGTCTGAAAGTAAATTAATTCATTTTCCTTTCATCTTGCTTTCCACTTTTACCATACTAGTGTGGAGAAAAAGGAAGAAAAAAAAAAAAGAAATCCAGGTTGGCTGCCATAAATTGTTTTTAGATAAAATCTCACAGTGCAAACAGCCTGCAACCTCCTTGCAACATATACTATATTTGTAAACAGTCTTTTTAGTAAAATCCTACGGCTGTCAGTGATTGAAAATAGGTGTGTAAAATATATTATTTCAAACCAATTCAAGACCTGCTTCGCCTTTGAACTCTTTTCCACTGCTCGAGCTCCTGCACATGAAAAGGAAGGCTATATAAGCCCAAAAAATTTCCTTTTCCACTTCCATACTTGATCCAAAGGAATTACCTGCAGCCTAAACTTCCCTTATTGTTATAACATGAACCACTGCTTCCATCATGCAAGTCTGCACTGCGGATTGATGAAAATTCAGTGGAACAGGCTTAAAAAAGGAGCAGAGGAGTCAGCAAGAATAGCAGAAACCTAAAAAAAAGATGGGGAGGGCAGGGAACAGAGACACAGTTTGCTCATGAAGCTAAAAGAGCAAAAATGGTGGACATAAGAATGGGAGTCACATTACTGAGACACACAAATAGAGACAGAGGTTGATACTCTGAACTTTTGCTATATTTTCCTAACTGTTCTTTTTACTAACTGCATGTAATAGCAATTAAGACTGTAAGTGGGTTCAAGGTCACAGTCAGTGCTTAGCCAAGTTTTTGTAAAAACTTTTTTTTTATTATTTCTGTCTGCATGGCAAATAGCTTAATTTTATTTGCTTTCACAAAGGAAAAAAAATGAAGGAAACAAGTCCCATATATCTTTTACATGTTTTATGTCAATTCAGATAACTTTAAAAAAATCCTCAGAATACAGTGTCTCAAATAATATTTTTAATTTATTTTTGTATTCTGTACTTATTAATATTTCTGATTTTGTTGGTAAAGTGCTGGTTTCTTGCAGCATTTATGTTCTACTGCATTTGTCAGTTTGCTGGATTTTGCATTTCATTGTAAAGAAATAAGATGGAATTTTTAATAAGGCAGTGGTCTGAAATTTGGAAAATCTCTATTTATTTTCCCTGTTTAGATAATCAGAATTCTTACTTCACTAGTATCATTACATCTCAAATATATTAAGGAATATTCAGAATTACATACATTTACTTTAAATTCTCTTATTCAGTCTCACTGATGTGGTTGACTTTTTTTCTAAAAATCCATGCATAATTTTTGTTTTGAAAAATCTATGCACTACTTTTCAAACCTCACTTAGGATGCATCGGCTCTGAAAAATGCAACTAACAAGGTATCTACTGTTTTGATGATGTCTGATTCATGATAGGGAGTCACTACAGGATTTTAACAATGAAATATTCAAAGCAAAAATGTAATATCCAGTCTCCTAAGCAGTTAAGACTGAAGTATTTCATGTTTGTGCCTTGAATAAAACTTTATTTCTGCTTTGAATAACATTTTTTAAACTATTTACATATGTAGGCTAGAATGTATGTACAAGTCTAATACAAAAAAGTAACTATTACTATTATTGCATAGAAACATCTTTACCTGAGCTTTTACTATAAGTTGTGGTAAAAACAAAAAGAAAAAAATATTTAATTTCTGAAATTCTGATAATACTAGTGATACTAGTAACATACTATTTGCACTATTGTAATCCACAATGGGCAAATTTAGAGAGCTGACATATTCTAATCCTGATAAGGGGAGAATCTGGCCCAATAGGGTCAGAGAAGAATGTAGCAGCATATGTATATTGTATAAATACAAATAAAATAGATCACAAGGTACTCAGAAAATGACAGCTACTTTAATTCTTAAAGGGCTTAGACTTCCAACCCCTTTAGAAATTATGAAATGAAGAATAACAAAAAAACAACCCCCCATTATTATCCAAGCACAAGTGGTATAAGATCATTTATCTTGATGGATGTCACCTTAGAGCACATATTATCCCTATCTCTCAAAGTGTTTTTTCCCCCTTATTTCATCTCTGACATTCATTGTAAATTTAATGATCCACATACGATTTGCTGGTGTCTCAGTCTGGTGTTTTGAATCATGAAACTAGTGCTAAATTTATGGCACTGCAGTACCACTTAGTGAATCATTAAGCAGTACAGTGATTTTAATGATATGGATCATACTGGACCTCATCACTGTATAATGAGGTTCCATTTAGTGTAAATTCTATGTAAAAATTCAATTTGCAAACCAACAACATGAAACTACAACATTTTTTCTAACCTGACATTGTATTTATTTATCATGATTTCCAGCACTGTTTCACATGGGGAAAGAAAATATTACCTTGTTTCAAAAATAATTTTTATACACCTTGCACCACTGCAAAATATGTACTTTCAGGCTGGTATGTTTGTAGAAATCTGGTATGTTTGTAGAAATCTCTTAAACACAAACCTCTAGAGGGCTTAGATATGATTATTGGAGTATGCTGAATTACTGGTGATATTACTGATCTGGGCAAGCGCTTGGGACAACTGATCATTCAAAGGGCTCCAGAATGTTGGAGAGGATCCACCAGCGCAGAGGAGAACATTCATTGCTGCACAGCTCAATACCATTGGGTCATCTGATTGCTGCTTCCATTATTGCAGAATCACAGAATCACAGAATGTGAGGAATTGGAGGGTACCTCAAAAGATCATCTAGTCCAGCCCCCCTTCTGGAGCAGGATCACACAGGAACACATCCAGATTAGACTTGAATGTCTCTAGAGGAGACTCCACAACCTCTCTGGGCAGCCTGTTCCAGTGATCTGTCAATCACATGGTAAAAAGGTTTCTCCTTACATTCAGACGGAACTTCCTATGCTCCAGCTTGGACCCATTGCCCCTTGTCCTGCTGCTGGCCATCCCTGAGAACAGCCTGGCTCAGAAACTCTGTTTCTCAAACTGAAGTTTTTCCATGCTGAATGTCTCTGAAATACACTGAAGGGATTGAATAGGCAAATGTTACAAATTCCGATGCTCTTTGAGCAGTTTTGCACTTTGGATCAATCTCTAATTCCATTCCAACTAAACTTTTGGTAGTATTAACTAATATGTGTGGGACAAAGTCCTAAACCAGCAGAACTTTAATGGAAATGAAGTACAGTTCTTGAAAAGACTGTTGGATTTTCTGTTCTTCTGATCCAGATGACATGCATTCGATGAGCATGAGATATAGTTAATTAACTTATCAAAGCAGTATTTATTTTTTTTTTTTGGTAGTGTAAAGCATGGGGATATATCCTTTAATTAATTGATCTGTTAGCTCAATAGCACATAGCAGCTCAGACTCTCAACTACTTTACAGATGTCAAAGGTAAAAAAAAAAAGGTGAACAGGATGAGGGTTTTTTTCTCAAAAGGAAAAAATGAAAGCAATTAATATTAGTCACCATGCAGTAAATCAAATGCAAAGAACTGGTAAATAAACAAAGTAACGCAATGACCCTAACAAAGTCCCCAAGAAACACTTCTGTTACAAAACATCGTGTAATGATGCAGCTACTTTCCTCTGTTACCATCGAACTCAGGTGCTCACTGCCAGACACAGAAGTTAGAAACTTTCTGTTAAACAGCATCAATGGCTAAAGGTGTGATACTGCTTACCAGTGCAGTCCTTGCCACGATATTGTATGGAACCAGCAACATTCAGTAATCCGACTTGAGAGACAGTAACCCTTGCTGTATAGTTACACAGTTGCTGTGGAGTTGGAAAGCATAGTAGAGGAAATGCAATATAAGATCTCTACCAAATGTTGTGAAACATACCTTTTTTAAAATTTGAATCTGAATGCACATGTCTTGAGCCAGATAGGCTGTGCCCAATGTGGTTTTGCTCAGGACAGAACAGGCTTATTTTCATCTAGCCAAAGGGGTATTCACATACATACTCTCACGTGTAACAGTTTCAATAATACTCTCATACATAGGTTTGAAGGTACCAGAGCTAAATACACCCATTTTGCTATGGATTGTGTGTCACAGATGATATCATCTACTATTAAATACACTACGTTTCCAGCAAACCTTTCCTGCTCAGAGAAAGCACATCTGTGTGTGGATTCTCTGATGTTTAGCAGCAGTTGAGTGGTGGTTGAAATCTCTTCTTCAACTGAGTCACTAACAGGGTCTCTCTCTTCAACTTTGCAATCTGCATTACATATTTCCACAGATTCATGATCCATGAAACCTACACTCTGCTGAGAAATTTGATTAAAACTAGCTAAAGAGTATTAAGAAAGGAGGGGTAAAGTGGAATAGTAAAAAAGACCTAGACCAAGATAAACTAAGATCTTTTTCCTTTGTAATCAAAATAGAAACACAAAGCTGGGTTAGTAGTTCGCTCAAAGGCTGTCTTTTGTTTAAATTAGGTGGAACATTTTAATTTGGTCTAGCATGATCTCAAAACTTTGTAACAAGGTTGTTTTTTTTTTATGTGCAGTATCAACCCAGCTCAGGCAGAACATTCAAATGAACGGTACTGCAACTTTTCTTTCAAGTAGGTACACAAAAAGGTGATAGAACCTCTAAAGGATGCTTTCATTAGAGCACAAGCCTGGACAAGAAAAAAGAACTTTTTAAAGAGAAAAAAATCTGGTCAACAAGTAAGACAAAGCAAACAATGAGGGCTACCCCAACATGTAGCTCGTTATGAAACATTTTGCAATTCCCAGCTGCTTGCACTGGTTTCCTATTGAAAAAAGGGGGTTGTGGATGAATAAAGGTTTACTCATCCATCAGTCCTAGTCAGCTCATGGCAACTGACAAAAGTGTGGTCAATTTTAGCCAAGCTTTACAGACTAATAGAAGAGCCAAAAACAATTAATTGGAACAAGTCTTTCAGGAATTAACAGGTGGGCTGTGAATGGTCTCCGTAGGTAGCCCTAGGCCTGCTGATCTGACTGGTGGATGCAGATGGCCTGCTGGCACACGTGCAGCCTGGAGTCAGTGAGCCCTCTGTCACCACTTGCCCAGAGAGAAGTTCAAGTGTATGGGAGGTGATTTGGGCATTTTGCAAAAGAGGAACTTATGGGAGCTGTGAAAGAGAACTGAAGGTGGTGCAGTAGGAAATGGAACTATTTTGTGCATTTAGAAGATGTAAGATTCACATCTATATGTGACTAAAATATCTCCACAACTCAATGAAAATTTGTTTCCTCTTATTCTGATGTCTTAGAAAGTTAACTTTACGTAGCAAACGAGTGATAGCTTACCCTCTGGAAAACAGAACTACAGCGTAGCAGCAGCACTTGTATAGTTATGTCATTGCAAGGACTTTCTCGGGTCACTGAGATTACTCAGGGCATCTGGATCAGACAAGCGGTGTGACCCATACACACAGTGTCATAACAAATAATACTTTAAACGATTCCTCAGCAAAGGTTAGCTAACTGACAGGTTAGCGTGACAGCTTTTTGTTGGTTTCCTGAGCAGCTTTGTTCCAGCCCACAAAGAGCACACAGTTCATCCAACAAAGAGACTAAATATCTAAACAAATACCAAGTAAAGCTTCAAAGTGGACAACATGACACTTATTCATAAAAAAAAATATTATTATAGTGTTTGGGCTGTGAGAAGGTACTGGTGTTCAGAAAAAAACCCACTATTGTTATCATCAAAGGTGACATGATTCTGGCCAACAGTCTAAAACACCTCAATATGTGTGATTCACAATATTCTCAATATTATCAAAATTTTTTTTTTGCCAACTGTATTTTCAAGCAGATGAAGACAAGAATAATAGACACAGTAAACTTGTTTTTGGCATCTTACCCACAATATTACTGCATAAACTTGTATTTCTCTAACTTTTGATTCAGTCATTTGTTGTAAGAACAAGTAATTGTTCTGCTTAAATTTAAGTAATATGTTGCTGATTTTTTAAAGCACATTGTACTGTTTTGCAACTTAGTTATCTGGGAGTCTGTCTGCATCAGGGCATTGGCATCTCCAAAATCAACTTGATATGTTCTATTCAAGTTCATAATTTACTTAGCATGATCTGATTATTTTTATTATTTTACATTTTATTGGTGTGTAATAAAAATTTGTATCATGAAAACAAAGAAAAATTTCCCATGGGAAGAATTTCCATCTCTGGTCACTTACATTTTGTCATCATGCGTCTCTCTGCTACATACAACAGCACCAGCCACTTTACAGTACTATCTCTTCTTATACAATCTTAATTTTATGCTTTAGTTACAACTAACCATATGAAAACCAGTAACAACCAGAATTTGTTTAAAAACACTACTAATATCAGCAGGAAGCCTGAATGAAAAGCAGAACTGTGCTAAAGAATATCACTATCAGCCTACTAATCCAGGGAAGTATTTGGATAAAGTAAGATAATCAAAAAGATATTAAAAGAAATTAAAACTTTCTTAATTTTGAGGCTGCAAATGAATTTCTTGTACTTGTTAAAACTCCTATTTTTCCAGTCATTTGATTTCCACAATGTTTTCAGTGCAGGCACTTTTGCTCCATTCTTTCTGTACACCCTCTATGATACTAATGAAAAGTACCAATATAGACACTTTTAGTGTAGGTATACATGTGCATACGTTTAGCCTTTTATGTTGAAAAAACAGCAACTGGAAAACCTTCTGAGACAGTCCAGTTTTTATTAAAACCTTGAGGAGCCTTAACGAACACAATAATGTAGTTAAATATACTGTTTTCTATAATGTTGCTAGTTATTGACTTTGATACTGATTTCTAAAGCATTCTTTTTGACATTAAGAAAACTGTGAAGGCAACATGATTTATTCCAAACCTCTGAAATTTGTTGGTAGCCCACTGCTGATCTTATCATTCAGATTTTAAAATATCTGATCAGGGAATTTTTCTGCTCCAACAGTTTTAATTTTGCAAGCCACTGGACCTTAATGTGAGCTAATCTCTTTACCTATTTTGTATGTGTGTGTGGAAAATCTAAGAAGGCTTTTTTTGTTTTAAGTAACGAGTTTATGTGCATGCACAGCAATTACTGGCATTTCATAAAGTTCATATTGCTGTTCTGTATATCTCAAATGTCTGCATCAGGGCACCAAAGAGGAAAAAAAAAAGCACTTTGAAAACAGACCCTGAATAAGATGTTAGGTTAATACAGGAGTCCATTTTAATAGCACAATTTTTGCTTTATTGCATTGTACTTCAAAGAGACTTGAATATAATTGGTTTTCATTTTCCTCCTCTTTTACATTAATAAAATCTGCTAGTAAGTATATTCTGTCATGGAGAGAAAATACATTCTTCTTTGTGCCATGTACAAATACAATAGAAATAGCAACATTAGGACAAATAAATGATGTATGGCCAGGGAATCCTTAAACCTACAGGAAGCTATGTAGATTCATGTCTATAAGGTAGTTTAAAAAACAGACAGAAGTGAAAGTAGGAAGTGAGGGATATCACAAAAACTTATGGTAGTGTTAATACAAAGCTTCAAAATATCAGCCTGTACCTGGATTTTCTGATTGGCTCCGACTCAAGAAAGAGCAGCTTAATAAACTTCTGAGAGCTGTGCTTTAGTCTTGTCTGGTGTCAAATACAGTGTCAGCTGTATTACTTCACATTCCGATACTTTGGATCATTAAGAACTGCATTGGTTTCCATGTTTTAACACTGACTACTCAGTCAGCACTTAATAAAGAACCAAAATCTAGCTAGTGGATATCAACTGAGAATTGTGCAAATGAGAAAGAAGAATAAATTTGAGGATTAGGAAAAGTGCTGTAAAATAACAACAACAATCACAACGAGAAACTACTTAATCCTGGATTTTAAGATGCCTTTCTCTTTCAAGGGATCCACAATGCTTGAAATTGTACTTTGAAATGCTGTCTTATAATTCTGATATATTCTAATTGTGAACAGGCAAAGTTCACAATTTATACAACTATGTATAAACTTAATTAACCAATTTGCACTTCATGATTTTGCTACGTATATTATCTACAGTCTTCTCTACAATATGAAGTATGTTTCAGTCTCCTAATTGTACTCCTAAAATATTTATGGCCTTCTACAAAGAGGTCAGAACTAACCACAATACTCAAGATGTTGAGACAACAAAGTCTTCACAATAAGAAAATGAGAGCTTCTGTTTTGCCCTTCCTATTTTTGAGATGATCTATGTTCGAAGTCTTTATTTTGAGTTCCTATGCCTACCAAGATGATGATTTCAGGTACTATCAATCCTTCCCATAGTTGTGAAGTTAGGGCTTTTGTTCAACATCATAAATACATAGTTAAATTATTTTTTTCTATATCATAGAATCATAGAATGGTTTGGGCTGGAAGGGACCTTAAAGATAAATTTCCAAACCCCCTGCCATGGGCAGTGACACCTCTCACTAGACCGGGCTACTCAACACCCCGTCCAACCTGGCCCTGAACACCTCCAAGGAGGGGGAACCACCACTTCTCTGGGCAACCTGTTCCAGTGCCTCACCACCCTCATAGCGAAGAATTCCTTCAAAATATCCTATCTAAATCTACCCCCTTCCAATTTAAAACCATTCCCCCTCATCATACCACTACATACCCTACTAAAAAGTCCCTCCCCAGTTTTCCTGTAGGCCCCTTCAGGTACTGGAAGGCTACTATAAGATCTCCCCACAGCCTTCTCTTCTCCACAACGACATCTCTCTTGACCTGTCTTCATAGAATAGATGGCTTGTAAGGTCTGTCTTTTTTGGCTATTCTTGAACTAACTTTCATAAAGGAATATTTCTTCCCACTCCATGTCAACTCAGTCTCTTTAAATGGTGAAAAAACCTTGTCAGAAATGTTTGAATATAGAAAAATTTTCAGACCTCTGAAAGAAAGTTGGTGAATATTTAATGCAAATTCCATGGGCTCTGAGTGGGGGAAAATAAATTTTATATAATTTTGGCAATTTTCCTAGAAAACTAAAGTAGCAACAGAAGTTACCTTAGTTAAAAAGAGTTGCCACAAATAAAAGAAATGCATAGAATTTCATACTTTTACTTGAAATGCACCATATGTCCTCTAATACCTATGCTCAATAGGGTGCAAGTTTAATGACTTGCTTTTTGTGCCCCTGTTGTAATTAGGTATTAGAGGACATATGGCATGGTGCAGCCCTAGCAGTGAAATTTCTTGTTTTGATGGCTTTCTGCTATTGGCATAACATTACTTCAGTGATTATATTGTTGAAAGAATTAATTTACGTGTTGATTTCTAGTTTTGAGTCTCGAAATTCCTTTCGGATTATACATATTTAAGGAATCTCAAAACCAAATAAATACTATCAACAGGTGAATTACAAATAACAAAAGAGCATAATCAGTTCCAAGAGTGTAACACCATAGTGAATGCTGCATTTATTATGCTCCAAATTGTAGTCGAAGTTCAGCATTCATTGTTTAAGGAGTGGCTATCTCTTTCCCTATCAAAATCTCCTTTTACATGCATGGATGCTCCCCAAGTGAGCATCCAGTCTCACATCTTTCTTTCCCTGATGTGTAATCCTCAGTTGTCCCTCTCTTATTCAAGTCCCCGAGTTATGTCTCTCCCAGTATCTGCTCTCTTTATTTGGTGAGCCTGACTGAGCTTAGACATTTTCCATTTTTTATTACAGGGAACTGTGCTTAGCCATTTTTTGGTAAAGAGATAATACAATACCTTAAAAAATTATTATTTTGCAGATACAAAAGATGTATCGATACAGTATTAAAAATGTCGAGGAAAAAAAGAATGTCAAGATCATACAAATGCAAAAAAAAGGATCTTTTTTAGTTGTCAGACTGTTCTAAACATGTTCTTTGCTGCTGTAACCTCATTCATAACTATAATAGGAAAGATCCTGCATATGCATACACTTAGTTAGTTTGTTTATTTTAAATGCCAGGTATCAGACCACACAACCAAGTGTTTTTTAGTTGCTGTTCTTCAGGCAAGATGAATTTGTCATGTGTTTCAGAGGACATATGGTATCTCAGTAATTCATACTGCACAGACGTCCTAAACAGATTAAAACATTTCTTCTTGCATGACAAAAGCTGACACTCTGTTTCCCCAGCTGATAATCTAGGGGACATTACTAATATGCAGCAGAAGAAAACTGGATCAACACATAATATTTCACCAGTACACACAAAAGGCACCAGTTTTGCCAAGAGTTATGATTTTATAGTGAATCTTGTAATAGTTAATAGCAATAGTACTCATTCTTGAACAGTGTAAATAAATTCAAATCTTGGTTTGTGCCTATTTTATGAATATGTCATTATCTTTTCCAGGGGCACTGAAAGCATCAGCCTAATGCTAGTGAAAATCTCAAAATGCAGAGAGGGAAGAAGAAATACTGAATTTTATTTCTATTTTATCTCACATTATTTACTACAATTTAACATCTATGGAAGGAATGATTCAAAATCTTTTCATTTGGGGATTGGCATCACTGTGATGAACCACAGTGATAGAAATCAATAGCATATTAAAATAAAAAGAAAGCATTAAATTATTCCAAAATGACCATAATCTACCAAAAAAAAAAATCATGGAGAAACTCAAGAGAGAGCAAATATTGAAATCTGTAAAGCATTGCCACTGCTTTCTTTGATTGACAACACCATTTCAAGAGTGGCATTAATGTTTTGTACCCATCTTTTCAATTTTACTTTCAGAGTGAATTCTGCAAATAACTGTCTTAAGGGGTATAGAAACATTACAAAATTAGCATTAAAAACTCAATACAGATGTCCTGCATTTGACATCTGCCATGTAGAAGATGTGAAATTCTTAGGTCAGCATTACATTTTTTGACCAAGAAAAGCTACAGAACTTCTCCAAATCCCCATTCTTGGAAGTACTACCTTGCCCCTGTCCCACTGAGCGCTGGGAGTAGATCACAGTATAGTGAGCCTCCCAAATGAGCCATGAAGATTGATAAAATACAATCTCGAGTAGCTGCTGGCACCTCCCTGTCAAGCTTACTAATGAGTGCTGTGTTACTGCTAGAGTCAACTGTCGCATTATCTCCAAGCTAATAAACGCATCCAGTGACAAACAATACACAAACAAAAAGGAGCTGATAGAGAATCTTTCCTTTTAATTCCATCTCTCCATGTCCCCAGGATGTAATCAACTTGTTGGTAGAGATGATTTTTGTGTCATAGAAGGAAGTTTTTCACAGTTCCCTGGTTTATGCATTTATTTACTTATAGTTATGAGCAACAGAAGCCAGATAAGTAAACATATTGTGGTTCTTTGTTTAAAAGTTAAATTCAGTGTATGTGTAATTTTTGGGAGAGTCAACTATTTCCAAAACCCATTTTCATGCTTCTCATTGTTTCTTGGTTGTAGTGATGAAAGGAAACATATGCCAAATCTCTGGACAAAAAAAAAATCTTAGCTGAGGTATTCCCTGCACTAGAAAAAAACCACAACAGAACAGATAATTACCTACAAAAAGTGGGTCACAGAAAAATTAATTCCTGAATATTCATGGAAGACTTAAGGAATGGCAAGGTACCTCTATAACTTTAATTCAGCACCCTTCCTGAGGGTCATTAAAATAGTTTGAACACTGACAATTCCCAAAGTTATTCCCCTTGCGATTGATGGAATTTTTTGTTGGTGATGCAGCCATTTCCCACAAAATGAAGGAACCTTATAACTCAACTACTCTGTTGCAGGCTCTGAAGCGTAGCAGCCTTTAGTGCTTCCTCATCTTCAGTAATGTCTACCCACAGCTTGTCTCCTGCTTTGCCTATGCCAGTTCTTTCTCCCTTTATTCCTGTCAAACGCCTTCCTTTGTACACCTCTGTAGATGTTCCGCCAGCTTGCCCATCTCTGGATCTCATTCTCTCTCTTCTGCATTGATTCAGACTACTTTTGACATCTGAAAATATTGGTATATTTGTTAAAGAACCAATATGACCTTCCAGTCCTTTTTCAGTTCACTTGCACTTTTCTTACAACAAAGAAGAGTTTGAACAATAAGGGAGTTCACAAGAGGTAACAAAGTTTTGGGTTGTTTTGGTTTGGTTTGGTTTAATTTTTTTGTTTGTTTGTTTTGTTACTGGCATCCCTTTATATTTATCACAGGACAAAAAAGGTTAATATAGAAGAATAAATCAAATTCTCACGTCAGGAAGTATCTTCAGAAAGGATCACTAGTCCTTGAATTCATATCTTACCAATCTGGATAGAAATTCAAAATACAATTTAAATTTAGAATGCAGTACATTGTTTGACACATCATAACCAACATTATTACCATACATGCTTTAATTAATGCAAATCGTGTCATGAACACTCATGTGTACCTACACGTGGCTCCCTCCCAATCCAGGTCCTCTTCTCTATAAAAAGCCTTGTGAACTGTATTCTGAAACTAAAATGGAATAACAAATGGAGTAATGTGATATTTGAGTCAAAGCACATAAAAAAATTGTACCTATCCTTATGTTCTTGTACATGATGGAAAACTCTTATACAAAGGCAGAGCTTTCACTCTTACAGTTTCTGCCATTCTTAAAGCACATTCTTCCTTTAATACTTCTCTAAGAGTCTTGTACTTTGCAGTATAATCACAAATATTGTTAATGTTGTCATATGCTCATTCACACTGAATACAGTACAAAAAAAATTCTTACAGCAGAGATAAGAGAATGTTATTCTACATACCAGTCAATACAATTTTGTATTTCTGCATCCTTAGATGCTGGAACTTCAGGCTATTTACATAGGTTATCTATAGATTTATGCACTTAAATAAATTTGTCTAAGCTTACTTGAATTTCACCAGAGATTTAAGTCACTAAATTACTGTTATAAACCTCTGTCTTCAAGTGACCACTACCCATCTTTTCCCACTCTATAATTCTTGAAAGCCAATTCTTCTCTTTTCTCAACTCTCAGATATCCATGTAAACTGCTAGATCTCAATCCAGTTCTTCCAGCAATGTGAGAAAGGAGGCTGTCACCATAGTTCATTTCAGAATGTTTGCTGGAGGCTTCAGCATGGTAAAACTTGGAAAAGAAACTCACCATTTTCTTCCCCTGAAAAACATTGTCCAAAATTGCAGTCAAGCACATTTTACAACACAGCAGGAAATGGTACCATTGTTCTAGAAACAATTTCAGCACTTCAATTTTCTGCAAATGTATGTTTTCAAAAAAGAGCACAGGTACTACAGCAAATAAATAGATATCTGCATGGATATATGTGAACAGCAAGTTGGCACTTTGTACATTTTCTGTCTAGAGAGCTTGCTTTTGTTTTATAAAGAACCCACATGAAAGCCAGGCTGCCTAAGTATGATGCCACAACAAATAGTACTGCTGGCTATCTCTGCTTTGTTTTTATGTCCTGCAGAGAGTGACATCTGTGTGCAAATTAACAACAGATTTGTGTAAGCTAGCTGTGAATGCAATATTTGGGGGAGGAAAAAAAAGTAAGCTACCTATAAATTAATGAATGTAATAATGTAGTCTTTTAATTCAATTTTATTGAATTAAAGTAATAACTCTTATTACCTTCCAGGTGTATACATTGCTAACAAATCAAAGTCTTAACTACTAACTTAAAGTTTTATACTTGGGTTTTAAGGGCTTAAGACACCCTTGCTTTGACGAGCGCACAGTGTCTTTAGAGAAAAAGAGCTGGTACAAAGGACCTGACATACACATAAATGTTTGTGGGCAGGGGGGAGATGAAGGACTTTTGCTTTGGACTTGTTCGAATCTGGTGCTCAAGATGAACATAAATTAATGACCGAAGATCATTAGGTGACTCCTAGATCACAACACAATCCTGTTCATGCACTCTAAAACAGCTCTGCAATATCAACTAAAACAGGGAAAACGGGAACAATATGGATACTGACTTTCAGAGTGCATTCCTGATCTGAATTAAAGTATTAATGCAGTGACATCCACTAAAGTCAGTCAACTCAAAGCATTATCTGCTCAGTTGAAGAGGGGGAGGTTTCCCCCCTTCAACTTCAAGAAATAAGACTGAATTTATTCCTCAAAACAACAGCAATAATAATTGGGTTTTTTTAGATTATTTCCATAAGGATGTCTAATCCTACTGAATATTAACATGCTATCAACTCATAATAAAACACATAAATGCTCTGTGGAGCTGTGAAGTAGTTCCACCCTATTGTTCAGGTAATGCCCTGCCCATGACATCGGGGAATTCTATTCCCTCTTCTGGTCAGTAAAAAGGCACTGTTCATGTAATGCAGACCATCATCTAGAGAACTTCTAGCACGTCTGCAAAGCCCATCATCTCACTTAAACTGGAACACCAGAAAGCTAATCTGCCTAAATATTAGTTTCCATCACCATTTGAAGCGTCTCAGAGGATCCAATGCATACAGGATCAGCAGGACTAATTGTAGGCATCACAGGAAATGCACCAAAAGAGTAGAGAGAGGCTTGGGTAGGACATCTCTAGGCACCTAAAGTGACATTAAACACCTGGGAATTATTTTACCATGGCATGAATTCCCCTCACAGTCTCTCTACTGTCTCACTTGGCTAAGAGAGGAACTAGGGAGCTAACTTAGAAGAGAGATTTACACTCAGGTATAAATTTCTGCCCCAAACAGCTTTCTGCAGCTTGTCAGAGAAGATATCCTACCGGTGTAATTCCAATAAAACTTAGATATGAAACCAGTGCAGAACAGCCAATCCTGCCAAAGGTGAGGTAGCCAGAACTGGAAGCACGAGCAGGCCTCTGTTATCAAAGTCTGAGGCCTTAAAGTGCTTTTTCAAGACTCTTGAAAGTTAGACAGGCAGGTGTGAGCAGAACCAAGAGAGTCAAGATTTCTGGCAGAGCTGACTAGCTTTCTCATGCTTCCTTTTTGAGGTTTTCAAACTTCAATCACTCCTCATTTACTGCCCAAAACACTAGAGGTGTATGAAGAGTTATGCTAGATATCCACGAGGCAAAACATTGCTCCCAAATCCCAACTTGAGTGAGCCTCCTACACACAGTACTTTAGCTTTAAGCATGACCCTGAACTTTACTTACTCACCTCTCCCCTTATGTTTTTAACTATCTGTTTCTGTTACTTTCCCCTTCATGATTAGCTGTAAAATAACAATTTAGACGCGAGTTCTTCTTAAAAGTGTACCTTCCATTTAAAATATCTGAGCCTTTGATAATTATTAATGCACACGCAGCAGCAGAGGGATGCTTGATTCACGATGTCATGGTACAGCTATTAATGATACTCAAAGGACTGAAAATTACCATTTCGGATGTGTCCAGAGCAGTAAACTGGTAAACAAGCCTGCAGTTAGTGCTATGGATGATTTGAATCAACAAGGGTGAAAAGATTTGGTTACTCTGTGTATTAGTGTTAATAGGAATAGATTATAGAGGAATATTTGTGATGTGACCTTCTGTGCACTAATTGAAATAGTATTCAGAGTCAGCAGTGGAGTAATCAAGTTAAACACTGAATCATAAATCATCATGAAAAGTGCTGTCACAACTTAGCCATTAATGCCCTGTATCGCTGGGCAGCCTTACGAAAATATCTGCTATGCTGATCTTTAGGTTAATAGGAACAGAAATGGCATTTAAAGACTATTTGGATCAAATCTGCTCTGAGGTTGAAAGTGTTACTCTGTTAATTTACTGGTAATTTGAAGTGATGTAGTTAGGGTTAGAAGCAACACAGCTGAGCCCCATATAGCTAAACAAAGAGGGGTAGGAATTCATCTAATATTTATTTAATAGATATAAAATTCAATACTGACACAACTTTAATATAAAAATGTGTAACTTCCTTTTGTCCATCAGTTAGCATTTGGGATGGAGGTTAAAATCAAAACACATAAAAATCTTGCTTCATGATATGGTTATGTTGCTAAATCAGTCCAAGAGACCTCAATTTATTTTATACATAGATGTTAAAATCTGATTTTACTGTTATTAGGAAAGCTAGGAGCCTTTCATCAAAGGGTTTGTCTAAAACAGAGTACTTCGTGCTATTTTTTAAACATATTATTTTATTCTTGTATTTGCAAGAAGTAGAAGTGAAGCTTACCCTCCAGAATCAGAGATAAATGGGAATTCCAAAGGCAATAAATTTCTTTAGAGTAATTTTGTGATTCAAGTTTGATCAAAATAATAAGCATAAGAGATATTGCAGATGGAATGATGTATACTTTTTCTAATAAAGACCTATGTCTCAACACTGGCAAAGCTTGTGTTAATTTGATTCGTTACTCATCAGATTACTTAGACAACTAGATGCATAATGTTTGGGGGGGCATCTATTTATCATGATTTACTTCAAATATTGTTAATTAACATTAACATAAATTACACCAGGCATCTGGTACAAAGGAAATCATTTTAAACAATGTGCAAATCCAGTTCTTAAAAAAATTTGTAGACTTTTATTTAAGAAAGCACAAATATGTACATTAATGTAAATATGTACCAAATGTAGCTATGACATAATAAAATCGGGATGCAACAATATTTTATATAAATATTTTCATCCAAAAAAGCAATAAGTACGGTTTTCTATAAAATTTATCTATTCATGAGCAATGAAACAGGAGGGGCGAGATTTTATTATAAAACAAACCCAAGTGCTTGGCTAACTCATTCACTTTCCTACAGTTAGTTTTAATTGGCATGTGCCTATGAAGTTCTGCGCATTATTGAGTTTAAATTCTGTTCTCTAATTCACTGTTGTAAATGAGATTAATGTTATCCCAGAGTTACCCTAAGTAAACCAACAGCAATATTTAGCTGTAAAGTCATAGAAGATTGTCTTCTTAGTGATAGGTGATAAAGAAAAGAAATTAATAAAAGAGCTACAAAGTAATAAGGACATGCAATGCATTTCTAAACACAAAATGACTGGAAACAGCTGCTAAATAGAACGACCATAAAATCTACCCGAGTTTACAAGGACCTGACATTGTTTTCTGCACAGCTCAAGGAGATTTCTCCAGGTGATTTATTCTGGTGTGAAACAGTGTTGGAATTTGGTATATTTCCAAAATTTTCTTGTGAACTATCACGCTTCAAGTTCATATCCTGAGTACAGTAAAATAACAAATAAATGAAGTGTGGGATTTACCTCCTGCAACTTTAGCTAGCTACCAGGGATCTGATTTAACCTAAGCTCTGAAGACGATGATGAGAAACAATCACCACTAGGAAAAGGTTCATTCACTTACTTTAGGATGGACCTAGATGTCCTTCCAAAGTGCCTAAATCTACCACAGGTGGTCATAGAGGCAAGACCTGTTCATCCTAAGATATTCAATTTGTCATCCAGGACAACTAGAGCATGATTGGGTTGCTTTAACACATAAACCTAATATGATTTGAAGGGAGGATGCTCCAAGTGTCTGCATCTGCCTGGGCCAAGTGCTGTGGTACAGATGTGACGATTGGCAGGAATAGCAGATGGGGGCAGAGGATAAATAAATTATGCCCCTACTTGGGTGTGAAAAATTCCACCTGTAAATTTCATACAAACAGGTGTGACTGCATACTACTTGGAGAGTTACATTACCTTAAAATTAGTACAGGAATAAAATGTACTCTTTCTATTAGCAAAGCAAGGAAATTCTGGTAAGCTAGATAATTCAGAGGTCCACAAGTCAAGGATCAATCTTAAATTGCCCAAAATTGTAAGTGAAGTGAAATTAGTTTGTATTCCTTTACCACATTTTTCTTTGCTTTATTCTATTCTTACAAAGGTAACTTTTAACACTTAGCATCTTTTTTAGCACCTGGCCATGTGATGTAAAAAAAAGGGATGTTTATGCTTTGCATCATTTAGTATGAAATCTTCCAGAATTTGCCTCATAAGTGTTTATGAAATTTTCCAGGGCATTGTCTAAAAGCCAAACAGCTGTTCCCAATTTGTATACATTGTAAGCCTAAATGAAATTACCAGAAAGAGCTTCTTCCCTCATAGAAAATAAATTTCAAAACATTAGATGGATAAGAAAGTCATCTTGATAATTTTAAAGAAGTATTCCTTTAGTAGCACAGGAATTTATTTCAATACTAAATTTTGAGCACAAAAAAAAATAAAAAAAGAAATTAAAAGCTCACTAAAATCTATTCCTCAGTATAACCTTGCTGCAGAGAAGTACTACACTTGCTTTATGATAATAGCTCTGGCGAACAGTGAGAAATCGATGTTTGGAACAATTTTGCAGGTCCAGGCAATGGAAGCACATCCCTTCATCCTGAAAGTCAGCTCCACTGGAATGTGATACAAAAAAGACTTACCACGATATAAACTTCAAGGTAAAATATCCTCAGTGGTCTTGACTGATCTTGAGGTTATTTTGCAAGAATATTTTTGTTTCAGGATACGATCCCTTTCGCTGATAAAGTAACTTCTAGTCCGCCTTATCAACTGGGTGACACTAACAAACTGTACCTGGTACAGTACAATGTAATTTTTTTAGAACTTTAAGTAATAGAAGATTTCAAGCAATTTATTTCACAGAGTTTTATGAGAAATTAAAATTTATTGTCTTTTCTGGATTTTTAGTTGTTATTGCCAAATTCATCCTCAGTATAAAAGGGTATAATTTTATTTAAGTCAGTGGTGGTATATCAGTGCTGTATATTCCCTAGCTGGACAATGAAGCTGTAAATAACAAAATACATAAAAAATAAAAATTGATTACTCTATTTTATAGTCTCTTAGAGTGAATAAGTTTATGATTTAAAACCGTTTCATAATAAAACCATGCTGGGAGGAAATCACAGAAAGAATGCAACATAATGGGCCAAATCTAGTTTTCATCCAGAACAATTACATTTACTTCTACAGAATTGTGCTCATTTGAGAATTTGTTTTGTTTTAAAAACAAGGGGAAAATATACTACTGGTTTACTTTCTTGTTTGCTTATGAAATGTTATTCTGTATATTCAGTGGTATTCTGTATATGCTTTAGATTTAAACTTCATTCCTAATCAAAACTGATTAATAAAAGGAGAAAGTTATAACAATAAACCACATATTTTACACATTTTGAGTACTTGTAATAATCAGTAGATTAGAAGCTCAGACTTGCTTAGGGTACACTTTAAAATAGTTAGATCTGTGGGTAGAGAAGACCCATGGACAGAAAAGCAAGTTACAATTCCAGACTGACCATAAGGTCTTGAGAGGTATAGACGGTAGAGAGCTGTCATCTACTAATTACGTTTGTGATCCCTAAGTACCCATGGTGGCTTTTTATTGTTCAAATATGATATTCTATGGATATTCTTTTTTACTAGTGTTCTCTTATTATTACTGTGTGATCTTTTCATTTATTCATTGTTGAGTTTATTGCATTTAATAATATCCACTTTCTTTGTGTTTGCATACTACTCCATTGCCAGCACTGCTTGTACCACCAGATAGATTCAGTAGAAAAAGAGACAATTCCAGGCCTCAAAGATTTTGAAAATTGTTCTAAAATATTCACACAGTTTAACTGGAAATCATTCTTACATATTTATGCATACACACAAGTGTGTGTGTTTCTGTATATAAATAAAACCAAAATAAATAAAAAAGTTAATGCAATATAGATTGCACAGTGCAGCTCAATGCTCTGCTTTGCTATAATCTTATATAAATCCAGCTTGCACAAATTTAGCAGGTGCTTTTAAATTTATATACGTAAATGTAAATCATGTATGATTATGCACACACAAATTATATTTTCACACAGTGTGCATTTTACTTCATTTAATGCTGAAAAATATGTAGTTTCAGTCTAGGTAATGATAAAGTAAAGGAGGAAAAAGACATATGCGTTCATTTAAATTGTTAAAGCTGGTTTTTTTTGGGGGGGGGGTTGGATCTGAATTAAAAATCTACTGTAGTGACCCTGTCTCGCACAGTATAATTCCCTAAAACTTCTAAGTCAGTCAATGATAAGAGGCTGATCTAAATGCTTCCACTGCATTAATCAAATACCAGGTCTAATTAAAAGAGCCATGCACAAAGCTTTTTCAAAATGTTGCTCAGGTATTGCAATAATTTCTGGTCACCCAAGCCTGGAAGACAAATAATTAGAGCTGCCAGAGCATTCTGATGAGTGATGTCAGCATCTCCAAGTGACCTTCCCTCCACTAATTAATTTTCATCTTAAGAAAAGAGACCCTGTTGTTGCACATTATTAATTGAGTTCACTAAAAGATGCGCCTGATTAATTTTTGTTGATAATACTTGTCATTCTATGCAGCGGCTGTAATCATTCTATTGGGTTTTATTTTTTTAAGTTGATCTAGGTCTTTTACAATGTGACTGATACAGTATCTTCCATAGAGAATACTGTGCATAAGGGCATAGTCTATAATGTGAATACACAGCTTTCATTGTTGATGATAGTTTAGGTCAAGTGGAACTTCTGTGCCTAGTTTGCTAACTTATTTTCAGTTCAGCTGATAGAAATCTATCGGCCTACCTGGGACCTCCTGGGACTACCTTCAGTTTCCCAGTTTAAGGTACCCTCACCCTTTTTTCTGCATATTTCCTATCTCTCACCAGTATTTGGTCATCCTGATCATGAAAAATACTCAAGGAACCCAAAAACTGGTAGGAGGTCAGGACAAAAGCCCATGGTCAGAAGAAGGATGACTGCTAATGGAACTGTGGTGCATGGCTGAGCCTTGTCTACAATGCACCATCAAAATCACAAGCTTGATCTATCCCACGCAGAGTTCTCCTGAACAGTGGTCATAACTGTTTTGTGAGAGAGGAGGACCGCAGACTTCAGCACAAACATAATCACTTTGGAGTTTTTGGTATGCAGTGGGAAGAGGGGATATGTATATTGCTTTAGGGATGACCATCATGATACATCAAAACCGGTTTAATTTGTTAATTTAGATGTGACTACAACAGCAGCAATGGATAGACTCTCCCAAAAATAACTGAAGAACAAAGCTATGGATGCATAACTGGCTCTTCTGTTTACTCATCTGAATGACACTGGCTACTCCAAACGTGGATCTCTCAACCTCTCCTCTGAAACTCATCTAGTTTGTACAGTAGTGTTTGTAGGACCAGGGAAAGATGAACACAAGGACAACCCTCAATTAACAAGTTTCATTCACTTCCTTACATCATACTTCAAAGATTCATATCATTTTGTGCAGCCCAGTCACATGCAGTTCTGTATGTGAGGAGACCTGTGCACTTGACCATGTTGGGGATCTTAAGTGCTCATGAATCCTGTACCTATAATGAACACAGCCGAGCATAATGATGTGTAATTATGCAATACATTACCAAGGATTTTTCGGGAGGTAAAACCGATTTCCTGTTAAATTATCTAAAAACGTATAGGCAATGTAAGTCATGAAAATATATATATTTTCCCCTACTTTGAAGAGTATTTTAATCATATTTTAATCAAGATAGTGGCGATTACCAATTTATCAAATATCAATTTAACAACAAAGATTATGGAAATTTTCCCCAAGCCAGTGAACAAAATATGATTAAAAGAGTTCCTCAGAGCACTGTGATGAAAATATGCATAACTCTATTCTTCAGCTATGTTCTAACACATGAAGGGATCAACATATTGTAAAAGCAGTAGGCTACCTGATAGATAGAAAGAGAAAAAAAAAAAAAAAAGAGAAAGAGGGAGTTATAAATTGCAGCAAAAATAATTATTTTACAACAGGTTTGAAGGTCTCTCTTCTTAGACATTCAAGCCTGGATTGCTTTTTCTGCACCTCAGACAGATGAAAGCAACATTGTACCTTTACTTATCTTAACAAACATTCTTTACTGAGTGGTCTGGTTTTAAATTTTGATTGATGTGCAGGTAATAAAATTATATGAATGTAGAGAAATGTTTCTTACCTTGGAAATTTTTAAGTCCACAAGTGTACATCTACATACTGAATTCTAAATCTGATTTTTTTCCTAAATCTTATAAAAATGGAATGTTGGTTTTTGCATTTCCTTTTTGTCCCCCAAAAGCTGAAATAGAAGCTTTGATTTCCCATTAAAGCACATATTGATACATAGGCAAAGACATTAGCAGAGAGCTATTGGCTTCATCTCATTTCCTTTGTTTTTTTCTTTCTTTGGTTAGACACACAAACACAGATCGTAACCCTTTTGCTACATCAAATCGCTTTTCATTTATTCAGGTTTCCTTTGATACTTTCTTCAAACAGATTCACAAAACACTTAAACCACAAACAAGCATCTTAGCATAACTAAGCTATTTGCCCCAAGACCTGGAAGATGGGGAAAAATTGGAGGGGGGTGGGGGTGG
>VXBZ01007532.1:234733-245209 GCA_013399135.1 Heliornis fulica | reverse complement strand
GTGGGCAATAGGCAGTGGGGGGGCTATATCCTTAAATACTTTGGATACTGCCAGAATTCATACACAAAAAGGACTGCTTTAGAGAATAGTTTACAAATTCCCATAAAATTAAAAAAAAAACCTAATATATTGAATATTGTGCTAATGTTTAAAAATGATTAACACCAAAACAAAGGCACATTTGTCTTCATAATATACATACCTGATGACACAGCCACCAGGAGGAACTAGTGGGTGCAAGCATCCCAGATTCATTCTGAAGTGAACACAAGCACACAGGTGTGGACGTGTGCATACACATGCTCTAGTTAGCACAACAAATTGTGGAAAACTAGATGTTTTCTTGAACATCTCTGAGAGGTTATGCCTAGCCTGAGATAAATGCTGAGTATGTATGAAACAGAAAGTGAATCTGGTAAAATACAACTAGACATAAGCCACAGATTTACCTAGGTATTGTATATTGTTTTCCCTCTGCTCCAATGCCTTTAGGCAATGCTAACATTGAAGTTATGCCAAGTAAGTGCAAGCTGCTGTAGGAAAGGCTGCAGTTTCCTTTTCTTCCCCCCGGATAAAGAAGTGGCTGCAAGATGAGTTGGCTGACTGTATGGTGATCCAGTGGAAAACAAACTGTAAAATACAAAATTAAAAAAAAAAAAAAAACCAACAAAAAAGATCACATCCTCAGTTTTGCTGTCTACCCATGTAAGTATCAGCAAATGATGTTTCTTTGATAACCAGACTCCAATCCCTTTTTCCCACAGACTCCCTAGGTGGGAAATTTTCAACCTTCTCCTGGCTCCGAGAACTCTCTAGTAGATTGATTTTCTGTAAAGAGCTGTCTGGGGTGCAAATTAGCTCCCAACTGTAGACACCTAAATTAGGTATCTACAAGTGAAATAGGTGTCAAATGTCTCAATATATTCAGCTGGAGGATCAAGATTTAAATATTTATTTACTTATTTATTTATTTCCTTAAATGAAGGTGCTTGAGGAACACCATGCAAAGCTCAAGGCAAGTGTTTGGGATTGGCCCATATGGCATAGAACCTATGTGAGACCCATAGCCATAGATGTTTGGAGCCACCACCAGTTTCAATCAAATTGGATCTGACAATTCGTAGCTCTAAAGACACTGAGCTCCTAGAGTTTACATTCAGGCAGGTAGCAATCAGTAATAGTGCCTGCACTAAGGAAGACTTTAGAAGGGGAACTTATCCCTATTAAACACTAAGACTCCACACTGGAGAGCAAGGACTGCTCCCACCAGAAGAAATGCAGCTCCCAAATTGCTAGATCTCAGAGAACCAGGCAGGAGTCCAATCTGTAGATGCCTGGCTTTGTAGGGTTTGCCCTGACTCCAGCTGTGGAGACTCTTAATACCACACAGCAGCTGCCTTATTTGCACAGTCCTCTGACTGTGGTGGGATTCACATCTTCAGATGGGTGAGGCCAGCAGGGTTGGGCATACTGCTGGTGAGCTTTGTTTTGCATGACCGAAAGAACAACTTCAGCTCATCATATGCTGACTACCACAGATATGCATCCAGTGATGACTTTTGTCTGCAGCTGACCTGGGCTGATTGAAACTATGAGTTATGGATGAGAGACTTTTCTGTCTATTACAGATCCCCTGAGTCTTCCAGCCCTTCAAATTGTCTCCAATATTAGCACTAGGCCAATGACATACAATGATAAAGTTTTATTGCTACTGTAGACTTTTCCAATTTAGAGTATTCTCAGAGTAATTTTTGTGTGTAACTTTATGTCAGCTGTGCATGTACACATAGTATATGTGTAATTTTTTTGGATGATATAAACTTCCATCAGAAAGAAGATAAGCTGAAATTACCAAATGTGTTTTCATCAGTGACCTCCTATTAGGCTCAAGAGTCACTGGGTTAAATGTCAATGTTCTGATATCTACTCTGTATCAAAGCAATCCCTTTATTCACAGAATATCTACTGTTATACCAAGTACAAATCAGAGCAACTGTTTTCCCATTTATGAGATTTATACAGACATTTAAAGAAATTTTTCTTGTGAAACCACTGATAATATCATCTCAATAGTAAAGTGAATGGTTTGAATCAAATTTCTTCCAAGCTAGGCACAAGTTTTGTGCATCAGCAGGAACTTTCAGAACATGCTGGCTTTTAGAAATAAAGTTAGATACAGGCATATTAATCCCATCTTTTACCAAAGCTCGAATCAAATCTCCTATCAAGGTTTTAGGTTGCCTTGGGGGAGGAAGAAAGGAAAAATACCACCATCACCACTACCCCCACAAAAAAAAATACCCAACAAGCAACCAAAAAAAAAAACCCCACAATAACAAAACCCACAAAAAAATAAGTTAAGCAGTCCCATCGGCATTAAAGAAAGACTTTGTAGCCTTTCTGTCCAGTTACCTTTTTTTCAGAATTATTCTTACAAGATCTTGAAAACGAAAGAAGAGGCCCGACCTCCCATCAGACTGTAAAATAGCTTGACTGGCCAGCTGACGATTTCCATTCCATCCAGACCTGGTTCCCTTCCTCCTGCTGATCACTGCCCCACAACTATGAGACTCCTGCTGCTCATCACTTATACCCTCCTATTTGGAAATAGAAAAATGTGCCCTGCTGTGGCCTTTTGCACTTCTGACTTTTCTTGACTTCTAGCTGTGGAGTTTGCAGTGGTCTCTGTGACCCCTACTCTTTTTGTTTTGTTTTGTTTTCCTTCACCTCTGTCTCAAATATGTTATGAGAAACAGAGAGCGCAGCATGCATCCAACATCCTGAACTGCCTCTGCTCCTCTGCCTTTAAGGATCACATTGTCAAGCCAACAATGGCTCTGTTGGCCTCTCTTTTCTCCCTGGGATACAGCCCCATTTGAATTTTTTACATTCATGAGCTTCCTATTACTAGCTCTCCAAAGTTCATCATACACAAAACTCTTCCTATTCTCACTCTGGGAGATACTAGTCTTGTTTCACAGAGTAAGAGAGTTTACCCATTACCATATAACATAGTCTATGCCCTCTCCTGGGCACAACAGATAAATATTCTCAACACTTCTTTTAAAGCTACCCATGAAAAATATCTTAATATCTTAAAGCATAGTCAGCTAACACTCAGCAGCAATCTCAAATTATAGGTGGAAAAGGAGGGTAGGGAGAAAGACTGTTAAAAAAAACCTCCTGAATATTAATAATTAAAGGTTCCAGACAAGTCCCTCATGCCATATAATGCTTTGTCACTCATTATGTTGTAATCACAGGCATGAGGAACAAGCTCGTCTACACAAACTGGGATTACAGCCATGAGAAGACAAGAACTTTAATTAGCTGCAGTTCTAACTTTTAACTATTGCCATAATAGTAATAGAAGGATTCTATCTATCTGTTGTGAAAACATACCTCCTCCTCCACCCATCCTGCTTCTTCAGGACACCCTGAGAGCTCACAGTGATGTTTTTTGGTCTTGTGGGTTTTTCTGCAGTTTCATTTCTGAATTGATTTCCATTTGTTTCATTTTCTCTTGACATATCAGAAATCATCAATCACATAATTAAAAAGGAGCTGCGAAATCATGATTAATTGCTATCTAGAGCAAAGGAATGTGAAATCCCCACAGTTGAGTATGTTCTGTGAAGGGTTGAAAACCTCACCAAGAAACTAGCCAACCTGGTTACACCAGCAATGTTTGGGAGGCAATGTTTCGAGAGCCATTTTAATTCTGATAAACTTCAGAGTTGCAAAGAGAAATCGTCAAAAGTTAAAGTAGCTTTTTACTTTTATTTTTGTTTTGTCATCTTAATTTTAATGAGCCTTTTTCTGTACAATTACTGTACTTCCATAGGAAAAATCGTTACATTAGGCCTACAAGACGGACAATGTTCCATGACTGAGGCAGCTGTTCTGCTTCCTGTTAAGCTCATATTTGGGTGTATAGTTCCATTCCTCATTTACCAAGGAGCACCCACGCCCCACCTCAAAAATAAGGTGGGTTTTTTTTTTCCTTGATATGTTTTGGTTTTATGTCAGATCTAAAAAGTGTCAGAAAATCCCACAAACTTGAATGGATGCAGACATGTTCATAAGACTTTGGGGGATGGGAATGCATTCTGCATTTTCAATTGTTTGCTCCATCAGAACATAGTATTTATTTCAGATGTTTCATTTGATGGCAAGTGCAAGGAAGAGCTTTCTATCACATTGTTGTGGCTTCATTCTTCACGTCTGCACATTTTCAGTAATCAAAGATACAGCAGAACGTATAAAATTCCCCAGGTGCTCACACGTTTAGTATTACTAACACAGCACTTGTAGTAAATGAGAGATCTGCTGTTAAAAACTCTGTGCATAAATAAGAAATAAGTTTTGAAGATCCTAAAAAAATGAGAAAACATGACTTACTCCTTTCCAAATGTCAACTCCTCTTAATCACTTACTGACATAAGACATCCATTCACAAAAAGTGCAAGATTATATCTCAGGTAAAGTATTAAAGTTTATACTGGAGTATAAATAAAAAATCACTGTCTATGTTTTTAAAGATATCTGATATTTTTGTGTTCTTACACCCCAGACAAACTTGCTTCTGGGCAAAGAACAGCCCAGCAAATTCAACTGGCATAATAATAAACTGAAAATTGTAACTTATAATTGGAGAAAGATGAAATAGGGAAACAATAGGATTTTCTAGATTGAAGCATGGGTTTAATGATGCCCATAAACATCACCTTTGACCAGGGAAAATTCTGTAAGGCATTCAGTCTTCATGGAAGTATATGGGAAAACGTTCTGTGAACATTTTAACAAACTTCATCCAGTTACACAGGTCCAGTTACATTAAAATACAAAATCTCCAGAACAGAACTAAGTGGTAGAGCCAGGACATAATGAATCTTGCCTCATCCCACAGTCCACGATGCTACGTTAATTAGCATTTTCAGTCCACTGCTCATGGATATGCTGTTAATTTTACAGGCTTTTGAATAGCTCCTCTCAATCAGTTCTGGATGGTAATGTATCTTCTGAAGAAATCCAGTTAAAAATACTTTTGTAACCCAGAGTTTGCAGAAGAAACCAGTGTTCCCAGCTCCAAAGAAAAGTTATCTTTTTCTGTTATGAATACTGATTACCAAAATCACAGAACTAAAAGGACCGCTGCTGTGACAAAAGGAAACACATCTGTGTCGGAAAACACAGATGCTATTTTATCTTGGAGAAGCAAAAGGACCACCTATTCCTTAAATGTGAAAGGTAATAATGCACTGTACTTCCAAGATGCATAAATAAATGCTGATAAGAAAGGGAAAACAATGAATGTGTGTTTGAGGAGTATGATAAAAAGCTTTGCTATAGTTCCAGATATCCAATTCCTTAATCTAGTGTTGATTTCGATATTTTCCCATTAATAGACAAGTACAAAATATGTAACTGAATTCACTTCCCCAGTTATTTGGTCAGTGAAACCACTCTTTAAACTTGGCTTGCATTTAGTATATAAAACAATGCCCTTAAACATTCCATAAGTAATATAACTTTAAATATATTACTGCCATCTAAGTAGTAGTTTCCAAATTCACAAAATGAGCTGTATGTTAAGTGTCATAAAATCACCTAGAGCTGATTGTTGTCCAAAGTACTTTGGTCAGTTCCGAAGTCACTATTTTGGAAAGTCTTTTTACATAGTCATCATCATCTGTTCCAGACAATATCATTAAGATTCAAGGGTTTGCCATACTGGATACATCTTATATTTGGATTGAAACAATATACAAATGCCATTTTGGTAGATTCTTTGTTTGTAAACAGAAAATAGCAATGTTTCTTCTTGTCTGAGTTGTTTATTGTTTGACCAATTAAAAAAAAAAAAAAGAAAGGAAAAAAAACCAAACCCTGCAAAACCTACCACACCTTCAAGCATAATAACTAACTTCCTGAAAACATGGTATATTCATTTTCTCATGGTTGTACCACAGAAATGAATAATAGAAGTGTTCCAGATATCCTTAGATGATGCTTTCTCTGAGTTTCATTATGTTTTCTATCTAATTTTTATAGTTGCACAGATATTTCTAAAGTAATACTGCAATTGAAATGCCAGGTACCTAATTTGAATTTTTTATAAGCTATTCATAAGAAACAGTGTGAATTTTAATGTCTTCCATACATTTGTAATTGTGGCTGAAATTAACGGTTGCATAATTAAAATTACTTAATTTCATTTATATAATGACCTCTACTATTTGCTACTCTTATGCATTGACTTACTGTAGTATATTGTATTAACCTACTAACATGAGATTTTTTTTTACCTTTGTGGACTGCATTAAAATCTGCCTGTAAAGGGTACGGTGTGATTACAGTTATAGTGCTGTAAATTTGGGGCAATTATTTGAGTGACAGTGAAGTTTAAATGTTTAACTGAGCACCCAATACATTTATAAGGAAAAGAAAGAAAAAAACAAAACGCAATGGCAATAATAAGGAATACCTTACAAGTAAAACATGTCAAGAGTTGAGACAAACCCAGATGCTTAAAGCTCCTTTCTCTTCTCCAACTGGAGCATTAGAAAAATCAGGGAGTCAGAGCCATAATTTTATCTCACACATCAACTCTCTGATTAAAACATATATATAGGCTTTGGCATCTGAGTCAAATAAGGCTACTCTCGCACTGTCATAGAGAGAACACAGGCACCATGGGGGTGAATATACAAGAGAGAATGGGAAATTACATGATCCATCAATAAAGGGGAATGGGGCAAAGATGTATAGCCTAAAATGAAAGGGTCACAGTAACTCTAAAAGTCCTATGCAGATCTATGCGATGAGAGACATCTTATATTCCATTTAGTAGGGCCGCATTTGAAAGAATGCACTGCACAGGGTTCCTCATTATTCATTAAGGCTGAATCCTCATTCATTCTCCTTTATATGCCATCCCGAATCTGCCCTACAGAGTCTTTTACAGGGAAATAACAATAAACTCTCTTATCAACAGCTTGTTGTAGCAGATACTATACATGGGGTACTGAGATCAAAAAGAGCATGAAAAGCATTTCTGCCAACATCGTACAAAATATTGAACATCTGCTATATCTGGGATCCTGGGAGTTGTAATTATAATTTTTGAAATCTGCACACAAGAGTTATAAATATTAGAACTGTAGCCTGTGAAAGCCATGAAATATTTAAGTTGTTTGGCAGGCTTAAGAAAAACTCATAAACTTAATTTAAGCAGCCAAACACTGTATTTTTACAGATTTTACATCTTTCATGTCATTAGTCATATAAATTAAAGCAACCACGGAGCAGCACAGAAGTTGCAACGGCAAGTCCTGTGGGTAAAAAAAAAGGTCAGCTTGAGATTTAAGACTTTCACCAACACTTCACCTTTCCACTTACCCTGTATTTCAATTCTTCTATTGAATTTGTCATAGATATTTTTAACACATCCATTATCTTATTGTCTGTTAAGTCCCAACAGTGTGCTTGATGCTGTACACATGTATAAAAATAGTGGGACAGATTCACTGGTTATTTGAGCCTAGAAATGCAAAGCAGTTCTTAACCCACCCTATTCATCCTGTCTGGTGAGGTCAATGGCTTCTCTGAGCTATCGGTGAGACATTCGGGGTTTTGCCCACATTTCCTGCTCAGAGGACACAAGTGGCAATGCAAGTATATGACATCGAAATGGTTGGTCTGCCCTTGAGGTAAGGCAGGTAGCTCATGCAGATCAGTGAGGAAAATCACTGAGGAAGGAGCCTTGACCACTTGGCAAGACAAGAAAAAGGTACTGCCACACCTAAAAGGGCATCATGAGCCAAAACAACACGGTAGGAGAGAAGTAGGAGGAGGACTAAGAGGAGTGAGAAACATAAAGTTGTGAATGGCGGCTTTTAAGTTTGCTACCATCTTTTAAACTTGTTCAGATGCATCAGAAAGGTGCTGGGAGAAAAGGAGTAAAGAAATTACTGAGTTTAGAACAGTAAATGCAACAGCCAAATTCACAGAAGCTAAAGTATGAAAAGACCCAAAGGCAAATTCTCATTTGTTCAGTGCCTGCTCTACCTGTTAAATAGCCATATGCTACCAGTGAAAATGTAGCTCTGCAAAAGAATTCCGGGAACACCAACTGTGCCATCAAACCTAATGCAAGAAGTTAACTTGGAAAGAAATACAGCAAAGAACCTAAGGATGAGATTTTGCTCTCCATGTATCCAGGATTGCACAGAGAACATCACTCTCTGGACATGAAACTTATCTGACATTGGAGATGTTACAGTGGGGGAAGTAAAGGAGAATATGCCTCAGGGGCCACAAATATATACAACATATTAACAGAAATTCTCCTTTGAACTACTGAACTATGAGTAAACAGAAAAACACATCCCCACCCTTGACTTATCTAATAAAACATGTATCTAAGTGTCAGATGTCACGGGGCTATGAGACATTAGGGTAGCTATTAGTTAATGTAATGTACCTAATTATGATCTCACTTATACATATTTTACACCAGCATAATACCATTGAATTCAGTAAAGCCATTCATGCACTGCACCTTTGTGCTGCACTGCCAGCAGATTCTCTTTGCGAAGCTGCTCTACCCAGACTGAGATAATCACATCGTGATTAGAGAGGGATCACTACAATTTAGATGTTCTCACACAAACCCTTTTCCTGGTTGCCATTTTAGGATTAGAGGAAAAAGATGTGCCTTGATTTCCAACATGCTACAGAGCCGTATGCGTCTTCTTTCAGATAGGCAAGGTCTGAGAGGGTTTCTGATGTTGTATAGGAGCCTAGATATATTTTAGCCAAAGAAGATAGTGGTGCAGACAGAAGGGCTTGAAAGGCTCTCCAGAGTGCCTGCCTTCTTTCACTGATTAATGGGGAATCTGGTCTCTGAATACGGGTTTGAATTCATTGAAACTTTTCAAGTGACGTTTGCCCAAAGAGCAACCCCTGTTCACATGGCAAGAATGTGAATCTGAATTCATAATTCTCTTCCCAAGAAATTCACACACTGTACAGCAACTGATTCATTAAAGATCACAAACAGTGTGACTAAATATACCACACACAAACTATTTTATAAGAATTTGTTAAAGCAAACCAGTTCAAAACACGTCATTTCCACAGATGTCACTCACTACCTGTCCAATCTTCTCATCCACACATTAACAACATTTGCATTAGAGAGCACAGCACAAGGAGCTTTTGCTGTCCTCATTTTGACATACAACACCGAAAAGAGCTTTCCTGCCATGTACTTTTCCTAAGTACAATCATGTTCCTGATGTACAAGTGGTTTAGGGGAACCAGCATGCCCCATTTCCTCGACAGATACATGCACGCACACACATGTCCACCCAGTGATGAAAACATCAGTCAGGAGTCATCCACACCATTGTTATAATCCTCATTCTCTCTTATAAAGTCCTTCCTCCAATAACTCCTTTTTCCCTGTCTCATAGATGTGCTGAGAGGTCACTTATGAGTTGCTTTTTTCTTCTTTCCTACTTCTTCCCTCAATGTTTTAGGCATCTACAGGGAAGAGGATTCAAAACCCAGGGCAGAGGAAGACTATCAGAAGGGAAAACCTATGTAAGACCCTAAAAGTCCCCAAGAGACCTGCAGTTAATGAAAGGGTATCTGCAGTTACCTGTGCCTTGGAATTTCCTCAGCTGCATGATCATCTTAAGCCAAGCTTTCTAGACAATCTGTGACAAAAACACAAAGCCAGTGCTCTTCTGTCATGTTACTGAATCTGTGAAATCATAGGCAAATACTGAATTATCATCTTAGATTTTATGCTAAAAAATTCTTCAACGATGTTTTGAAAAAGGTCAAGTTACACCTTTATAAGGTAAAAAATAACATATTTCTAACATAATTCTAAGAAAAGGAAGAGAAGATGAGCATGGGAGAAATCCTCCTGGAAATTATGCTCAGACACATGGAAAATAAAAGGGTGGTTAGTGACAGCCAACATGGCTTTACTAAAGCAAATTTTGCCTAACAAATCTGGTAACTTTCTACAAGGGGATTACAGTACCGGGGATAAGGGAAGAGCAACAGACATATCTACATGGGCTTTCTTTCCTGGGAAACGGGGGAGGTGCCTGATGACTGGAGAAAGGCAAATGTCACTCCAGTCTTCAAGAAGGGCAAGAAGGAGGAACCGGGTAACTACAGACCGGTCAGCCTCACTTCCATCCCAGGAAAGGTGATGGAACAACTTATCCTTGGTGCTGTCTCCAGGCACATCAAGGAAAAGGTTGTTAGGAGTAGTCAGTGTGCTTTTACCAAGGGGAAGTCATGTTTGACTGACCTAACAGCCTTTTACGAGGACATAACCAGGTGGATGGATGATGGTAGGGCAGTGGATGTGGTTTACCCTGACCTCAGTAAGGCATTTGACACTGTCTCCCACAGCATCCTGGTGGGCAAACTGAGGAAGTGTGGCCTGGA
>VXBZ01007532.1:195008-234544 GCA_013399135.1 Heliornis fulica | reverse complement strand
GGTCCTGGTGTACAGCAGGATGACCATGAGCCAGCAATGTGCCCTTGTGGCCAAGAGGGCCAATGACATCCTGGAGTGTATTAAAAGGGTGGGGGGGCTTAGTTGGCCGAGAGAGGTCCTTCTCCCTCTCTACTCTGCCCTGGTGAGACCACATCTGGAGTATTGTGTCCAGTTCTGGGCCCCTCAGTTCAAGAAGGACATGCAACTCCTTGAAAGAGTCCAGTGCAGGGCCACCAAGATGATGGAGTGGAACACCTTCCTTATTCTGTGATTCTTATGAGGACAGGCTGAGGGAGCTGGGTCTCTTTAGATTGTAGAAGAGGAGACTGAGGGGTGACCTCATTAGTGTTTATAAATATGTAAAGGGCAAGTGTCAGGAGGATGGGGCCAGGTTCTTCTCAGTGATGGTCAGTGATAGGACAAGGGGCAATGGATCCAAGCTGGAACATAGGAAGTTCCATGTGAATATAAGGAGGAGCTTTTTCACTGTGAGTGTGACAGATCACTGGAACAGGCTGCCCAAAGAGGTTGTGGAGTCTCCTTCTCTGAAGACATTCAAGACCAATCTGGAATCAAGACCTTCCAACTCCTCATATAATGTGATTCCATTTGCAAATCAAGACCAGTGAAAAACGGAGTTTCTTAAGGGATTGGTACTGTTTAATATCTCTGTCATTGACATGGACAATGGGATTGATTGCACCCTCAGCAGGTTTTTCCATGACCCCAAGCTGTGTGGCGTGGTTGACTATGCTGGAGGGAAGGGATGCCATCCAGAAGGACTTTGACATGCTTGAGAGGTGAGCCCATGTGAACTGCATGAAGTTCAATAAGGCCAAGTGCAACATCTTGCACTTGGGTCAGGGTAATCCCAAGCAGAACTACAGTCTGGGTGGAGGATGGATTGAGAGCAGCCCTGAGGATAAGGACTATGGAATATTGATTGATGTACAGCTTGGTATAAGCCTGTAATGTGTACTTCCAGCCCAGAAATCTGTATCCTGGGATGCATCAAAAACTGTGACCAGAAGGTCAAGGGAGTGTATTCTGCCCCTCTACCCTAGCTACATGAGATACCACCTGGAGTACTGTGTACAGCTCTGTAGGCCCCAGTAAAATAACATGGACCTGTTGGAGCAAGTCCATGAAGCACCTCTCCAATGAAGAGACGCAGAGAGAGTTGGGCTTGTTCAGCCTGGAGAAGAGAAGGCTCTGGGGACACCTCATTGCAGCCTTCCCATACATTAAGGGGACCTACAGGAAAGCTGGAGAGTGACTATTTATCAAGGAATGTAGTTATAGGACAAGGAATACTGGCATTAACTGAAAGAGGGCAGGTTTAAATTAGAGATTGGTAAGAAATTATTTCTTGTAAGGGTTGGGAGGCACTGGAACAAGTTTCCCAGAGAAGCTGTGGATTTCCCCTCCCTGGTTGTGTTCAAGGCCAGGTTGGATGGGGCTTGGGAAACCTGAAGTAGTGGAGGGTGTCCCTGTCAGGGGAGGTGGGACTAGATGGTCTCTGAGGTCCCTTCCAACCCAATCCATTCCATAATTTTCTGATTCAAAATAACAAGGATCCTTTCCTTTTGTTTTCTAAAAGTGAACACGAATTTGGAATCATCAGTATGAGGCTTTTCAGGCAGCATTACAGTGTGTTATCTGAAATGGTAGAGGGCTGTATATCTAGAAAACTAATTTCCCAGTTTTGCCACAGATATTAGTAAGCTGATAGCTGTGATGCCTTTGTCAGTCTTCTCTGAATCTTAATGTCTTTTACTTTCACCTACATTTCTACAGCATTACAAAAATGTTTTTGTAAATAATAATGATAAAGACTTTAGTATGACCTAGCTACATCCCTAAGAAGTTCAGGCAAGCTTGTATTTGCCTGAACCCCAAGCTCTAGGAAAAACTAAACAAACAAGGGTACCCTTTTGACAGTTAATAACTATTTTTTATAAACTAAAAACTAAAAAGAGGTTATTCATAGTGACTTTATGGTGTCATTGTTAGCTCAAAAATTAAACAAAACTACACTGAATACAGTATAAGACCCATGTGGACTCTGATTTTATCACTGGCCACACTTACCACAATTTATTTGGTTGATATTCCTGCATTACTGTCTATTCTAAAATGGAAAAAAAATACTCCCAAAGGAAACATTATATTAATTGCATTACCACATGGGCTGGACTGTCAGGTGGATTGAAAATTGCCTGTACTGCCATGCGCAAAGGGTAGTGATCAATGGTTCAACACATGGCTGGTATCCAGTAACAAGCAAAGTAGCCCAGGGGTCAATATCAAGGCCTGTATTTTTCAACATGGTCATTAACAACATAGACAATGACTCACATTGCACCCCCAGCACATCTGCAGACAACAATGATTTTAGAAAGAGTGGCTGTCACGATGAACGGCTGAGCTTTGGTCCAGAGGCACACTGAGAAACCCGAGGACTGAGACAACAAAAAGCTCATCAACTCATCAAGGAAACCTGCAAGGTTCTGCACTTGGTCGAATAACTTCATGCATCCAGTTGCAGGCTGGGACATGACTACCCAACAGCCAACCCTGAAGATGTATAATGCTGAGTTAGTTTACAGTAGACACCACCATCCAACATCGTGGTTCACATGACATGAAGAGTGTGCCTGCAGGGTGCTCCTCTGTGCACTGCGATGAAGGCTACACCCAGAGTGCAGTTTCCAGTCTGTGGCCCCCAGTTTGGGAAGGACATGCAGAAACTGATGGAGGATCCCAAGGTGGTAGCAGAGAGCTATAAAAAATTGTCAGGGACCTATAACTCACAGTTTATGAAGACAGACTGAGGGGCTGAGTTCGTTTAGTGTGGCAAAGATAAAGGGGTGACCAAACAGCAACCCACAACCAGAACAAAGAGTAGTTATGAAAACAATTGAGCCAAACTTTTCTATCAGTGGCAGACAATACAACAAAGGCCAAGGATTACAAGTGATGGTTTATGAATCTCCAGATAGACACTAAGGAAAAAACCACTTTCTTTAGATGAAACAGGCTGCCCAGTTTGGTTGTGGCATCTCCATCCCCAGAGGCCTTCAGCACTCTGTGAGACACAGCCCTGACTGATGTGCTCCAGCATTGATGATAGCCACACACAGTAGTCAGTTTGCATTAGATGACCACAAGATCTCCTTTCCAACCAACATATATGTGACTGCCAATTGTTTGTGTGACTGGAAAATGTGCACCAGCTAGGAAGACTGCAAATCCTTTTGCAAGAACTCAGTGACAGCAATGTTTTACTCTTATTAGACACACGAATGTCATTTAAAATGGAGCAGGGCAGGAGTAAAAACAGAAAGAATTTGCTTGCACTGGCATCTCTATGGAGAGCAACTTGGTTTTATCCTCTTTATCAACAATGTGGCTTCTCTGCAGGGACCATGACCACCATGATAGTATGCATGCACAGCATGTAATTACATCTAAGGAGGTCTCGTGTAATAATCTTAGTCACAATAAAGCCATGGGAGTTCAAAATTAACAGTCCAGCTAAGACAGAAGCAGCAAGCTGACAAGGAGCAAAGAGGGTGAACTCTTTACATACCCCAAGGCTTACAAAAAGAGTCATTCATTCCACATAGGAAGCAGACAAACACAGACACATGCACAGACAAATCCCCATCTGAGCAGGTCAGATTGAACAAGGGTAATCATTTTAAGTGCCCAAATTGCCCAACTCCACATGGTGCCATCAAAAGCATTTTCATTTTTATCCAAATCAATGTCACCATTTTTCTGTAAAATCAATGTGGGAAATAGAAGCAAGGGTAGAGGAAGATGCTGTTACTGAGCCCTGTGGAAGCCATCACAAGGCAGGATGACTAAAAACTCAACACCGTTGGCTTTAGCAGCTAAGACATGCCCAGCAACTTGCAAATGAGGGCTACTAAAAACAGCTATAGAAAAATTCTGGATTTGCATGCAGATTAAGAAAAAAACAACTTCTGCTTCACTATTTTTTCAATTAAAACTTCTTTCCCTCGATCTCATAACTAAAAGCACAATGTCCTTTATTTTCCACTGAGTATTAGACAGCAAAGTGACTAAGCAAATATTCACCGAGTTTCTGTCTTAAAACATATGTAAGGAACACACAATTTAGGGCACGCTTGTTGCTGGCCTGCAAAGAGTTAACATTAGAGTTCACACTGTGAAATTTTGGGAAGTAAATTACTTGTAGAACCCTGACTGACGAAAGCAGAAAACTGAGGCACACTCTGCAGACCGATAATGTGGCTGATGGAAACTGAAAATCAATCAAAAGAATTACCTTTCCAAAGACACTTTTTGTAAACCTGGTCTTCTAATATTTGTGGTGAAACACATAAGAGTTTTTGTCCAGAATCTCCATGTTCTCCGTAATTATTCCCTTAGAAAATAATTTTAGTAGTTCCTATAATTTGGAGAAGAAATGTGCATCAGCCCACCTCCACTGAGAAATTCCCTTCTGATTTCCAGAAGGAGCTCTGAGTAGGAGAAACATGGATTTATCAGGAGTAGTCTGGGATCTATAGACTTCTCCCAGAAACACCAGCCAATGCAGCTTACTTCCCCAGATCACACCACATAGTCACAGCCATCCAACAGCATGATAACTCTAACTGAATTAGGGTTGTTATCAATCCTTTAAGAAACACACTGACCTAATCGAAAGTCAGATTGTTCTTCCCCTCAGCAGTATATTCTTAAGATATTTTTTGACATGTTTCAAAGAAAAACTGACATTGAATATATGGCAAAATACTCAAATCATAGAAAATTTTCCTGTCACAACCCACTGATTCTGAATTGGAATATCCCTGTGATTTTGGGGTTAAATTATCTGGGGGCAAATGCAGACAATACTTCTCCATCACTGGGTTGTGGGTAGTTCAGAAAATCCTGCTGCAATTTACCTAATGTCAGGCTTCTCAGCTGAACAATCTAAATTCTCCAGATAACTTCTCCATTAGAGAATTGGTGTTGCAAATCTATGTAACTGAATAAGGTTATTCAAGAAGCACCACGTTTTGATAACAAAATCCTTTGTGATGATTACCTAATAGCCAGCATTTGTTCAAACACTTTTAATAGACCCTTTTTATCACATGCAAAAAGAATTTCAGTGCTAGTTCAGTCTCCTGTTTCATTCTGTCATGAATCACTTTGTAGAGACATTTAGAAGTCAATAATCCACTGTAGCTTTGATGACAGGTGATTAATTTCTACATTTTAGAGACATAATAAGATTTAGCAATAAAAAGGCCTTGAAGTAACCTACCAAACAGCTTTAATCTCAGCCTTGGGACTGCTGCTAAATATGAATGCTTGTACACAAATGTGGATGATTTAAGTTAGTAGTTTTTATTGCAGACTTCTTGCCTTTTCATATTAATCTTGCTTTACAATCAGGCTATCTATACAATCAGTTTATGCTGAATATTGTTTCTAACACAGTACTTGGGGGAGGAGAGTTAAATTATTTACCCACAAGGGCTATATTCTATTGAAAACTGGTTTTACATTCTTTATATTATGTGGCTTAACAACACTCTCTGTGTGGCAACGTGAGATGGGTAAAAAAACCCAACAAACTAGCAGACACACACAGCTAGTCAGTACCTGACTGCAGAACCACACAGAGCCCTCAGGGCTCAATCCATCACACAGCGAAACTGGTGGGAGTATTTTGTTAACTTCAGTTGGCAGATCACTCTAACCGACACACTTAAATAAAATAAGAAAATGCAAGCTCTCCAGCCATGTTCGGGTTGTAGATACAGGTATACATATGTATAAATATACCTATATAGTTCCTGATCTGACTTTTTGAGCTCTCCCAAACATTGCCTGGTTTCTTTTCTTTCAAAAATGTATTTTTATACCGAAAACAATAGCTGGGAAAACTGAAAAAGTATTCTTTTACAATCTCAGTCTCCTGCATTGTCTTTATACATGTCAGTAATGTTTCATTTTTCTACTGAAAAGTACTTCAGTCTGAAAGCTTTGTGTCCATAAGACACTAAATCTCCACTGAAATTCCCTTAGCCAAGAATCTCAAGATAAATTCACATTCACAGTTCTATGGGCTGTTAACCTCAGAGTGAAGAAAAGATACTGCTGCAACACCTGTCCATTTGCCAATGTTGAATTGTGAAGACTTTCTTGAAGTAAATCAGGGGCCTAATTTTTCTATTTGCTAGTGATTATATATTTTCTTGTGTAAAAACATGCTAACAAAAAGCTCAAACTGTACTGATAGCTGGGCAGACAAAGCAAGTCAGAGCTCCCTTGCCCTTCTCATCGTGTGCTAGCTTTGAAGAGATAAGTTCCTGGGAGAACAAGTGGTAAAGGAATTGGATTTCTCACATCTGAGGGCAGTGTTTAAATAGTCAGGAAAACTACAAGTACTGTGCTGCTCCTGCTCTGTATTTTGTGAAGGGAAAAGCATTTGCAGGGAAGGAATGAGTTCTACTTCTCTCACTCTCAACAACTCTGGGGGTGGAGGAAGTAGAGGAGCACAACTTCCACCAGAAGTACCACCCTTGGACATCACTTGAGCAGGCCGAAAAAGTGGAAAAAGAGAAGAAGAGAAGAGANAGAAAAGAAAAGAAAAGAAAAGAAAAGAAAAGAAAAGAAAAGAAAAGAAAAGAAAAGAAAAGAAAAGAAAAGAAAAGAAAAGAAAAGAAAAGAAAAGAAAAGAAAAGAAAAGAAAAGAAAAGAAAAGAAAAGAAAAGAAAAGAAAAGAAAAGAAAAGAAAAGAAAAGAAAAGAAAAGAAAAGAAAAGAAAAGAAAAGAAAAGAAAAGAAAAGAAAAGAAAAGAAAAGAAAAGAAAAGAAAAGAAAAGAAAAGAAAAGAAAAGAAAAGAAAAGAAAAGAAAAGAAAAGAAAAGAAAAGAAAAGAAAAGAAAAGAAAAGAAAAGAAAAGAAAAGAAAAGAAAAGAAAAGAAAAGAAAAGAAAAGAAAAGAAAAGAAAAGAAAAGAAAAGAAAAGAAAAGAAAAGAAAAGAAAAGAAAAGAAAAGAAAAGAAAAGAAAAGAAAAGAAAAGAAAAGAAAAGAAAAGAAAAGAAAAGAAAAGAAAAGAAAAGAAAAGAAAAGAAAAGAAAAGAAAAGAAAAGAAAAGAAAAGAAAAGAAAAGAAAAGAAAAGAAAAGAAAAGAAAAGAAAAGAAAAGAGAAACAACAAAATACATGTGGCAGAAACAAAGGCAGTGATAACATAACACCTCCCTCCTGTCAGCAGATTTTGGGGAGGAGGAACAGAGGCCTTAGCAATAATGACAAATGGTGTTTTATCAAAGACAAATGGTAGCAATATTGCATTTCACTAGCATCTATTAAGAAGCCATTTGAATTTTAAACTCATTTAAAGTAAAGGAGATTTCAATGTCAGGAGATGTGGGTAAAGATGTTTAGGACAAGTGCTAGGTGTGGGGTTAAGTGGTAGGTTGAAAGGGACACGTGACAGGGACTGGTGGTGGTGGCAATTATCATCTGTACTCTCTGTGTGAGAGTACAGATGATAATTTCTGGCTCAGTGTAAAGTGGGATCCAGGAGCAGCTCCATGTCATAGCCATATTCCAGACCATTATGAAAGCAAGATCTGAATGCATATGGGTTTTTTTCCTTTTTTTTTTTCTTCCCCCAGTGGACCTTTGCTTCTGTTGGAAGGACTCATAGGCACCTTTGTTAGAAAAATTGCAGTATGCTCTAAGTAGGTCTCCATTCTTGATGATCAGAAGCAAGAACACCTTGCTCTAAATATACCTTTTGACTTTCTTTATAGACTTTAAGTTTATAAGTTGAAATTTGCAATTATACTCTGCATTCATAAGTGCTGAAAACCCACTCCTTTATTTCCTTAATTTTTCTCGGTAAGTAACAGGAATGAAAAATTAAGATCTGGTCATAAGAGTTTGAATATAAGAACCTGACAGTTAAAAAAAGCCCTGATTCCCAGAAAAGTTGTGCTAAAACCAAAATTAAAATTTATCAGACCTGTAAAGGAAGTGGTATTTGTAACAACTAAGATGGATGATAAAGAAAACAGAGGGAAAACAAGCAGATACATGTTAAATCTGAAGGCAATGAAAAGTCAATCCACAACTGCAGCCAATGTTGAGCCATGATGTAAAGGTAAAGGGAAAAATGAGAATCACAGAGCTATCCAAACAGAATGCAAGAAATAGAACCCCTCTATGCATTTATGATCTCTAAAACCCTAAGAAATTACAGAATATGCTGATCATTTTCATTATTTTGGAATATTTGTTACAATTCAGATTTTCCAGCATTTGTATGTCAGCAGGGAAAAGAGCTGTTTCCCTATGTAAAGTAGCAAAATTGTGTGTGAGGACAAACACACATTAAGGAAATGAATCATGTCAAGAGACTGGACAGTTGAGGCAGATTAGACCTATCAGACAGCAATTGGCAGGGTGAGGTACTGCAGTGAAAGTGCCTCTGCTACAGAGAGCAGGAAGAATTATGACATTTATGCATTTTCATTTCTACAGGTGGGGACCTCAAATCATTCTGTGGGTTAGGCTCTTAGTATCTCTAATCTGGTCCTGCTGAGGCATACAGTTGATATACTTTTGACTTGTCAAAAAAAGGCACAAGACACACTTAAATCTCTTCATGGCTCTAGCATGAGACATTAAGTTTGAGCTGCTTGTGAATCCAAGTTATTTCAGGATGTTGTGTCCCAAGAAACACATTGTCCTTTCAGTTTCCAAAATTAATTTCACTTTCTAAACTATGCTCTTTAATTCTTTTGTATATTTCTTATATAGACTTACAATATGAAACAGATTATTTGAACTACTATACAAGGGCATTTCCTATTGATTGCTCTGCTGAATCAGGTGATTCATGGTACAAATTGCCACATAAATTTTTTTAGATCTAAGGAGTTAAATCCTGCCTCTGCTTAGATAGAAGAAATAAAGGGAGTGGTGGGGGGTGTTAGCCTTTAAAATTCAGCATTTCACATACCATTTTAGGATCTCTCTTTTTGCTCAAAGAAAAAGTACTAACAAGAGAAAAAAGCCAAATATCCTTGTGGCTAACGAAGTTTCCTAGGAATTTTAGCAGTTTCTGAAATTTTAACCTATATCTTAATCCAGTGACTTTTATGTCAAAGGAACACACTACCTACTCTGCCCACTGTCGTGATCTAGGACTCTCTTTCACAGAAGTGTTGTGAATCTTCTGCAGTCAGTTCTGCAGGTTCAGCTTCAGGGAGCAGAATGAAACACTCATAAAAAAAAAAATCACTGGTTTATGCCCTTAGAGAAAAATAAGCAGTCAGAAAATATGCTTAAATGGGTTCTGAAATTTTTTTTTTTTTAATTTCTAAGCCATTTTAAACAGTTACTTGCATTGCACATGGTCATTACTGACTGCTGCTTCTTGCTGAGCCCATCACATCTGCTCTGGATTACTTCTGCTACTAGCTGCTAGACCATCTTAAGTACTCAGTGGTTTCGGTATGGTGACTATAAAGTAAAGGTATCTGCCATTAACAAGTACTAATGGACTATTTCCTTTTTGTTTTACATAAAGGAATTGAAAAAAAATTGCAAAATCCTTTTTCATCCCAAGGACATAAGCAATACCAATCAATTTATGCTCTGGGCATGACAGACAAACCTATTTTTTTCCTACAACATGTCTGTAAATCTCAATGTGTGTCTATATTCTGGTCGTTTTTTATACAGTACATCCCAAAGTATTTTAAGACATATGTGAAAATAAAGCATATTTAGATCTCCCAATTTCACCCATCTGATTGCACCTCTTCTCAGCAAAAGAAGGTGACAGCATGTTTCTCACCTGACAGTCCAACCAGGCTTTTTCAGGAGAAAATATCTTCAGAGATTTACATCTTCAGACTTGACACAGTTAGGCTTGCATTTTAAAAGGTCTGACCTAGCAGACATGAATACAACAATTGTCTACTACATTTCAAAAGAGGTGTCTTTTCATTCACTTGTTTTCACCACAGATTTTACTCCTAGGAAATTTTCTAATAAAAACCAAAATGTGATCAACATAAGAACTATTTTTTTTTACCATGAGAGACTAAAGCCTTTTCATAAAAAAAAAAAAGGTCAGGAAAATTTCCAGGCCCCTGCATTCATGAACGCAATTTCTGCTTTGAGAATCCTATAAACAAGTGCACTTTTGATATTGTGCTGCTGTCATGGCACTACCTGTGTGGAGAGCTGGATGTTGGACAGAAGGTACACTGAACATGCAGAGTAATTCCATCACCAGAACGTTTATATATTTGCTAAAAACCAGAGTGGTATGACAAACAATCCTGCAGTACGCTCTGTCTTTCTGGGAGACAAGGCCCAGCTGTGAAGGGATGGGCTTCAAGGTCATCTCGAAGTCACAGTGCACTGAGCATGACTTACTTTTTGAGCATTCAGGTACAAACAGAGAGCAGCAGAACAGCATGTGAGGGAAAACACAGGCTTCTGTGAACAGAAACCACAAGTTCTCCACCAGGAAAAGCACAGGATGTCAACTACATAGGAGACTGGTGTTTACTTCAAAAGACACTGAAAATGTTGTGATAGGAAGCAGTGATCACATAAGGGTCTGCCCAGACCTCTTCATGCTGCTATGCTCAACAAATCTGAACGAACTGCAGGGTCACCCTTGACCGTGTGAATCACAAGATAGAGCACGCAGATAAGTGTGTTGTTCAAAATGAATGACGTGGCTGAAGCACAAGCTAAAGTGCAATGAGGTACCATTTACAAAATATGTTATTTTGGATCGGATTCTTTAACAGAGACATATCCACCGTATCAATGTGCCTACATAAGCAAACTTTTTCAAACAACAACTTCATACTTAAGTTTATTGCCTTCTACTATCCTTGATCTCCTAGAGTACTACTTGCCAAGGAATAAGTATTGGATGAGTTGATTAAATGGCAAAGCTCCCACAGAATTCAGCATTCTCAGGTTTTTATCCAAATTTTCTTTTTATCCATGCATTTTATATTATTTCTTTTTATCTTTCAAACTATTTTTTACATGATGAATTTAAATTTATTTCCTGATGATACTCAAGCCACTGTAAGGTTCTTTGGCTTTGTCTTCTGTACGTGGCAATTCTCATATGCCATCTCAATTTACTATTGTCTGTGAAATCTATGTATTTTCATGCCTTTGGAAGCACTAGAAGTCAATGGTAAAAGACATTATTGTAAGGCCTACAACATCTCCTATCTGCCTATCACTAGTAAATTACAAAGGAACATCTACACTTGTTAAAAACTGCACTGCTACAATGAAGTAGTAAAATAATTTTAGTTTTCATTTAATATAAGACCAGGCTAAGCCTGTCACTGAATCAAGCAGGAGAACAGAACCTTGGTATGCTGAAAAATTGCTATGTGAAGAAATTTAATACCTACTTCTGCTGCTGAAGCAAATGACAGTAGCTTCTCCGCAGGCCAAGTCTAGAAAAGCTAATGTTAGCAAGATGTGCAAGAGTAAATAACAGGCATCAGGGTCACACATCTTATTAAAATCAGTATTTTAAAAACTGCTTGCTTTAAACATTTATCTTGACATTGTAGATTATCTTTAATACGAAGGCAGCTCTTGTTCAGCTGACCTCTATTTGAAGCAGCTAAATCCCAGATATATGATTGATTTTTGGTCTTCTTTATTCAAAGAAAAATATGAAGCAAAAATAATGCTTCAAGATATTTAAAATTTATGCTTGCAGAGGCAGGCTATGGTGAAATTCAGACAGCTTCATTTTGTGCTGAACTAGACAAGAAGATTGAACGAGATATATTTTGAGGAGACCTTCACCAACAGATAACCTATATGGTTATAATTAGCAATTTGTCCCCATTTCAACTGTTTAGTTCACAGGCTCAGGGATTTTCATGACTTGGTGGCACTATTTAAGCCACTGGTATACCTACTTTTGAGATAGTGCTACCTTCTTTGTAAGAGTTTTTAAAGTTAACATGAATAACAAAAGTTAGGATTTGTGCAGAAATCTGTTGATTTGGTAATAAGCATTAGTGACATAAAAATAATTTAATTTCAAATTAATAATTTTCAAGTACTGTAACATTTTCCTGTACCCAGAATTTGGAAATACTGGAAATGTAAAATAAAAACAAAATTATATACTGATTGTAAAGAAGCAGTTGTCCAAAACCTGAAGTGTTGGGGGATGGCTAGCAGTACAAGGCCACAATGCTGCAGAGTATCTCTGGCCTGAAGCGAAGTGCTGAGTGAGCAGAACAGCATGTATGTTATCAGGTCCGCGTGACCTTGTGGCTGAACACTAGATGAAAACAGGAGGCTGAACATCTGGGCCTGGACCCTCGGATAGGTTGTAACCAAGCCATAACAGAAGATACTAACCTACGTAATGCCTAACCAATCACTACTTACAAAACCAAGATGTTATCCAATCCTGTATGATTACGCTTAAGAACAAACCTATATAAATGAACTACTAACTAGCAATAAATCGGAACAGATACGATAACTCTATGAGTAAATGTCTCTGATTCTGGCTCACCGCGACACTGAAGTTTTTCTAGGTAACTCATAACAGCACAACAAAATACTTACTCAAATAACCAAACTACAAAACCAAAAATTGTCAGCCATGACTGGTAACTGGAAGGTCAATTACCTTCCTTTCTGGTTGGTTCAAATGATTCAAGAAAAAAAAAAAGTTACCATGACAAAAAAAGAAAAGGAACAATCTAAGAATCTCAGTATCATATTTTAACAGTTTGCTTTTTTTCCTCTCTTGGTTAATATTGAGCTCTTGATGCTCACTAATAAAACTTCAGTAATATCAGCACTAAAGTTTCGTTTCACCTGTCAGCAGATAAGTAACAGTTTAGTAATGCCTCAGGGTGATTGATAGCAAAGTAGCAAAAAAATAGCTAGTACTATAAAACCTATTTACAACATCTAAGAAAAACCTTGAAAAGATAATACTATGGATTACCTTCGTGTTATTTTCTATACTCGTTACAAAATTTGTCACGGGGTCTTTAATTGTCTTATTTTACAGGTTTTTATGGTCTTTGTCATGACAATAAGTTTTCACATAATTCAGTGTCTGCTAGATTTCTTCAAATTATGTGGTAGAAGCCTGTGTCAGAGATGCTGTAGCGTGACCATCCAGCTCTTCAAACCTTGTTCACTTACTGATAAAACTTGCAAAAAAGAGCAACAGACATTGTTATGCCCTTCAAATGGGCAGCCATTCCCTTCCTGTTATTTTCACAACTTTCTTCCTTGGGCTGTCCACTCAAGGTCTAGCTAAGTACACTGCAGAGGAGTTGGACCTGGTCAGGCCTCTTTATGGTGTCAGTGAATTCCACATTTTTCAGCCCCGCCTCCAGAACTCTGAGTTTTTCTCATGAACATACAGCATCATAAAATAATCCTGTTCTTTTTCTTTTAATGACAACCAAGCTTCTTAAAGAAAGCTAAAGGGTTACCATGTAACAACACAGAAGCTCAGTAACACATAAAATTATAGTGTATGGGGGACAACATGGGGTTTAGAATCATAGAATGGCTAGAGTTGGTAGGGACTCACAGAGGTCATCTATTCCAAACCCCTCGCAAGAAGCAGGAACACCTTGAACTAGATCAGGTTGCTCAGGACCTCATCCAACCTGGCCTGGTTTAAGTCAGTTCCAAGTTGTTTTGCATCTTATTCATTATTTTTTAATGCCCATGGTTGGCAGTGGGAATGACAGTTGAAAAGGGTTGGTGTAAGATTATAAAAACCTCATCTTCCAGCAAAGACAGTTATGGCTCCTGGGCAGCCTCAAGGAAGCTTCCTTCTAGCCTATCTGGCAAAGCTCTTGAAAAACACTTTCTTGCCTCTCTGGCTGGCTCAGTGACTCCAATTCATCCTAGTAAATTGTGGCTTGGCCTCAATTACTCACATTTGTCACATTTTTGCCTACACTACAGCTATGTGATACTTGGGCCTAAAGACTTCAGAGTCAAAATCCAAAAAGGTATGTAACAACACATATTGCATATTACTTGCATTATACTGATCACTGCAAACACATTTTGTGTTTCTCCTGCTCCTTACTTTATTTTTCAGACTTAGGCATGCCAGAATATCACGTAAAATAAGAGGATGAAGACAGCATTCCTGCTTCGCACAATCAAAATAACATAAGTAAAACTTCACTTTTTTGAAGACTTCAGGCAGTTCCAGAATTATAAACCAGAAACCACAGAAAGAACCACCAATGATCTCACCTTCTTCAGTCAAATGCAAGTTTATCTCAACTGATGTACTTGTTCTGACATAGAGTGATATATTCATGAATACATGTATAATAGCAAAATATTTAAAACTTTTTTCCCCATTTTACTGACTACTTCTGGAAGATTATATCAAAAGCAATACATGGCAGTTGTCATTCAATACCACTTACTGTGTGTGAATGTTTTCATAGTGAATCTGGACTAACAATCTACACAGGACAGATTTGCTAATCAGTGGCATAGAAACTCATTAGAATAGTGTCTAGAATGATATGTGGGATTTTTTCCCAGTAAATCTAGCTGCTAATCAGAGATTTCCAGTAGGTGACGGGCTTTAGGATTCTGGCAGCCAGACAGCAGAAACAACACAGTAAAAAGAATAAACTCTGGGAAGGCCTCTTTCCCTTATTCTGTGTGCCCTCTCCTGTATCTTTGAATTCAGAGCAAGTGATGGAACTCTATGGAGCTGTTGTGAAAACCCCACCTCTTTTATGAGCATAGTCACAAAAGTTCCAGAAATCTTACACAGAAGTCGACCTGTGCAGAGATGGCAATGGTGCAACACTATCATTCTTTCAGAAAATGGAAAGAGACACTGACCAAAAAGGTAGGTTGAGCCCACAGGACAAAAAGCTTTACTATCTGACAAGGTTGGACGTGATGTGCAAGTGGATTGGGTAAAAATCAGACATTTAACTCCAAGTATTATGTCACATTCTCATTACCAATTATTTTTATCAATGTAAGGCCACCTTTTAAGGCAGTTGTGAAAGAGCTGAATGATATATAAGCAAAAGAGCCTGTGCTTTAAATTACAACAAAAGGTGAGCTTTTGTAAGAGTCGTGGACACTGAGCAGATTATAGGCCTTCATAGTATACATGTGTCACTGATATCAGTGGGAAACACAAATGTTCGGTCCTTTGAACAATCAAATCCTCATACTTAATACTTCAAGCTTGATTTTGGTAATTTGTTTTTCACTCCACAATTTCTATTGAATGGTCTTTCTTAATTTTCTCTATTTGGTGCATATGGAGAAGCAAGTAAAGAAAGGCCATAACATCTATAACGGAGGAACAAAGCAGAGAAGAAAACATGTCATGAACTTTGCTGGCATGATGCTGTTAGTTGTACTGCAGGAGTTGGTGCTGTTGTATGAGATGTGCAGCGTGATGCACAAACCTGACAGCCTCTGGGAAAACCTACCTGGACATAAGAGCTTGAGTAGTTTTGTGAGGAGGTATTACTGAAAAGGAGAAGACTTCCTGAAAGACATTCCTGAAAATTCAAAAGCAAAGGGGAAAAAAATAGCTTTTGTTTTTATTTATATTTAACACTGTTAGATTTTCTTTGGCAATGCCTATTCAGCAGTAGTTTATCAAGTTATTCAACAGGCGAATCCCTTATCTTAAAAACACTGCCTGAAATCCTTAGTTCATTATTTTGTTCTCAGAAAGATGTTGGGAGTTCTAGTTGATTGTATATTTCACATTTAGCAGGCTTTTACCATAGAGTAATAGGTCTGTTTAGTGCTGAACGTTTAACAGAGGCAAAAAAAAAAAAAAAACACAAGGAAAATGCATTTAAAATTATACAATGAAGCATTGTTCCCTTAGTGTCATTGAACATGGGCCAACTATACCATTCAGGGGTAAATGCGGAGCTCTGACATTTAACTCTGATGTTACAGAATGATATTTTCAGAGAGTCACATGTTCAGCAACTGCATCACATTCACAATTGTCTTTGAAGTTTAATCTCAGTTCATGCTACTAAATCACCATGAAGGTTTATTTTTAACTTGTTATATAATTTATTTTTTTTAAAAATTGATGGAAACATCTCCAAGTATAAAATATGTCAAACTAAAAGCTCACAATTGTATAACTTTAGTATAGTGATTTTTTAAAGTTGGTTTTTAGAATGCTTATGCAAGAGAAAAAAATGTTTCTTGCGTTTAACATTCTTGAGATTTTATTTTTAAGTTGTTCTAGAAGTAGGAATTTTAAGAGTACTGTGAAATATCAATAAGACTATAACAGATCATCCCACTAAGTCTAATTTTCTTAATAAAGCTCTCAGAAATCTTACATAGTGAAACTATAATGGGAAAGGATAATGTACTCTGCTCTGGTGAGAGCCCACCTGGAGTACTGAGTGCAGTTCTGGGGTCCCCAGTACAAAAAAGACATGGACCTCTTTAGGCAAGTCCAGAGAAGGGTCACAAAGATGATCCGGGGGCCGGAGCACCCCTCCCATGAAGACAGGCTGAGAGAGCTGGGCTTGTTCAGCCTGGAGAAGAGAAGACTCTGGGGAGACCTTATTGCAGCCTTCCAGTACCTGAAAGAACCTGCAGAAATTAGGGAGAGGGACTGTTTGTCAGGGAGTGTAGTGATAGGATGAGGGGTAATGGGTTTAAACTGAAAGAGGGGAGATTTAGATTAGATGGTGATAAGAATTTTTTTTCTTTTGAGGGTAGTGAGGCACTGGAACAAGTTGCCCAGAGAAGCTGTGGTTGCCCCCTCCCTGGCAGAGTTCAAGGCCAGGTTGGATGGGGCTTGGGCCAACCTGGTCTATTTTAGGGTGTCCCAGCTGTGGACAGGGTTTGGAACTAGATGATATTTGAGGTCCTTTCCAACCCAAACTCTTCTATGATTCTATAATTCTGATTTTCTATTACTGAATTGCTAGCATATTCCAGTATTTCAGTATTTGTTTTAGAAAAGCTCTTACTTAACAGCATATGCCTTTTAGACAAAATAATTTCACTTGGGATTGCTGTGGTATCAGGGTCTAAGCAGAGACAGTTGCAACCTGCTGCAGCAAGAATTATCATATGTTGCTACCCAAACATGACCACATCTAATGCTTCCACTGAGCTATAATATGATGCCACCCGTGCTGAAACTTATATATCATGCCTCCCATTCATGTCTGCCTGTCATTGCTCTTCCTCTTCATTTCTAACCTCACTATAGCATTTACAGTCACCATTGAGAATTTGCCTCCAAATCAATGCTGGACATATAAAATTGTCCTCTGTTGAAACTTCTTTTCTCACTGGCAAATTTCAGGCTCAACTTTTGTTTATTCATCAAATGCCTTCCAAAATGTTTCTTTCCTTGATCACCCACATGTTTCTGTCCCTGCCCTCTTACTTCTTTAGTTGTCTTTCTATTTCCAGTCTGGTTTCGGGTTTGGGTTTTTTTGTTTGTTTGTTTCTCATCCAGCCTTTAACTTTGGGGGTGAAGAAGGTTTATAAAGGTACATGGGTCCTTACTACCCTAGCTCTAAAAAAAATCTCACCCATAAATGCAAATTCAGGGATGAGATGTATGCAGTCAGCATGTATTGCCAGCAGAATTGATATTCCTCTTTCCAAAACACTTTTGAAATGCTTTTCTGTCATTTCAATTCAACGGATCTTAAATGTTCTTATTCTTTTTCTACTATTCCTTTTCAGCTTCTCTGGACAGTACATTTGTCTGCATCCCAAATATCATCTTTATTGTTCTGGTGAAATATATATTTAGATTTTAAAGATTTTCTATGCATATATCCTTTAAGAACAGCCTTCCTTACATAGTCACACAATAGGCAATTTTTGTCCAGGGTTTCATCCTCTCAGTCTTTGATTTTGGCAGCATTTCATGGCAAACGCAAGCCTTCCATTTTTCTAGGCTGTTGCTTTGACCATATCACCTCTTTTTATAAATCCCTCCCCTAACTACATCTTTTATTACCCAGGCCCTTCATGGTCTAGCCCTCATGCTATTTTTTCCCTCTCTGTTTCAGAGTGTCAGCTCCCAGCATCAGCTAGTGAATGATGCCCATGCCCATCATTCATTTGTTGCATCCTCAAACACTTTCTTTTGTGCTACCCTTCATGCTTGGGAGCTCTCCATAAACATCCACCTTCAAATCCATTTGCTACAAGGCCTATGAAAGACCTGACAGCAGTTAGGTTTGTAGTGCTGGCAACCCTTCTTATCAAACTGACTTATTGTTTCTTTCTACTCCCTCATCTGTCTATATGAATCTGTTGTGGGTTTTCTTTAATTTTGACTCAGAAGATGTAATACCCATCACTGCCTTTTTGTTCTGATTTTGCCCAGCACCTAACACATCTGTGACATGGTTCACAGCAGTGGTTTATGATAATTCAAACAATGGGGACTGAACACATTTTTTTCATACCTATGAAAACAGGTTTGAGTTTTATTTCATACATTGTCTATGAGATTACACTCATAATACTTTCAAAATTACACAACACACGTGTTACCAACCATCTCCAGGACAGAAAACAGATTGAAACTTCTGTCTCTCGATCCAACTTTGTATCTTGGTAAGCCATCCTACTTGTTTAATTTGTAGGACTGATAACAAAAGTTGTAAGGTACCAAAAGGTTCTCATTGAAATGAGCAGGTATATTGGTCACTGAGGAATGGACTCAAAGCTTTCCATCTCAGCAGAATTATTAAGTAGCATTGTGTTTTATGATACATATAACTGAGTTTCATGGCAAAACAGACTCTACAGAAGTAGATTACTCTGAAATAAGCTGTGTTTAAGAGCACCATCTAAAGTGAAATTATTAGATTTATTTCACAGTTCATTAGATCACATTCTCTCAATGGAAACAAGCATTTGCAGGTCATAATGAAAGCACAAGTTTTTAAATCCTTCTCAATCTGGTTGTGAAGCCGAGCATACATGGGCCCTTGAGGACCTCAGGAAGCAACAGGCCTCATGCAGAAATAGAAATGCTGGAAACACAAACCCTGTTATCATGTTAAAACGTGACTCAGTTCAGCCGTAGGGTTGGATCAAAATATTTACTCAATGTCTCAATGGGAAAAAGCAAGGTACAAATATATGTAACAGTAGGGCTTTTCTAGGGGTCCATAAAAATGACCTGAAGGGATTTATCTGCCCTTCCCCAACAAATTTCATGTTTATTTTAACCTTGATTGTTTTGTTGTCTTCTTACCACTTTGAAAGCTGAAATCCCATGAAGATATGGACAGCCCTAGGTATTTACATGAGAGAAAGAAGGAATATCAGCAAGTACAACACTTATTTGTAACAAGTGTATCAGGCTACTTAAGTGCTACAAAATGATCTACAAGTTTAAAGTTAACTGCAGTTTCCCACTTTAATCCAAGCTGCAGCATTAACAAAACTTTTTCCTTATTTTTGCCTAGACTAAGGGCAATTTTCTATTAAAGGATGTACATGAGCAAGACTAATTGCATTCCTAAGTGTTATTAGCATACAGTTTACTCTGAAATTTGAAGACGTGAAGTCTTACTTTTACTTTGTCTAAAAATATGACGTGTATGAAATAAAGTGGTGTATTTGTGAAGAAAAGGCATTTTCTGTTTGAATTTTTTATATAAAAATACAATCATCTCAGGCAAGGAAGTGGTTAAAAAAAGTATTCTTATCACAGTATTTTCATTCAGGAGTTTATATGCCTTAGAAAGGTAGACCTAAATAGCTGTAAATCTGACGAAGAAGTTAATTATGAGGGAAAGGGGCCAAAAAGTGAGGAGGAGAAGAAGAAATATCATTGGTTTGACAACGATGGCTGCCAGAAACAGCTTGCAAATCATGGAACTATGCGGGGATGAAAAGTTGACTCTAAATTATGGTGAGACTAGGTCTCTAAATCACTGGGGAGCAAAATGATTTCAGTAGACCTTTAATTTTCAGTTATTGAAAGTCAACATCATGGCAAGTAGCTGCAATGTTTTACAGAAGACCATCACGAAAGTATTTTATTTTTCATTTCCCAAAAATGTATGAAATTTTCAAACACAGGTGAAAATCAATCATCTCACCAATCACATGAAAAGCAGCTCCCTTCCCAAGTGAGGTATGGATTCACAGGATAATGAAGGAGATGCACAAAGTCATCTGCTCAGAATATCTTGTGTTTGAATTGTATCACACTTATCCGGTCACTCCCAAGTGCTGGACCAGTCATAAAACTGAGTTACTCCAGCAAAGTCAGCCACAAAATGGAATAAGAAAAAGAAAACATTAAATCAAGAACCCCCTTTCACACCCCAGTTCCACCCCCTCTCCCAGTGCCACTTTTGGAACACATGATCTCCTTCCTGATAATTGGTAACTAACAGGTAAATGGGGACTTCTGCACTAAGATAACCAACAGACACTTGGTAAAGTTTTTGCAGGACCATATAGGTCATAATTCCACTTTCTCTCTCTGGGCATACAGAATCCTACCTAGAAATAGATCTCTAGTCCTCTGAACAGTAATAAACATTAAGCACAAAGACTGAAGTTCTGCTTTTTCCGGGAGTTTAAGCAAATATCTCAGGTCTGCGAGCATTTGCACTTTGGAGCCTAAAATTATTCCCTGAGAATAGGTTCCTACTTTTGCAAGATTTTCCTTGTATATCCAAACAGTGAAAAAGCTGAAGGCAGCAATGTTATCCACCTTTAAGATTCAGTTTGTTATGGAGAAAGTGATATCTCTCTCTAGTGAATAAAACATGGCGAAGAAAAAAGCTCAGACTTTTCCATGCTTTTCCATAGTGTCTGTTACCACATACCTTGGCTCCTTCCAGACTCTGAAAATGGTTTGCCTCAACAACTGCACATAGGAATAGTTTTTCAAAGAAACATTTCTAGGATTAATTTGGATATAGTTGCTCTTTCTTAGAGGGACAGAAAAAAAGAAGATGCCAAATGACTTTAGCCTTTTTGGATGTTTTAAATCCTGCTTGAACTAAAAGTTTGAATTATGTGCTGAATCTCACATGTCTTATTTATGTTAACCTGCCAAAATGTTCCTGGCTTGCTCTAGAACAATCTCTCAAGCCAAATCGAAAGCTAAGCCTTTGTATTTACTTAGTCCTTGACCAGATTGGTTGGCCATATTGACATGAAAATGCCAACAGAGCATTTTGGAGTCATGTATACTGTCCAGATTGGAGAAAAAGTGACCTTCAGATGCCTTTGAACAATATTCAAGTACAAAAAAATTCCTAGTTACTATGAGATTGGACTCAGGTTTGACTTGTACATAGAGCTGTGTAAATTACTTTGGCTCAGTTGGTTCAAGCTCCAATTTTTTGTTCTCTTAGCACTCACTCTTTTAACTTCTTTCCTTAGAGGATTTATTATTGCCAAAATTTACTTTGTTTGACTTTCTCAAATTTTCAAAGATAATGTCCTCTTCTTTACACATATTCTGCATTATTTTCAGAAGAGGACATTTGTTGTATTACTGAAGGTTATGCAGTGAAAAGGTCTGCCAGTAATTCTCAGGCACTATCAATGCGATGAGCCTGATTCCTTTACATTATTACTCTTGTTGCAGCATCATTACATTTAACTGTACTTACATATAACCCACAAAGAATCAGAAAATACAGACCTTTTGTAGATAGTAAAACAGAGATGGAAAAATCAAATAAGAATAAGGCTATGTACAAAACTAAGGAGATGTTGGGAGAAATTGACCTCCGAACTTGGTAAATGAACACAGAAATGACCATTCTTCTTCAAAATGTATATGGGAATTTGAATCCAAGAGAACTACTTTTCACAATCTATGGTGTATGTTTTTCTTAGAAACAAAATCAGGATGATAATATACATTGAAGGGCACAGGATAATATTTTATCCTGTGTTAATTCAAATTATAGAGATCTAAAACTCGTTAGGGGTTTTGGACTTTGTGGGTTTAGGTTTTTCTGTTGCGGGTTGGGTTTTTTTAATGAAAGCACAAGAAAATGCATAAAAAATAATTTGGTGAATAAAAATAAGATGAAAAATTACCAAGATGTCCAAAAGCAAAATAATATGGCAATGCTGGTGAAACTTACTGCAATCTATTAATTTCCTTCCATTCACAATGTTTTAATTCCCTCCTTACTTTAAATAAAGCTATGAAGAGGGATGGCCTTAACCAGATCACATTCTTTGAGACCCTAAATCCTTCCACCACTTGTAAAGACTCTTCAAAGAGCATAACTCTAACGCAAAATGAGGCTATTCTGGATCCAGTTCAAGGGAATGAGCCAAGCATGATTAGCACCATAAGGCTGCATCTACAGAACATCTTGTACAAACAGTATGAGAAATAAGTCAAGAAGACACAATGTGTACAAGAAAATACAAGCACAGTGATTTTAGGGACGCTGACATTGATGGGAATTAAGTACTACAGAACTTATTGATTCAGATTTTTGTAACAATGTTACAGATGTACATAATAGGTTATCCATAGGTTAAATCTACTTCACCAGATTTGGAAATGTCTACAAAAGCAAAAAAAATAACAAACTCAGAAGTGGTGAATTACTGGCCAACAACACTGAAAAGACAGAGGTTCTCAACACTTCTTTCACCTCTCTATCTGCACTGATGGACCCTGGGCCTTGGGATTAAAAATCCAGGTTGATGCAAACACAGACCTGCTATCAGTAAAGGAAGAGTTGGTACGTGAACTATTGTTACAGGATCTAGACCCCTACAAATTGGTGGGGCCTTACAATATCCACCTGAGTGTGCTAAGACAGTTGGCTGATGTCATTGCGAGGCCATTCTCCATAATCTCTAAGAAGTTGTGGAGATTGGGGCTGGAAGAAGACTAATGACTCCAGAAGGCTGGAAGAAGACTAAGGTCTCCTGACCTACAAGAAGGGCTTAAATGAGGATCCAGGAAATTATAGGTCCATCAGTCTTACTTTAGTCCCTGGGGAAGTTTTGGAACAAATCCTCCTTAAGGTTATAGGAAGTCAAATGAAGCATGTGACTGGGTAAAGACAGTATGGATTCACCAAGGGCAAATTGTGTGTGACGACCTTAATGCTTTTTAAGGCAAAGTAACCTGCTCGTTTTATGTGGGGTAAGTGGTGGATATTGTCTACCTGGATATGTCCAAGGCTTTAAGTACATGTCCCCACAGCCTTGTCCTAGAGCAACTGATGCATTATGGTTTAGACAAGTAGTTTGTGCAGTGGGTGGGAACTGGCTGACTCGCTGGACCCCGAGTGCGGAGGTAAATAACTCCTTTTCCAACTGGTAACCAGTCACAAGTGGGGTCCCATGGGTATCGATATTGGGCCCAGTGCTGTTTAAAAGTGATCTGGATGATGGGAGTAAGTGCACCCTGATGTTTGCCAGTGATACCAAACTGAGTGAGACTATAGCTACCCTGCAGGAAGACCTGGATAGGCTGGAAGAGTGAGGTAATAAGAACTTGTCCTTGTTGAACTTCATAAAGTTACTCAACTCAGGCCATATCTGGAACACTGTGTGCAGTTTTGGTCCTTACTATACAAAAAATGTTTGGACTGCCNTTCCAACTGGTAACCAGTCACAAGTGGGGTCCCATGGGTATCGATATTGGGCCCAGTGCTGTTTAAAAGTGATCTGGATGATGGGAGTAAGTGCACCCTGATGTTTGCCAGTGATACCAAACTGAGTGAGACTATAGCTACCCTGCAGGAAGACCTGGATAGGCTGGAAGAGTGAGGTAACAAGAACTTGTCCTTGTTGAACTTCATAAAGTTACTCAACTCAGGCCATATCTGGAACACTGTGTGCAGTTTTGGTCCTTACTATACAAAAAATGTTTGGACTGCCTGGAGACAGTCCAGAGGAGGGCCACAAAGGTGATCAAAGGGTTGGGAACCTGCCATATGAAGAAAGGTTGAGACAACTGGATATGTTCCACTATTTAAAGGGTGGCTACAAAGAAGATGGATAGAGAACTGGAACAGGCTGTCAAAGAGGTTGTGGAGCCTCCTTCTCTGGAGACATTCAAGACTAATCTGGACGTGTTCCTGTGTGATTTAATCTAGGTGATCCTGCTTGAGCAGGTGAGGTGGATTAGATGACCTTTTGAGGTCCCTTCCAATTCCTAATATTCTGTGATTCTGTGATTCCCTTTTTACAAGGAGTCACACAGAAAATATGAAGGGTGAAAGTTAATCCTGAGAAGATTCCAATTGGACACAAGAGAAATTTTTTTTTTTACAATGAGAACAATCAACCATTGGAACAATCTCTCAAAAGCAATGGTAGGTTCCCCAACATTGGGTTCTTTTAAGATTCAGCTGGACAGAGCTGGGCCATCTTGTCTGCAATGGAGGTTTTGCCAAGAAAGGTGTGACCAGATGATACCTGAGGTCCATTCCAACCCAGTATTCTATGATTCTATGAAAATGCCTAGAAGTTGAAATGACGGGTAGGCTATATCTGTAAAGTTGTAAAACTGCATCAGGTCTTGATAGGAATTAGCATAAATATTGCCATTTGCAAGAAGCCACAGTTGAGGAGCTTGCCATTTGTTCTAGTTCATTGCAATGTGCAGTGTCAAAAATAAAAGAACAGTCAAATTTTCAGGTGCCTTGTGTCATTTGTAGAAAAAGCTTTGTGTGACAGATATAAAAAGATGTCTAAATGTGACTAGCTGATAGAGTTGACTGCCCAAGAATGGGTGGCTGAACACATCCCTCAAAAGCAACTGTGTAGGAATGGACTTCTGTACCAGAAAGAACCACCAATTTATGTAATATGTCTCTGTGAAGGATATTTCTCACCTAGCTATAGCAATTGGATATGTAGGCTCAATCTGTAATCAGTGTATTGTAGCTCCTGACAGCAAATTACCTTCTGCTCAGACACCTACAGCATGTGGACCAACAATCCCCCATGAAGTTTCCTCCATGAACTGTGGAGGTAATCAACATTACTAGCTTAGGCTGGGCAACTTAGTTGGGGCAGTCTCAGACTCTGCCATCTCTAAGTTATGAAATATATGCTCTTTCCTCTATGCCTTCCTCCAGCTAGAAGAGTTCCCCACATACAGCTTGCAGCCATGCCTGATTTTCCACCCTCTACCGTTTCTAGCCAGTAACTGCTCTAATGTATGTAAGTGACAATCTTTATACAGAAACTGCCAGAACATGAGCTTCTCTGTATCTTCCTCCACTTTCTACAAAATGATGCTATGTCAACCTATAAAATTCCATGAAGCGAACCTATGAAAAGTTAACGGTTTTTTATCTATTGAATGAAAGTATTTCATACATTAAATGTTTAAATCACCAGTGAAATTAAGTTCAACATTTATACTAAGATGTTTTTAAAGCTCAAACAATCATAATAAAAAATGTTCTTGTTTAATCTGCAAAATAAGTACGTTTGATTTTAATTATCTGGATAATGACCAAGCAAGTACATCAGGCACATCCCTTCCAAGAGATAATGAAAGGCATATAGGAGCAAACAATATCCCTGAGAAGAGACCAACACATTCTGACTCTGAAGATGACTCCAGTAATGAAAATCTGTCTTTTGCAAATGACTCATCTTCTGAGGACTGCACCGAAGATGTTGAAAATCAGGATGATGCATGTGAAAATAAAATTATCAATATGAAGATGAGGAACAGCAGTCTATCACTGAAGAGCTGTTTGATAATAATGAAATTGAGGAAACAGCTAGCGGTACAGAAACAAATGAAAGCAGAGGAAATGTCAATGATTACAGTGAATCAGTAACTATTTCTTTAAACGCAAGAGGAAGAGATAGCAGACAGTGAGGAAATACACTAGACTATAATGCTCCTGACTCAGTAATGAACTGAAAGGACTAAAAAGGTTAGATTAGAAAGAGAAGAAGAAAAAAGAAAAAGAAATAAACTCTGATGATTAACTAAGATTGTTAACACACTGCATTCAGATCTAAGTAGCAATTTAGTGGCATTATTACCATACACAGATACTGAGAGGGGCTGAAAAGGAAGAATCAATGGGAGGTATAGGTGCTTAGGCCCTCTTGGGATCTGGCTCTTCATCTTCCCTGAAATTAAGACTCATATTGACTATACAAGGAAATAATCTTCTGTTTATCTTAATCTTCACATTAGCTGATGATACTAGCAGCAGCACTGATGAAAATGTACCTGATGTAACTCCACCACAGGAAACTAATGATCATAATGAATCCACTTGTTGCTGAAGTACAAGGATGCAAGTGCATGCATCTGTTTAAAAACAAAAACAACCATACAAAACCTAAAAGCAGGTATTTTTTAACCCAAAACAGCATTTACATTATCAGTACTTGATATATTTTATGTCCCTTTTTTCCCTTTTCAAATACTTTTTCCATAAATAATCTTTAAAAACTTCAGCTGTTGCCACCCCTCTTTGTCATACCTCCATAGAGATTTCAAAAGCCATTCAGTTTCTACCTTCTCTAATTGTCATTGTGGGATAGCTGATGAATCTTTGTCTTTCATTTTTGTCTAAAGGTAATCAGTGGTTAACTGGTGTATAATATTAGTTCCTGAAGCAGTTAATGCTTGTTGGACTTTTTTGTAGAAGTTTGCAACTTGACCATAAATTATTACCTTCAATCGATTTTGAACTGGAGTTATTATTTAAAGTATTTTAAGAACTAAAACAACACAAAAATGTTTTCTGTCTAGGCTTAATCATGATATCGAAGTGTTGGGCAATTGTTTAATTTTTAGACAGCTGGGGGGGCAGGGGATGGGGGGCAGGATGATGACAAAAAAAAAAAATGAAGCTTTTTTTTTCACACAGCACACAACTAAATTGTGCAACTCAGATATTGCAGAAGCCACTTCAAAACAAAGCCACATTAAAATGAAATAGTTCTAAAAGCAATTTCATACAATCATGGAATAAAAGTGGTTTGGAACTGTTAGACATTGATGTAGCAGCTAAAACCACCAACTCAATATGTAACATGCTAAGGGGACATAGTTATCTAATGGCATGCATTGAAACTGTGTAGATACTGAGCAGAATTCATGCTTGTTGTAAAGCAAAGGTTTTATCTGTAGGCAGAAAGAGGTAGATCACCATTATTTTTTAAGAAGAAAGAGCTTTAGACTTTAACAAGTTTTAGGTATGGAAGTCAGGGATGAGTTTCAGCATATGCAGGTAATGAACTCACAGTTAAAGGAGTGTCAAGAAAGGCTGGAGTGCTGAAGCTGCAATTGAGGGTGTGTCCAACAGTGATAGAAGCAGCAAAGACATCTAAGTGCATGAAAAATGGCTTAGAAATTAAACCTATGGAGGTGATTAAAAAAACAAACAAACAAACAAATAAAAAACCCAAAAACAAACAGTGGAAATGATCAAAAGTTACAACTGTAAGTGCAAACAATTTCACTGGACCAAAAAGAGATATGAGCGAGGGAAGGAAGCAGCAGATGCAAATGTAGAATTCAACAGGCTTATGTACAGACAAGGAAGACAGGTGCTTCCTGAGAGAGGTGTACAGGTAGCTGATTTCAGAAACTGTCCCTTTTCTCCAATAATTGAAACAATTGAAAATATTGGAAATGGCTAGTAGATGCCACATGGAGATTTCAAGAAGATGCTCAGAATCTAAGGATGATGACAAGACCAAAGATGCCATAAATGGGGAATTATTAAATAAAACGGGGAATAGGTAAGAAACACTGCTAGATGAAAAAAGAGAAAAACTAAAATAAAGGGAGAACTTGCCAGGTACCATTCAATTATTTTCTGTAGGTTACTACAGAAAGAGGTAGGTGTGGCACCAAAAGTTCAGAGATGAAATAAAAAGAATATGATGAAAGAAAGTGACTGCTTTGTTTCATATTCCCTTCCCAAATAATGAAAAAATTTATAGGTAACTATCAACTTCTTTACCCTGTTGTCTGAAAAAATATATGACAAATTACTTTTTTTCCCTTTGCCTTTGCTTTCAAAGAGAAAAAAACTGTCAGGAAAAAACTCTCAGTTAAAGTTCTCAAAACTTGCACATACATCACACGAGAATGTGAAAATAATAGATTCACTGTTTTCAAGAAAGCAAAGAATTCAGGGAAGAGGGGGGTAAGAAAAAAAGGACTTGTTCACTTACGTGGAGCAAAACAATGATGTAAATTGATGCTAGCTGGTTATTATGCTGTGAAACATATTGTATTTCACACTACTATTTGTATTTTAATTCAGGTCAAAAAACATATTTAAGGTATCTTCTATGATTCTTGGGCAAGCTTAGATAAATAAAGAATGAGCTGAGGTGATTTTGATACTACAGATGTGTAAAAATCAAAGGAAAAGAGCTTCCATTCACTCCTTTGAGCTTTCAGAATGCCTCTAGGTCTTTCCATTAGAAGACAGATGTCCTTTAGAAGGATCAGAAAACACTATTCCATTGGGAGCAATTTGATACCTGCAATACAGTTGCTCCTTTTTTAATAAAAAAAAAAAAACTACAAGACTTAGTGATGAACAAATTTAATGTAAAATGCTTAACATAAAAAAGCATTTTAGATCTCTTAGCTTTGTAAATTCAAGCACACAAGAAGTATGTTTTATTTGAAATGTTGCAGATTATCTAACCATCTTGTATATGTAACCAAGCACTCCAAGGACTTGTTTAACTATAAAAATGGTAAGAAAGGACACACAAGAATTCCCCATGCTACTCCACAATTTTACAGAATATACAAGCATGCAAACAAAATTCAGGACACTGTTCAACACTGCTGTTTAAATCAAGTTCTCTTCACATACAGAAGACTCATGCAACAGCTGAGGAGTGATCCACAGTAAGCATGTGTTTAAATATAACCAAGATATGTATCAGGAAACAGGCATCAGTTTCCTGGATTAATGCAGTTATCTGGTTTCAGGACCCAAGGACTAGAAGGGACCGGACAACCACCAGAGGTCGGTGCCTACAGTTGTAAGCAGCAGACCTTGGGTTCAAGGAGGCCTGTGGAGTATCTGTTCCAAAAATACCACACCCAGCAGGCCGCAGAACAGTTCCTTTCCCCATGTCATAAACTGTAAACCTAAAGTGCAATCAAAGCTATGATATGTCCAAGAAAGAGGATGAGATCCATCAGAGTTCTTGGTTTCTCCATACAGAAGGGATGTAGCCAATGTAACTGCTTACATGCTCCTAGAAAATTGGTCATGGAACTTGCTCAAGAGGTACAGAATAACCCATCTTCCTCTGAAACATTGGTCCCAAGTGAAAAAAAAAATTGTTGGTGGTTGTTCTTAAATCCGGTGATTAGTTTACCTCTAAATACTTCAGGCACATATTTCAAGTACAGAAGGTATTCTAAAGACTCCATAAGACCAAATCCACTCTGCTCCATAGCTATGGTAGAATTTTAGAATTTTAATTTTGAAGTTTAAATTGTTTGAAGTCTCACTGCAGTAAGATACTGTTACTGCTTAACATCTACTTCACACATACCCAAGATGACTGTCTTTACGAAAAGGGAAGACCTTGCTGAGGTTTCTCAGCAGAAAAATAACACTATTACTACTATTTAATTCTCTTCTCTACTTTCCTTCTTTCTCTTCACAACAGTGATATAGATTTTCTGTTCTGAGATGTAAGAAGCAAGTGTCTGAAGGTACTTTGCTGAGAACAGCTTTGCCTCTCCAGGGTTAGTAGTGTTAGAGGGATTTATCTCAGCTAACTTCAGCTATCTAAAAATTAAATTTCTTACCTAAGGCTGCTATCCAACATCTTCTCTTTAACTAAAAAGAGGAAAAGCACTTGCAGAGAGTAAGTCACCTTAAAATGAATATTTCTGAGGACAAAAATTTTGGCCATCTGCTGAGTAGTGCTGGATGACAGGTTCCTGCAGGTCATTTCCAAATTTGAAAGGGCAGGGAAGTCATCAGGATTCCCTGTCTGTTCTATATATGACTCATTTTACTCGTGTTTACATACACAAAGGGAGATACAAACACAGAGGGTAACTCACTGCACTCAACAAATACAAGACTGCAAGCAACTTTGGCCATAATTTTTGAGCAAATACATTGCTGGGAGGAGATAAAGAGAATTGCTGTAACTGAATTTAATTGGAATTGACTCCTGATTGACTCTAGAACATCTATGAAACACTGTGTAGCCCACTGAATGTCAATGAGACAACATTTACTATGAGGAGTCACCTTTCTCTTGCCATAACTAACACAACTAAAGCTGCACTGCCCTTGCAAGGACCTGAGACCAGTAGCTAGCTTCAGTGTCATTAGGAAAACAAATTTTGACAAATACAGGTATCCTTAGAATTCCCAGCTCCAACACTGAGTATTATAAACATCTTGCTCTTCCCTGCATTTTTTTTCTTTCCTTCTCTTTCCTTTTCTCTTTCACCACAGTTCCCATTTGAAGCTTAGCATCAAGTGACCAAGAAACAGAATCTGAAAGCCTTGGTGCAACTCCCTAATTTAACTGCTGCTGTCAAGTCAAGCCCACTGAAGTTGAGTAGGAAGGAAAACAGGAATTTCCCCTTCGAAGTCTTGCTTTAGTGATCTTGCCACAACCACACTTCAAAGCAAAGTTGTCCTTCCCCTCCCAGGACCAGCTTCCACCCTCAGCAACTCTACAGAGCAGCTGGGCTCATTAAAGCCCTAACAGTAAACAGTGCAAAGAGCTAAATTAAGTGCTTCATTTATTTATTTTTGATGTATGAATTAAACAACAGTGTCATAAATTTGGTAGCAAATCCTGGCCACATCAGAAAAAGAAGCCAGCAAACATTTCCGAGGAAAAATTGAAAGTCCCTTTAGCTTTCTAGATAACAATTCTTCTTTGGCAAACCTCATCCCAAAATCAGCTTTACAATACGCTGATTTAGACCAAGGCAAAACTACAAAGAGGAAAATCCCTACAGAGAAGTGCCTAGATCCTTTTTTAAAACCATTTGATTCCAAAGTTGAACAATAGGCTAATAAAGTGATGCTACCTCTTTAAATAGGAGTTTTAACTCATCCCTCTCTAATTATTCATGTAAATTAAATTCTACAAGTGAAGAAAAATTCATAAAAGTCGTACTTATTCATCTCAGAGGGAGATCTGGCATATGAATAGTGCCCATAACCTCAGAAGGTGAAATGTAGAAAATATCACAGGCAACTCCCACTTCAAGTTAACTGAACCAAAAACGGGAGAAACCTGATGTGAAGGAGACTTGAAGGAGATCCTCCCTAATCACTTCTTAATAGACTAGCAGCCCTGACACAGGAAACAAATCAGGAATTCTGAGGACATGTAATTGTTAATCACTCGCATTCACGATCAGATTCAATAAGAAGTTAGAAGCAGAGACAATGAACTTTATCACACAGAAAAATAAGGCTTATTGCTAGGGGTATTCACAGGCTTCTGTAACATACTAAAGCAAAAGCTCCAGCCATGACAATTCCATTGTACTTCCGTAGTTATTTATTTGCCTCCAGCGAAGGGGGGGGTGGGGGTCGGAAATCATTATCAGTTGTAGTCAATATATTTCATAAGCAATTTCTTTTCTGTAGGATTTAGCAATACTAGATTTATAGTTCTAACCTGTTCAAAATACTTATTAGACTTTCAAAAGATTAAACTGGCTGAGCTTCTCTGGGAAAAGAAAAAAAGACCGTAAGAAAGAAACAGAATTAATAGCTCTTACCACACCACCCCACTGTATTAATGAACATCATGTCAGAATGACATTGCAACTTGGAAAACTGGAATGTAATATTTTTTATATATTTGCTCTCCTAAAATAAAGAGCAATGTGGTTTTCAAACAGCGATGTAGAAAGCAGCTAGAAGGTCTGTGGAATAAACCACATAATTTGCTGAAAAAAATAAAAAGAGTGGTTAAAAGAATGAAGAAAACTGCATAAATTGTAATTAGATAGATGTTTATTCAGTGCCACACCAACAGAGCCATACATACCTCCTTTTCATTAAATCTTTCTGTCCAGGGGCATGAAAGAATGTCACACTGGGGTTTTCTGTGCCCAGAAAAGCTATGCTAACAGAAGTGGTGCAACCCCTGGTGAGGTTTCCTGATCATGTACAGTTTGTTGTTGCATTCCACTAAGCCTTTCCAGTATAAATAGAGCTTATACTGACAAAAGAGTGCTTTACTTAGTAAAACTTCTTAAGCCAGCTCTCTTCAAACAGGAACTCTAGCAGTGAAAGCAGGTTTAGCTTTTTTTCCTTTGCTGTTGTTAATAACCTCTACACTACAAACACTGTCAAAATGAAAATGCTGTGAAAATTAGAAGTCACATTCTGGTCAGCACAAAAATACAAGCCAGTTTCTAGTACAGCCTCCACCCTAGTGTGAATGCAATTGGAATATATCCCTGTGAGCACGAGTGTACCAGCAAACTTTGCTCTTTACAGAGTGAAAAGAGATTGTCGTGGTACAGACTATATATATATATATTCTGTATACATATGGATACAAACACACCCATTTACCATGTGTATGTATGTAACTGCATTTCTAGTTAAATTGCATCAGTATATTAGCACAAGATAGAGATGACCCCCTCCACCAGGTAATAGAGCAACACAGATTTTGAGTGAAGTGGAGCCTTGTACAATGCCAGAACTACAATGTTGGGCTGAGATGAAAGTTCCCAGCAACAGCTTTACCCTGTAATTGGGCCAGTTACTGGTTCCCCTTCAGTGAGTTCCCTGACAGGAGCCCCTATCCTCAGAAGGTTTGCTGCTTACAATTGCCCTCTTCAGCCTCTCCCTGCATCTAATTGCCAGCTCTCTTGTGTTGCAGATGGAAAGGCTGATTGCCAGGTGTGAGGGATGGGGAGGATTTTTCCCATACCAACGAACCGAGCTCTGGAGTTTAGTAGAGGTTTTTTTCTGTCTTCTACTCAGCATCCAGCAGGTCTGGCTTTGTTGCTATTTAAATGAGCATTCCTGCAACCTAGGCCATCTTTGCTGTGTGAGGAGGTTGGAAGGGTCCCAAGGGCTCTGCAACCTGGTATAACATCAGCAGGCAAATTCTGAGCATATATATGTGTGTGTATATATATATATATATGTAAGGGAATGTGTATATATAAGGGAATATGTTTCTGAACCTCAAAAGATTCATGTCTTGCTGTGTCTCCTGTCCCAGCAGAGTCCCTTGTGATGGATCAGAGGAAGTATGGCTGCTTCTATACAACACATTAGATGTTATTATTCCCAAGAGACACTCAGCTTTGCCAGCAACATTAGCTGGTTTTACCCTAAGGAGATTAACAGCTGTTATATACAACTACAGCATCCTCATTTAGCCAAGTGGCATTTCCCTTACCTGGTACATAGTCATGGCTGGCTTTGCTCACACAACTGCACCTTAATAACATATTTCTTTTGGAATTTCTGAAAATATCGAACATTTTTCATGACACTGCTATTCAGAAGTCATGTTTGGAAGGTTTATTTAGGGTTTTTTGTTCTGCAGATATGTGAGGTGTAATGCTGTACAGAGACTTGGAGGTCATGCAGGAGAATCTCTCCCCTGTGGAGTGTTAGTGCTTGCTGCTCTTTAGAATCTAGCAGAAACTTATACAAAATCCTCAAAAGATTACCAGTGAAGTGCAGAAATTTCCCTCCCTATGCTTGATATATTTAACAGGCTCTCCCAAATTCCTTCAGAATCAGGATAAATATGTCCTGTAGTATCAAAATTAATATGATGCACTTTCCCAGCATAGAGACAAGCAATATTTCAGAGACATCAACAATGTAGAAAAGAATTAAATTATCTCTCTTGCAACTATACAGTTAACCACAAAACTTCATAAAATTTTCTCCAAGTGTACCATATATCTTAAGTTTCTATTGCATGGATTTATTCTAGCCTATTTAGAGGAGAGATCAAAACTGGCCTTACAGCTCAAAGCTAGTTACAATCTATGAAGAGACTAGTGTCTCTCCATAATTAGCCCATCAAACAGGGAATGTACTTGTCAGCCACTGAATGCATATACAATTATTCAGCAATGTTTAAAGGAGTAAAGGTATAAACATGATCAAAGAACATCCAAGAATTAGGGATATATCATTTTAATCTCTGAAAATTGCACTACACATCAAATGTATGACAAATAGAATAAATAACAGACAAATCTGATTTATAAAGTTTGAATACCACCTAGGGGTGACATTATGCAGCAAAAAAGAACCAGAATTTAAGATTAAATTTCACCCTCAAATTCACCAATTCATATTTTCTACACCATTGAAAAGTACACTGAAACGAATCTCAAAGCCATGTCTTTCATAGACCCACAGCTCATGTCTGAGTTTTTCATGAACTGTTCACATCCCACAGTCCAGTTTTCTAAACAGCTGCAGGAAGCCATAACCTATCCTTTAATTACAATGATTTGGTTGTCTCCACACTCCATATTTTGGTTGATCTTAGAACTACAGTTACTCTTCCTTTTTGCTGAGACTTAGCTGCAGTTAACAGAGTTCCTTCCAGATGTTTTAGATGCATGCAAACCATAATAAAAATGTGATTTCTGCTCTGAGTTTGATCATACAGGATAAACAGTTCTCAAACCTCCCAGACATCATCTGCTCCAAGAGCTCCTACCTCTGCAAAGGTAAAATAAGCTGGGGCAGTCTCCATGGGTGCGTTTCCTCAGAGCTGCACTGGTTCCTGGCTCATACTACACAGTCTCAGTCTCTAACACCTATGCAGATACTAAAGACTCACACAGAAATTATTTTTCCTGTTAGGTGTTTGGATCTTCAGCTGTTCAGTTGTGTTAGATCAACCACGGTGTGTTTAGATCAACCAGCTGGACACCAAGATATCTGGGTATTTATTTGGGGTCACAGAAATCGAGAAGGAAAGAGAAATCCTCAATGTAGTCCAGATCAGAAGCAAAAGCACTGGCACACTCTTTATGTTTGTTATTTAAGCCTACTAGAAAAAGAGAGAGGGACTGTTTATCAGGGAGTGTAATGATAGGATGAGGGGCAATGGCCTTACACTGAAAGAGGGGAGGTTTAGTTTATATATTAGGAAAAAATTCTTCCCTGTAAGGGTGGTGAGGCAGCACAGGATGCCCAGAGAAGCTGTGGCTGCCCCCAGCCCCCTGGCAGTGTTCAAGGCCAAGTTGAACAGGGCCTTGGGCAACCTGATCTAGTGGAGGGTGTCCAAACCCTGGCACAGGGTTGGACACTAGGTTTTAATGTCCCTTTCAACCCAAAGCATTCTGAGATTTTATGGTTTTCTTACACCTCAAAAGAAAAAAAAAAAAAAAAAAGAGGTTTTTAAATGCCAAACCCAGACACCATTGGCTTTTTTGAAATAGTAACACTGAAAATGACACAGAATAGGAGTGAGAGGGTTGACAAACTGCTATTATCCTTGCCATCTGGCAGGACAAGTTAATTTCTTTGGTCTTGTACTTTGTCCAGCAGCCTTTCTATAGCAGCAAGCCTTGAGTGTAAGCCCTAAGTGTCTCCCCAGGTACTTTGGAGAAGTCTTTGAGGGGGTTCCCCCTTCAGCACTCTGGCTTTGTGTCAGCTTCCCACTCTCTGTGGGCACTCACCATCTCCAGCATCAGGCCCTCTCCTTGTGGTGCCTCTCCCTCTCTTCCTGCCCATAGCAGCACCCAAGAAAGTTTTCCCACAATTCCTTCCCACGGATGAGCCAAACTCCTCTTTCTTTAGAGAGTTTTCTGCAACTCCTGTGCATCTAACAAAATAACGAAAGAGGCACATTCTTTTTGGCTGCCTTTCTTGGCTCTCTCTTTAAAAGGAAGATGACATACACGGATGAAAAACTAGCAAGTAAACACATAAACCAGATGCCATCTATCACAGGTTTCCCTATCCCCAAGTAACTGATAACTCAGCTTTATTCCCTCTTCCGCCCTGTAGCTCACGGTGTGCCTCAAAGCTCACTGAAAACAGGTATTGATCCAAGATGCTGCCAGGATAGAGCCTTTTGAGAAGCTTTGTACCATCATTCTTCCTGAGGATCTGAACATATAGAAAGGCTGGGTCATCTCAGAGGGAGCCCAGACTTAGCCCTGGGCAGGCACAGGAGAGGCAGTGTCTGCCTGAACCGAATACACCCAGGACATGATCTTTCTGCAGCCTCACTGACATGAAACATTTGCTCTCTGCAAAGGTATATTTTTTATTGCTCAGCCACTCTCAACTAGATTAAGGTTTTTTTATTACCTTCATCAACTTAGTATCTGTCACTTTCAATTATACCGACTCATATTTAAGAATAATGCTAATTATTTTAATGTGTTTGCTGTAAATCTAGCCTATGTTAACGGCTATAATGCAAATCATTTGTGACTTGAATCTTGAATTGTAATTAAAAAAATGCTTTGTATTGTTTGCATTGCTGTAGTGTTCAAAAACCAGTGAGGATCGGGATATGACTGCAGGAGAATTACATCAGACACATAAGAAAACTGGCTTCCTGTCCCAACTACTTCCCAAATAATTTTTTTTTTTAAAAAGATTAAGAAATGGATTGAAATTTTGACAGGTCCTGAATTGTTTTAGACATCTCTTCCATCAGATATGCAACATTAAACAAGGAAAAGGAAAACCCGTTAACAAGAGACAGTTAATACAGATAATTTTCATAGTGGTTTGTTTTTTTCTAAATAAATAGATATAATGTAGAACTAATAAGTCGCAACATCAACTCACTTCTGGGGCACAGGGGCACATACAGGAGACATTTCATAAAATACAAAGCTTTTGAATTTAGAAAAAAAAAAAAACACAGGCTGGGCTATTTTTGGTTGTGTTTCTTTTCAGATTTTCCAGAGGTATTTCATTCTAGCCTTTATTTTTTCAGCTTTCAAGTTTTAAATATAAAATATTACTCCCTGGGTTAAGAAGGGTTAAAAGGACTAAAATTTGTCTTCTAAGGAAAAAGATATTGCAGCCAATTTGTAGGGAGATTAATAGTCTGTGCAGTCACACCACATTCTCAGAATGAGGCAAACTGAGAACTAAACATATATCAGCTGTTTACAAGCTGGAAGATATTACAATTAAGAATGAGATACCAGTGACACCAAGTCACAAAATGGCCAGAATAAGACTGGAATTTTTCTATGATATTTTAGTGGCTGGGTTACAGAAAAGTAGTTTTGAAAGATCCTATATGATGTTAAATCTTCAGTAAGAAATAGTCAACAAGAAATCAGTGGCTAACGATAGGATTTTGTCATCTGCTGAGAAATTAAATGTGAGAAGCAGGTAGCATGAGAGCTCTGCTTTACCTACTAATGGCCTCACTAGAATCTGTGGCTTGGTTCAGAAGCTGCACTCGGATTTGTGCCGTCCTCATTTTGTTCACACATTTCTATTTAAAGACTGATTATCATTGATGTGTTGGGAATCATGATCAAGCCCTCCTCATCCAAGGCTGTTTCTAGTCTGTCAGTCTGTGGTATATGTTAGACTACAAAGACCTGTTGCCTTGCTACAGGCCAGATGAACATTACCTTATTTTCCGCAAACTCCCATTGGAAGGCAGTAGATAATTCCTAGCCTGAACCACTTACAGCATGAATGGTGAGGACAAGTGGTTATACCTGACCAAAAGCTAACAGAAGGTACTGATTTCATCTTCCAAATTGTATGAAGGCACTGGACTTGAAATTATCTGAGCAAATCTGTCATTGAGTAGCTGCTATTAACTAACAGAGAGGCAACCTGACTTACTGTCTTGCAATAAGCCTAAATGACAAATGAAATCCAAACCTCTGTACATAGACATCCCTCTACATGGAAAAGGTGCTACACCACATACTGATGTGCATCTCAAGTAGATACACCTACACTGTTACTGTCTGTAAAAGATCTCATTCACTGATTAATCAAAAGTCACACTGCTTTTGTCATAATATTTATTGAAAGCATGTTAAGTCTTCCTTCAAAGTCCTTTCTCCATGCTGCACTTACAGCCTCTAATCTGAAAGACAATCCTTACCCTGATTATAGGTATCTTGGGTAAAGAAACACCATGCAAATACCTGTGATGACTTTAAGTATGGCACTTGACCCAGAACTACAGTCACCATGATCTCAGGGAAATTTCTCTGCCCACAGAGCAGAAGGTAAAACCAGGTAAAATATCCTGTAGAAATAATATAAAAACCTTTAAGGTGTCTAGCACCAATTTTTTTATATTGGTGTGGTTCAAAGTGTCTTTTCATGGCAGGTTGGCCGTGATGCCAATATTCACTTTCAACAATATAGAAGAAGAAGCTGGTCAGTCAGTGATGATTATTGCTGGTAATTCCAGTTTGAGCTCAGTGTTGATGACAAATATTTCTTGCCATTCTGATCAAGATGGGAGACACCTAAGATGCAGACCTGGATCACCCCAAGTGCACATTAGCTTCCCCAGAAAAGCCCTACTACACAGAGGATGTCTTTTTGACAAAACATCCCTAGCAAGTTTGCTGTTCCTCATAGTTAGAAACTGTAGCAACCTTGGCAAAATTGCTGTCCTATCTAACTGTTCTCACCCTACAGAACAGTTGAGCTCAGTCACTGTGTCCTCAACTCAGCCTGAGAAGAGATAGAGACTTCTCCATCCTATGCCTCCTGAGAGTACTCATGCACACACTTGCAAAGCATCGTGCACGTCTAGGTATCTCCCATACACACACCATGCAGGAGGCAAAAAGGTGCTGAAACATATTCCACAGACCTTGCTTCATACCACCCTGTGGTTATGGGTTATTTTCCATAGCCAGATGAACTTAAAATAGACATTTCAGGGTTTAATCACATAAATATGTGCCGTATCTATTTATTTTCATTCATTTCACAAACTAGTTTAAAGCCACTATCATGATTTTACACTCCAGAGTAATATTTTTTTTTAAATTAACAAAAAAATAATTACCTGAGTCTGCTTTACAGAACTTCTCTTTTCCCTCATTCCTTCTTCCTCCACTCTCTTTTCTGTTCCCACTAACTCATTGCTACTAGGGTTGTGATGTAGATGAGTTTTCTATATCCACCATAGAGCAGAGCCACCTTTTCTTTCTTTACCCCACAGCCAACCAGCCTGTGAAACTAATTCTGTTCCTAGACCAACAATAAATTACTGGAGCAATCAATCTTGTTTCAGATTCTGGCCATCTGTACAAAAAGACGGGTGCTTAAAATTAACTTTGAGAATACCTGTGGAAAAAAATACTGATCATTTTAGCTATTTGCATACCTACAACATTAAACACAGAGGGGGGAGCTTTGGAAAATTCTGGCATAGATTTCAATGCTTTCTGCAATAATCTTAGATGAAATGCATCGTGTGTGTGTGTGTGTGTGTGTGTGTGTGTGTGTGTGTGTGTGTGTGTGTGTGCGCGCTTCAAAACCACA
>VXBZ01007532.1:130421-194980 GCA_013399135.1 Heliornis fulica | reverse complement strand
AACCCTTGTGCCAGCAAAACGCTGCCATTTTAATTCTGAGCAAACAGTGGATCACCTGCTGAGTCCAATGTTAGGTCTAAAGTTTTCTGTCATTTAAAAGCAGTCTTTTGACTTAAATATAAAATCAGTGGCTTACACAGTGAATCATTATAAATCTCTTGCAAGCTTTTAAATCAATCAGTCAAGCTTAGAAAGCAGTGATTTGGAGAATCACAGCTCTGAGGCTTTGGGGCCTTTTTGTGCAAGAGTAATAAAAGTAAATGATTTTGTAGCTTTTAGGAATAGTGGTTCGTTTGCTTTTTACCTCCCAAGGAGTAGCCAGGTTTGACTAAGTAAGTTTACCACAATATTCAAAAAAACCCCACCACCATTATTTAATAGATTTTTGAACTCTAAAAGAGAGAATAACACAAGAAAAAAAAGTTCATTTAATCTGCTTAATCATACAACTGAAGTCTAAAATGATCCTTTACTCAGAAGACAAATTTCTTTTTTGACTAATAGCGAAGACTGAAAACCATAAATGCTTTCCAGTGCAAAGGTAGCATTTTCCATAAACGCAACATTATTCTCAGATGATCATAAATTTGGTGGAGCTGAATCATGAAGCTGTAATTTTCTGTGCCTCTGTCCAGTTATAGCTTGTTTGTTGGAGAGGAAGAAGCAATTCAGCAAAGGACTTTGGAAATTGTCAGAAAAATATTAGAGAAATTTTTTTATTCACAAAGACTGTAGTTGACTCCATACATCTTCCACAAAATTTCCCATTTGGGTAGGGACTGTTGGCCATCAATTGTGCTTTTTAGTTACCTTCTTAACCCCTAGCGCCAGATGAAAAATGCATCTTTGCAAGAAGTGGTATAGTGCTTGATCTGCTCTGTCTCTGCATACTTCTGAGGTTGCTTGCACATATATTTATGTATGTGCATACATTATTTANTTTTTTTAAATAATGCATTATTTTACTCACAGAACAGAAACACAATCTCTTAATATCTTTTAAAATCTATTATCCATTGCTAATATTTCATTTTTGGGGCTATGAATTTCAAGTTTTAGAAAGAAACTGCTTCCTTTGCATAAATACTTTCTTCTTAGACTTCTGCACACTCCAAACAGATATCCAGTATCCTTTATGCTAAATACAGTATATAAAATTTATATTATATATAAATAAATAAATAAACGAGTACCTGGATAAGTAAATAAAAATATATATGGGGGTTGGGGTGGGTATTTTCTTTTTTTTCTGCTACAAAACTGTGCCTTAGCATCAGAAAGGAAGGCTGCCTGTTCATTTTGTTCTGGCACCTCCACCCTGGCAGAAGTGAAACTTCTAGAAAGAGAGGCCTGCACCTTCACTAAGAATGAGATTTATTTCCTGAGAAATAAAGGAGATGGAGAAAGTGAGACACAGGGACATGCTCCACAGGCTGGCAGGACCCTGAAGGAGCAGAGGACCTGGTTCCAGAGGGAGGGTGGGCCCAGCTTTAGGGATGAAAGAAGGCAGGAGATTTTTCCGGTGACCAGAGAGGCTGCATGGAGTTTTCATAGCCGTGTGAGGACATGAAACTTGCCACTCTGGAAAGTCGGGACAGTGAAAAACAAGAATCTAGAGGAATTATTTATTTTCAGATGTTTTATTTTAAGCAGTGCCACTGAATGCACTGAGGACAAAATGAATCTTCTTGGGGTGGTTATCATTATATATTTTAATCAAACCAAGCTTGACTAACTGGAAGCCCAGAGGTGCATCTTGGCATGCTCACAGCACTTTGCCCCTACCACAAGCATCTGGCTGAACCCTAGTCCTGCTGTCCTTCAAGGGCTTGAGGCCCTGCTCTGGTCTGGGATCTGCATCTGTCCCTCAGCTGCTGACAGAGCTATTGGCTCTGCTGCAGTCTCCTCAACTTATGTGCCTGGCTGGTTCTGTAATACAAAAGAAGGAAGAGAGAGAATTTAGGCATCCGTGAGTCATTTTCCTCCTCTCAGCAGCACAAAGCAACTTTGGCTATGGATCTGGACGACTGTGCTCTGTGCCACATTCCTAACTCACTGATGTGTTCCAAAAGGGATAGAGGCACCGAGAACAAGAAATGACAGATAATTGCTTGATATTCACTGTGATTTTTCCTGATGTGGTGTTTGTTACTGTGTGAGGAAACCAGGGAGCAGCCCGTCATTACGGCGCAGGAGAAGCCACACGTAATCAGCACAATATTCCATCTGTTTGAGTCATCTGCCTTTGATAGCATCTACTGCTGGTTAAATCAAGACATAAACTCACTAACAGACAGCTACAAAATTTCCCCTGGAAAGCAAGTTTTTCTGCCATCTCTGATGACTTGTACTTCATGCTATAAATGGGTAGAGACAGACACTCCAAAATTATTTTATCAAACACAACAGCACACACAGTCATTTTGTGCAACTACACTTCTAAGTTACATTCCTACAACGAATACCAGGCCCTTGGTCCCCATCATCCCTTTCGATAATGAGTTTCACATATTAATTATGCATTGTGTGAAAGAACATTTCCTTTGATCTATTTTAAATGTTGCTCTTTGACTGCATGGAAAGCTCCTTCGTCCTTGCACTGTGAGGGTGAGGGGGTAGCAGCCAGCCCTTCTCTTGCACTTTTGTTGGCTTCCATGGAATTTAGAAGTGCTAAGCCCCATAAAAAAAAAAAAAAAAAAAAAACAAACAACCAAAACCAAAACTAATTAAGCATAACCAATCATTTTCTTTGGCGATGGCTGGGCCCCTCCTGCTTTCACATCAGAATCAGAGGCTATTCTTACTTTTATTACTATATTGCTTAATTTATGTGTTAAATTTATCAAGTAAATAATATATAACCTACACAATAGGTGGGCCTAAGATAAAACCTAGGTAACTGATGAAAAGAATCTCTCTGTGCTTGGTCATCTTCAGATCAGACCTGAGGTTCATTTTGCTCCTAACACACACTTTGTTCCAGTAAATTTTGCTTGTAATTCCCTGAGCTTTGTGCCTTTAGGTCTATGGTACCACATTAACATACTTTTATTGAATTATATTTCTCATTCATGTTAAACTGAAAAAAAATTAAGAGCTTGCAGCAAACTAAATTCAGGTAGCTATAACATCATAGGAGCAGTGTTTGAATAGAAACATGAATCAGGTAATAAATAGCTCTCTTTGATCATTGTTTTTAAAATCTCTTGAACCATACTTTGATTAGTTCTATTTAATATTTAACATCTGGTTAGTCAATTTCAATCTGCAAAGAGCGCTGCTGGAAAAATTCTATGCTGACTAAATACATTTATAATACTACAAAGCTGACATGTAATTGATTTTAGTTCCCATAAAAGGATTATGTTAACTTTTGTTAATCCATATATTAGGGTTTTGTGAAGTCCAGTGAATTCACACCAGGGATACTAAGTGTTTATTCCTTATCAATATTTTATGTAAAAATGATAGGATTATATTTTAAACTAAGTATGCTTGCTAGTTTTTTCCACTGGAAAAATGCAGCTAAAATGCAGAAAATATTACAGTTGGTAGAGTGAAGGAGTATTTGGTGTTTTCTGGTTTTATGTTAGCCAAATAAAATCATACCACACTAAAATTTGGTATGGCTGTACATTAGCAAAGATAATTTCTTCTTCTAAGAAGTATGATAGATACAATTTTTAAAATTTTCATAATTGAACAGAAAGTATCAGACTATGACCTAGTTAAAGGCTTGATTTAGCAAATGTTGTATTTTGGATTAATGGGAGTTTAGGAAGTCATGAAAACTGATGGTAGCCACTGATGCTGGCAGTAACCATTTGCCCAGTTTTAACTCAGGAGCTTAATTTGGTAGTCCTGTTTATCTCCAGCCTAATGGAACAAGTACCATGTTAATAATAAATGTAATGCCCTTAGATGTTTTAAACAAATGCAGAGTTAATAAAAGACAAATTTTTAGGTCTTTTCTTGCCTGTGGATATTTTATTTTATGACAATTTCCCTGCTTAATTGATCAAGACTATATGCAGCAATGTACACAACTACAAGTCAAGTGCGACATCAGACAGTGCTAGTTGCTAAGGACTACATCTCCCCTTTTGTCTCAGTAAACCCATCCCTAATACAGAATAGCAAATCAAAAACATTTTGATCTAAACATTTGCCTTAAAGTGCAGAATGAAACGGTATCCACCTCACTAAATAATATTGGGTGAAGATCCAATGCTCTGCTTCAAGGCCAAGTGCCATGAACTTTCCTTTGCTCATAAAGTATCCCCTTATATTTTCCTGGCTATTCCTTTAGATTAAGGCCAGGTCAAAGAAGTGTTTACAAGGGATTTGGTGAAGGCAGACCCGTGTATGTTAACTATGAACCTCTCAGTCATGAACCAGGCTGTCACTTCAAAAAAGGTGGTAGTACCTTTGACCCTTATGAAGCAAGGGTACCTAGTTGACTTTATTCGCACATCCTTGGGAATACATGGATTTTCATGCACTAGATAATAGTCATGTGCCTCCTTTTCTTGGATTTAGATACATACCTTCCATTACAGACCTTCAAAAGATATTTTTTTTTAATCTTGCGCTATACACTCCTTATAGAGAAGAATCAGGCTTCTGTTTGCAATCAAGAAATGAATTTCCAAGGCACAAATTTACTAAGCAGTAAGGACAATCAAAAAATTAGTGTCTCAAACAATCATATATCCTATTTTATGTTTCCATAAATCATCTCCCTCTGTTCTTTTATCTTCACTAGAATGCAGATTTACAGCATAATTGTAATATTTACAGGAGCTAGTAGGCAACTGCACTTTAAACTACTCGTTAATGCAAGTCCTCCTCCCCTTCAAACTACTTACCACTAATAAAAAAGGAAAGTCTTTCACTTCAGTTTGACCAGAGCATCTGTAAGATCCCTCCGCTGAACATATAAGAAACAGTTTACATGTTTGGGCCTCACACAGATGAGAGATTTACAGGGAGAACACCCAAATGTCAATCCCATTATGCCAACTGCAATACATAAAATTCACATTATTTGCAGTATTAAAAACATTTGAGAAACATCGAGACATTTGGTTTGGAACCAGGAACCCACAGCCCTGAAAACAGTGGATGATGGAAATGGAAAGTTTATCCATTAGCCGCAATGTTGCATCGCTAGCTCTGAATACTTCTTTTTAAAAGTTAGCATGTGGCATATAAATGATACATGACTTTGGGGCATATTTCCATGAAAAACCTATTCCACCCTCTGTTCTGCCTCTGAAAGATCGTCCCATTATATGTTTAGACAATTGAAATATGTCCCTGAGCATTGTTCAGCTACCAATATTATCCTCCTCGCAAGCCTGTAGTATAAGGTATGGACAAATTTCTGTCAGAAACTCTGACAGAATTCCTTCAAACAACCAGTCTGAGCAGACCAGATGTTGTTGAAGTCTAAAGTATCCAAGCTCACTGCAGAAAGTCCTTCACCTGCAAAAATAGGGCCCTGAACTGACAGCAGACCCCTAGCTGGGATATTTAAATCTTAAGTAAGTGGTCAGTTAAGTGCCTGCAGAAGCAAAAGGACAGATAGCATATTTGGTATGCTAATAGAAACCTATTTACTGGAGGAAGTGACAAAAACATCAATCAAATCAGAAAGGGCTATTAAGAACTGTTAACTCCCTTTCAGATGAGCAATGATTTCCATTGGGAAGTAAATAAATATTCATGAAAGGGAACAGTGAGAGAAATTTCACCAAAATTACACTCTGGCAATGCTTCGGTACCAGACAAATCTGTAGGAAAGGCAGTTGGTCTGTGTTTTGGAAGAGAATTGAATATGTAGAGAACTCTACAGAGTCTCAGAAATTTCTAGTTCTATATTCTTTTATCCTTCCTTAGAAGTCTGCTATAGATGTTCTATTCCAATATTGTGCAGTAAGCAATTCAAAACTGAGATTTTAGAGCATTTAAAGATCACTTTGGTCTCATTAGAAGCCCCTGATTCATCATATTTGCTTTCAAATCTTCTAATTTTTTTTCTTAAAAAACCTTGAAAAAATTAATAGTGGCTCCTAATATTCCACATCATTTGAAAACAAGGTTTGATCTTTCTTATGCAAATAATTCTGCCCACAGCGCCCTTGATTTGTCAATAATATAAAAATGTCGCTATGCATTTACATTGTCACCGAATGAGATCTAAAAATAAATACTTTCTGGCTTTTCCTTTATCTCTGTATGAAAGAAGTAAGCCTTTACCTTCTATTTCCTCCTTTACGTTGACACATGGAAAGGCAAATTATAGCTTCATCTCCCCCCTCTCCACCAGTTGAGGAAAAGAATACTTTTGTCCTTTTTTAAGAAGAAAAAAAAAATCAATGCAGGTTAATAAATATAACAGCTCACGATGCATTAGTGTTTTAGTAATGTAACCTAAAATTAAATAGCCTACTTACAAATATGGCAGCCTTCCACGCCAAGTTTCAGCCTGGAGCAAATTTTTATGGTTAAGTTATGAACCTCTAAAATACTGACATGTCCTTATTACAGTGTCCTAAATGTCTCCATCTTTACACTTTGCTTCTTTTTGATACCAGTTAAAGGATATTATTTCAGACAACTTCTGCAGACTGGTTACTTGTGTGGAGTTTGTTGGTAAGAATAAATGCCTGCGCCTTAGTGCGTGGAAGAAGAGATATTTGCATAGAGAATAATTTGCCTGGGATCTTCAGTGGAAAGAGGAAAAAGATATCCAGGTTCATTTCCTTAAAAGCCTTCTCCTTCATCAAGATTGCATGTCAAAAATCACAGGAAGAAGAGATTTCACCACTTGTCTCTGCTGAGCAGGTTAGCAATTTGAGGAATAGGCTTTTTTATTTCTGAGAAGATTCACTGATCTTGTAAAGGGGTTGGGGGATATCTTGGTGTGTATTCTTCCCTTCCTAAATGAGTCACAGTGGTGCAGATCTAGATTGCTACGGCCAAAAGTTTAAAATATCTTTAAAACTTACCTGTAAAATTTCACTTCAACTTGTTTCTGATGTATCATGAGCATCAGGGACTTCAAAAGGACAAAGGTAAGATTAAGGAGAAAGCTGATGAATTTTATATACTGAAGGAAAAAAGGGTTTGGCATCAAGGGTTCAGTGCCACTCAGTCACTCAAGTTAGGCACCAAGAGTCATCTGAGATGTCCCGAGGTACCTAACAAAACCTGCAGGGCTGACAGGTGTAACAGACAATTTATAGGAAGCCCAGTTTGGATTGGCAGCTGGAGACTAAGCATAAAACCCAGGTTGTCTCAAGTGATAGCAGTCACCCTCTTAGGTAGCTAAATTATGCTTGTAGGGTGGGATTCATTTTGAGATCAGATCTTCTATAAGTCCTTGTCTATGTGTAGGTATCTCCACCTAAGCTACTAGCATGATTCAGCTCAGTGTAAATGTCAATGTCTGGTGCCATTTGAACTGCTACTGCGTTGGAAGAAACAGATGCTCTTCCAGAGGTACTTAGGTCTCCCATGGGTCTTATGTCATGTCTACACTGTCTGCATGCCAAGGGTGTCTCAAATGGCTCAAGACACCACCTCTTTTCAGACAGTTGATTCTGTCCTCCGTGTCTGAGCTCTCTTTACAGTCAACACAGATGTAATCTATACAAACTAGAGAGCCATTTGGCTTACTGCAAAATAGACTTGCTAAGTGAAATTCAGTTGCCTAAAGAAAGGCACTTGTGGCCATTTCAGAGGGCATCATGAGACATCCTCAAAGGGCTGGTAGATCTGACACAGAACTTTTGAGAGACCTGTAACCTTCTGTGTCAGCAGCTGGAATTAGATTAAATCCACCACTGTACTTAACATAGCAGTATAAACCTCTTTTTAGGCATGAATCTCACCATAAATGTTTGAGCACAGTGGTAGCCTAGACACCACAGCCTGTAGACACTATAGGCATGGCTCAGCTATTTAGTCAGGCATCCAGTCACTTTTGAGGTGCCTTCAGTATGTTGAACATCAACATGGGGCTTGCAGAAATGACATAGAACCTATGGGAAACCCAGATCTTTCTGGCACAGATGCTGGAGTCCAAATTCTCAGTTAAATGCTGGAATAACTCAGGTAAATGCACATCTGTGTGGGGGCAGCCGAGACTGGTTCTAAATTTCTGCAGGTTTTAAGAAATGACTTTTTTTTTCTTCTTTTTTAGTGTCTGCAAGAATAAAGGCAAGGTAAGAGTAGGATAATGGAATCTTAGAGACAAGAATACGGATTATATGGTAGGGATGCTATGCAATGGGAGTTTAAGAAAATCTCTGCCTCTCAGATGTGGAGGTGAAGAGGTACTAACTACAGTCCTTTCGGTGAAGTTGAAAATTACTAAGTACATCTACCTATTTCAAAACTTCAACCTCAAGCATGTGCTTTGTTTTTTTGTGTGCGTTCTAGTGTGCAGCTGGCATGTGCATGGGGATATATATTCAAGCTCAGCTGTGGCAACTGCACAAAATGCTACAAATTTGATTTGGATGACAACCTAATGTAAATTTTGCCGTAGCATCATCACACCTCAGTGAAAAACTGCACCACACATGCATGTGTGGTGCAGTTTTTCACTGTTCATACCTTTATGTGGTGCATAAAGGTATGAACAAAAGCACGTGCATTTGCAGTGGTATGATCAGCTCTGCTCCAAAAACTGGTATTCTTTTCATACTGACCCTCAATTTGCTGGTCATTAGCCTTAGAGTTTCAGTATGGTTCTCAAATATATAGTGTATCTGTATGTAATTACATCACTGCTGTTCATCTTGTCATAACGGATAAATAGGCAGATTTGAGTGCTACCATCTGATCTCATTTGCATCCATTTCTGTTTTGTAAAAGGATGTTATTTGGAGGAAAGCACCATGTCTCATGTCTGTTTAATGTCCTATCAATGTTCTCTTTCAGGCAAGGGATACAGTTACTTGACATCAGGTAAACATCAATACCGTGCCACAAAACAGTGTTTCTAATTGTGGTAGTGCATTAAACCAGTATAAAAATTTCCATGCATTTCTTTCAACAATATATCATCAAAGCTCAGAAAAATAAAGTGATCTCATAAGATCACTAGTCATCTACAATTTCTTCGTTCTAAAGACAGTAATATGTGGACTTCAGGGAAATGAGAGCCAATGTTGCTGCACGACTCTGAAGGTTATGACTAGTCATTGTGGCTGCTAAGTATCTCTGTTCTTTCCACACTAACAGTCTACATCAAGGCAAGAGATGACTTACTGGTCAGTCAGTCACATTTGCCCTTTGACCACCCTACTACAGTTCATCAGCCTTTTTTGTTACTGAAGCGGTGAGATGTGATTAGAGTAGCTGTATCTCATAACATAAAGTGTACAGCTATCAAAACCCTACATCTTCATTCAAAGGTCTGGAAAATATTATAGTTAGTGTCAGGTTTTAATAACACAGATTTCCGGACCTTTCTTTGCAAATATCTACCTTTGAAAATATAAAGAAGTGCAAATGACCCTATCAGGGTTGAAGTTTATCTCTTATACAGATGTGACAATGGACTTACGAATTGCATGTGTTTTTAAAGATCAGTATTTTCAAGACCTTTGGAAATAAAAGAAAAGGAAGTGCTTGCAGTAAAACTATAACAAGCAGCTGCCAGAACTAGTGATTTAAAATTAAATCTACGATCTTGTAAAAAGATCAAAAGGGACCAATTCGGTCAGCAAATATAACAACAAAATTTCTGTAATACTTACCTACCAGATCATATTCAAATGAAGATAAAAGTTTATTGTGAAGAGATTCAATTGCATAACCAATTCAATCAGTAAATCCTTCTTGCATCCCCAAGTGCTGCCTGACAATACTATCCATGTACCCGTGGATACCATCCACCCAACACTATCCTTAGGTAACCACCAGGAGTGAATTTGTGACCAGATTGCATGACTGGGATCTATATGTTCTTGTAACCAGAGGGTTTATTCCCTACCTGGATTTAGTCCAATCCAGGACAAATCTAATCTCTTTAATCATAAATTATATTCCCAATGGAACTTCAAATGCTACTTTGAAATCTTTCTTCGTGTTGGATTAGGGGAACATTTTCTATGCAAGTGTCAACTCACTGATTTAGAATTATTCCCCTATGTGTCAAAACACAAGGTGAAGGTAATTTCTGGAAATACTGGCTAGCTGTCCAGACTGTAGTGACTATAGCACCTTTATGAGCTTCTTTAGGAACCTTGTAGTATGTTGCAGTGGCTTGGATCAATGCATGCAGTTGCCCCTTCTGAGGTGAAGAGCCAAATCTCACCCACATGTTTCCAAGCAGCCATGTGTGGACACTGCTGGAGCTCAGCTTTTCCACCTGATTCAACATCTCTGCCCTTGACACAAAATAAAACCAGGCTGGAGAAGAAATGAAGTAACCTACAGGAGGGACTGGGTGACCTTCAGTGCTGGAATACATGAAACAGTCTGAAATGGATTATTGAGGAAAAGGGAAGGTGCATAACTGAGGACTAGTAGCAAGAATTTGGATTATGAGCTAGGAGCTTATAGATTGGAAATGACAGGAGAGAAAGAATAGGCTGTGTCAGTCAATCACAGAATACTTATGTATGTTTTAGTTGCAAAAAGACAGTTCCTAGAGCATATCAGGAAAGATATACCCAGCAGAGATAGGAAAATATTCATGTCATCACATACAATTCACATTTCACCTGGAATACCATGTGCAGCTCTGTTTATTCAGGAAAAATGAATTCAAATGGAAAAAAAGGTCTATAGAAAGGTTAATGAAATAGTCTGGGGAATGAGGAGGAGAGCGCAGAAAGGAGACTGAGCTTTTGGAGTTTCCTTCTTATATAAAGAGTGAGGGCAAAACTTTTTACTGTTTGCCAAGGGGATATGATAGGTTAATAACTAATATGACATGGCACAGTGCCCTCAAAAGCAAGGAGACAGACAGAGCACTGCAAGTATGCCTTCTGGTGCCATATTGTTTTACCAATCTGGTACTTGTTTCTACGTCTATGAAAGACTCCTGAAATTTATATCATTTTTTATCTTTGCTGCGTTAAAAAAATGTAATAGCACAGATCTGGAAGAGAAATATCCCTCCATAGGAAGAAGAATGGATTCATAAAACTTGGCAAATTACAGTCATTGACAAATTAACTCTGTCTCTGAGAGATCCATATCAAGATTGTGCTGCAACTTGGGCTCCATTCCATGTATCCTGCAAAAGGGTAAAACCCCTGCTAACCATTCCTTTTTATTGTCATTTTAAATAAATGAATGACAATTTTATCATTCAGAGGACCTAAGACTGGCTAACTGATATTGAGGTCTCTCTTCCTGTACCTCACACTGAGCAAGTAAATGTGTGCATGCACATGTGCGTGTTTGTGAACAGACATGTATGAAGCTGAATTGCTGTTTATAATTTCAAACAGAATAATCTCCATGGTGCACAATTGCTATTCTGCTGAAATGGCAACTGTTGTATGCTGGTTTATTTGAGAAATTTCAGGGATCATATTTATGAAGTCAATGCTGAAACAAAAATCAGAATTTTAAAGAAAAAAAACACAGAGATTTATTAATAGTGCATAGAATTTACCAGAGTTTGTGCCAGTGTGTCTCCAGTATTTTATCAAGCCAATCCCAGGTTGCCAGAAGATCTCACATCCTCATCCATATCAGACCTTCTTGGTAGTTAACTTTTAGAAGTTACCTAGCATAGACACCGGGGAGTCACTTTTGGATCAACGACATTCTCACATTTGCTTTGCCAAAATATTTTACCACTACTGGAATAACATCCATCATAAAACAATCAAAACTCCCCATGGATCCCACTCCCCCTCCCAAGAAAAAAAAAAGAAAATTAGTACTCATCAGTTGAACAAACGGAGATAAATAGAAGAACCATATTTGAGAGTAGGCTTTAGATGCTTTAGATGGCTGGTATTTTAAGCCAGCCATAAACTCAGCCTCACTGTTGAAGAGGGATACAGCTGCTTTGCCACACCAAAGCAGTTCAAAATGGCTAGAGCACATCAGTGAAAATGGTCCCAGATGTCTTAAATAATAAAATAATATACTAAATGCTTTGCAGTGCTAATGTGCCTTGTGCACACACATCTCAAGACACCTCACAGACATTAATGAATTAAGCCCTGTAAAGTGGGTAAGTATTATCCATATTATGCCCAAGGGGAAACTGAGAAACAAAGATGTAAGATGATGGTCCAGGAAGTCTGTGACAGACGTGGGAATAGAACCCAGGTCTCTTGGTCCCCACTCCAGGACTAGAGCAACAAAACGCTCTCTAAAATCTGTCAGTTATTTTTTAAAGTAAATTTAGTCCTTATGAAAATGACAGCCCAAAGACTGAAGTGCTCTATTAAACCACGCTACAGGTACATCACCAGTACTGTCTGAATGCATTTTTCCCACGCTGTCTCAATAATAAGCATCAAATGCACTTCTTTGGAGATTGTAGGCTGCTCTTTTTTGCATCCTTTCTATTCAGCTCTCAAATTTTTCAGTAGAGGTTATTGAACTACATACCAGCTGGAGCATCTTCTAACATGATCAGGTAATAATAATTACGGAATCACAATCACAGAATGTTCTGGGTTGGAAGGGACCCCAAGAATCGTCGAGTTCCAATCCCCCTGCCACAGGCAGGGCCACCAACCTCCAAACTGCATCTAGACAAGGTTGCTCAGTGACACATCCAACCTGGCCTTGAACACCCCCAGGGCTGGGGCATCCACCACCTCTCTGGGCAGCCTGTTCCAGCACCTCATTACTCTCTCTGTAATGAACTTCCCCCTGATATCCAATCTAAAACTTACCCCCTCCAGCTTAAATCCATTCCCCCTTGTCCTATCACTACCCTTGTAAAAATCTGATTCCCATCCTGTCTATACACTCCCTTTAGGTACTGGAAGGCTGCAATGAGGTCCCCCACAGCCTTCTCTTTCACAGGCTGAACGAGCCCAGCTCCCTCAGCCTGTCCTCATAAGGGAGATGCCCTAGACCTCTGAACATCTCCATGGCTCTATTTGGTGACAAATATTTGTTATTAAAACTGAGGACCAAGAGTGATCTATTTCCACCTTGGTATGCTGTTGTAATGGGTTTGCATGGCAAGCTTTTGGGGAGGGCTTGGTTTGGTACAGGGATGGCTTCTTTGAGAAGATAGAAACTTCTGTTAGGTTTAACAGACCAATACCAGCCATCTCCAAGATGGACCCGCCGCTGGCCAAGGCCAAGGCCATGAGTGACAGTGGTAGTGTCTCTGGGAAAGCATAGTTAAGAAGAGGAAAAAAACCAAGGAGCAGCATTTGCAGTCAGAGTGAGATGTAAGAACCCTACAGACACCACCAAGGTCAGTAAAAAAGAAGGGAGAGGAGACTTCCCAGGTGCTGGAGCAGAGATTCCCCTGCAGCCCATGGAGACCATGGTGAAGCCAGCTGTCCCCATGCAGCCCGTGGAGGTCAACAATGAAGCAGATAGCCACCTGCAGCACATGCCGGAGGCTGTGATCCCATGGGAAACCTGCACTGGAGCAAGCTCCTGGCAGGACCTGCAGCCCATTGAGAGAGAGTCAAATGCTGGATCATGTTTGCTGGCAGGACTTGTGACCCCATTGGGGACCCCCACTGTAGCAGTCTTGTCCTGTAGGTCTGCACCTCACATGGAAGGAACCCATGCTGATCTGTAGCTCATGGGAAGGACTCACACTGAAGAAGTTCCTGGAGGACTGTCTTTCTCGTGCAGGAGCAGGGGAAGATTGTAAGGGGCTCCCTCCCCCGAGAAGGAAGGAGTGGCAGAGATGAACTGACTGAAACCCCTATTCCCCACCCCCCTGTGCTGCTGCGGGGGAGGACGTAAAGAAATCATGAGTGAAGTTAAGCCCAGGAAGAAGGGAGATGTGGGGGGATGTGTTTTTAAGATTTAATTTTTATTTGTCATTTTCCTTCTCTGATTTGATTGGTAAATTAAACTTATTTCCCCAAGTCAAGTCTGTTTTGCCCATGATGGTAATTGGTGAGTGACCCCTCCTTGTCCTTACCTCAACCCATGATCCTTTCATCCAGCTGAGGAGGGGAGTGATAGAGCAGCTGTGGTGGGCACCTGGTGTTCAGCTGGGCTCAACCCACCACAGTTGTCCAGACATTTTCCAGGATAGATTGTTTCTCAGAACTATAGAAATCATATGTCAAATATCTCAAAACTCACTAATTTTCTTAAGAAACTGGGCTGTGGGGTTTATTTTCATCTTCAAAGCTTTGAATCCTATCACCACTGACAAATTAATGCCAGCTTTACTGGCACTGTCAAAGAAGCACTCAGATACGAAGGGACCTCAGTATGTCTGTGGTCCAAGCTCCTGCTCAGAGCAGAGCCAGCTCTGACATCAGACCAGGTTTCTTAGGGCTTTGTCCAGTCAAGTCTCAAAAAATTGACATACCTACCATACCGCTCTATGAAAGGTCTGTCTCTGCCTTCTCCAAAACCTCCCCGTGGCCTTTGCTGGCTGTGAGGTGTCCCTGCCCCTGTCTCTTATTCAGCCTGAGCAAGCCACAGTCCATCAGGCTCTTCTCATAAGGCACTAGCCCAAACATGCTTGTTGGTCCTCCACGGAGCTCACCTCAGTTTGTCAATGTCTTTCCTGTACTGGGGAGACCTGGCTGCAGCACTCCAGATTGCAGGTTAATGATTGCTGAAAAGTCAGGGAATAATAATTTCCCTGGATCAGCTTTATATGCTCCCGCAGCTACAGCCCATGATGCTGCTAGCCTCCATTGCTGCCAGGGCACGATGTCGACTCAGGTCTAGACCCACTGTTCACCAAGAATCCCAGAAATAGGGTAGGTGGTGGGAGAAGCTCTACTTCTTGCTGTTGATGCCCTTTGCTGATTTCAAATCCAGAATATTTCTGGTTTTATTTGCACAGTGTCCTCACTAACATCACCTGTTACATTGGAATTCAGTCATGAGTTCCAAGGTCAGCCAAGCCAAACTTTTGATACATCTACCAGCTTACATAAGCATCAGGATGGACCATTCTTGAGCTTGAAGGTAACTGCCCTTAAAGACCTGCTGGCTCTCCTAAACTCTTTTGTCCTTTAAAGCCACCTCCCACATGATCTCACCTATCACTTTCCTGAGTAAGTCTGGTCACTTTAAGCCCAGTCTGTACCCTGCTACTTATCTTCCTCACTCCCTTTAGGATGTTGAAATGCAATTGTCGATGGTAGCTACCCCCAAGACTACCACTGACTGTCAGATCCCCAGCCAGTTCTTCCAGCAGGACATCCCTTTATCTCACATCTGTGTTTTCTCCAACACCCTCTGGAAATGTCCTGGATCGCTTGTTTCCTACTTTTAAGTTTCCACAGGTTAAGTGATTGGTGTCCCCGGTACAGGATTTCCACTAGACATTTTATAGACACATTGGAGATGAGCCAACTAGTATCTCAATCTAACCAAAGACAGGAGGTGAGTTTGGGATTTTGGTCTTGAACTTATAGCCCTCCTTCTCCAACCAATTCTTATTAGAAATACAGTATTTTAAAAAGTGAGATTAATTAACTAAAAGCACCATTTCCTCAGAGATGTTGCTGACACCCTATCACTTGAAAGCTTTACATTTAAATTCAATACTTTCTGAAAAAGTCACCAGCTATCCAAAAGTTACATGTTTGACACAGAAAACACTTGGATAAATTTTAAAGCATATTCTAAGAAAGACAAGCATGATTTGGATTAGTAGTGTATAAGTAGGTTCCAATCTCACTATCTGGAAAACCCACTCTACATACACATAAGCAAAAAGTCATTCATAAAAAATTAGTCTTTCCTGAGATGTGCTGGATTAAAATCAGTGACCTATTGGTAGAAAGCTTTGTACATCATTAGTGATTCCCTAGGGCAGCCTGGTAAGCACTAATGTTATCCTTTCTAGAATGAAGCTTGTCTTCTGGAATGATAAGCTTAGTAATTCAATTTTTGACCTTTATTGAGCACTCAGGAAAGGTTGTGCACCCCTTGGACACAAAGGTACTATCTCCTCCACACATTGATCTCAATAACAGAAACATTCTACTACAAAATATTTCGACCTCTTTCTAAAGGATCCACTTCCATTAAGTGGTAAGCAAGCACTGAAAAAAAAAAATATATATCCTAAATTTCTTCCTAAGCCTGCATCAGAAGTTAAAAGTTCGACCAGTTCTGCCAGGACCTTGTATTAATTCATGTATGTTTTTGTACACAGGCACACCAAAACATTTTTTTTAGTCATAGAAGATTTTGGTTTCAGTCTTAAGTAGCACTGCAACTGCATGGAGAGCTGGTAAAGAGCGCAGCAGTCTGCTGTGCTTCTCAGGAGCTGTGGCTGTCTAGAAATAGGACCAGGCGCTGGTTTGTCATGCGGCAGAACCACCAGAACAGATTTCCTGTTCCTTTGGCCCAGGCCAAACACCTTTCTCCCAGAAATTCCCAGGCATAATTCAGGAGCTGTCAAATGCCAAGGACCATGATGAAGGGACAGCAATTTACCTTACTCTGTTTTGAAGGGTAAGAGTTTTAACAGCATAGATGCCAGCCGTTCTGTGTCAATTAGCCTTGATGTCAGAAAGCAGTCCTAAAAATAATGAAAATTTACCATTTTAGAACTGGTCTTAGAAAGACATAACACATCTCTTTTAAGGTTGCAAGATTTTTTTAAAAGGCAGCAGAATGAATATGGTACATTTTTGTTTACTTTTTGAAGCAAACTGAGGAATAAGGATTGCAGACATGATAGGTAGACTTGACCACCTGTAAGGATAAAACCTGGAGTCATGGAGTTTAAAAAGTACTCATGGTGCTTTTTTGTCAGGCACCACAATCCACTCTGTTAACAAAAAAATACGCTAAAAAAATGCAAACAGAATGTGGTGCATAAGAACATCATTTAGTTTACTCCTTTTGATATTAATTGCCGTACAGAAAATGGCATTTGGATCTGAGATATTACAAGACACATTCCGTTTATAGTTTTAATTCAGTGACATTGTCAAGCTCTTATTTTTCTTATTTGGCAAATGGGTGAGTGATAGTTACCCAGAGAGAGATTTAATAAAAAAGATTATGGAGGACATCGAATTGAGTAAAAAAATCTCTTGGCTTGGAGCTCAGTGCAAGTCTTAACCTTGGGTGCAAGTTAAGGGATGAGAAAAAGACATTTTCATCCAGAATCAATTATCACAAATGCTCCCATAGCCATGGCCAAAATCACATTACTTGCAATAAATTAACAACACCTGGCAATTCTTTTTAAGTGTCTGTAGTTTTAGATTTAGAAAAAAAGGAGTTAAAGTTCAGTACAAGGAAGGAAGTTAGATTCCATCTTACATCCTCTGGTGGGCCCTACCCTCTTTTGGTTAGATCTTCTGTCTCCTGTGTCCATGTTCCATGTCCCATAGGACCTTTCATGCCCATTTTGGTGTCAATGCTCTTTGCATGTTTCTTTCCTTCCCTCTTCATCACTCCTGTACTCCCCTGCCATTTCTCTACATGCCATCTTTTCCATAAAACCTGGTCATGCTTAAATCTAAGATTCAATAACAGTTCTTCACCTTCTCCCTTCTTTTACCTTGAAACATCATAAGTTGCTTTACATGAGCTAAGAAGTGAGACTCAGAACTTTAATTTTTTTCCTGTAATATTTCTTTTTTCTCTAATATTATGTATAACACACGGCATGTGAAATTCCAGGGAGACTGGCAGGCACCGGTCAAGATGATGTGTAGGCAGTGAAACTGGAATTGGACAGGAGGATAATTCCTGATGTAGTTACTCATACTGACTGCAGTTTCATAATACAGAGCTGGCTCCAGAAGCAAATGTCAGAAAAATAATTCTGTAACTATTTGCAAAATTATATATAGCATGAATTGGCTTCATACAGACAGATACTTCGCATATGTTCATGGAAAGTACACAAGTGAAAATCATTAATGTAGGTTTGCCTGTGTTAGTGCTCAAGGAAGAAAAGATTTGAACTATTATTAAGGATGCAAAGATTTGAGGCCCTACAGTTACTGTGTTTCAGGAACCATAGCCTGGTAAATGCAGAATTAGTAAACTGGTAAATGGAATACAGTGATTGCTTTTATATAACATAATACAACTTAAAACAAATGATCAGTGTCTCCATAAATCTTTAGTAGTATTTTTCCACAATGACAATTAAATAATATAACAGCACACTGCATTGCCACAAGCGTGCATTCACGAGCAATGGCTTTGTGATGAAAGAACATCACATTTTAATTCTTCACACAGACACTAATTTTTAATGGTCTACTTTCCCCTAAGAACGACACTTTGAAGAAGATAGTAGCAAGAACAGAAATGGAAAGTTTTCTGAAGTTTTTAATCTTGCATACTTGATGACATTCAAAGTCCTAGTGGTTTATTTTCAAGCCATCCTTTTGTTTCTAGGACACAGCAGCCAACAGAGGGAAATAATGCCATGTGGACAGTCTGTGCCATAAAACAAAATTTGTTTTTCAGTTAAAACCCACCGAAGAACCTTCCCTAATTGATTTACTAAGTCTTTTCAAATCACCGAGAATATTAAGTGAGTTGAAAAAAAAAAGTACCTTTGAAGAATATGCAATGTAAGTATTCCACAAGAAGAAAACGAGGCAATGTCCACAAATAAAATGAGCTGCCAAAAATCATTTCGTTAGTTCTAATTAAGACTGTTTCCGTAATACACAACTGGACAGGTAAAGAATGATATTGATGCAGACAGGATTCCTTCTTTCAGGAAGAAAGTATTCCTGTACAATCTTGCTTAGATTAGAGACCTTCCTTACTGCAGATCTTGTTATTTCCCTATTACAAGTATACTGGAATAAGAAAAGTTGCTTTTTCCATGGCATCGAGGCAGAAAGAATTGGAAAATGTAAGGCAACTGTTCTCTGATCTTCGCGTACATCAATTACATGCAATAAATTCCCTGCTGTTTGAGCACAGACAGAATCTCAAATACACATATACTTTGGCTATTAGAAAGTATAAACCAAATAGTGATAAACAGTGACTATTTGTTGTTTAGATTTATTTTCCAAGTAATATAACTGGGTGAAAAAAAACCCAACCCTAACCTAGTAGGGAAGGATGTATCATTTTTAATCTCAGTGCTTTGGCTACTGCCAGCATCAGATAGAGTGTCATATTGCAATAATTCAAAGATCTCTCTATTAGTTTCTCTAAGCCTTTAAAGTAAATGAAGCAGTTACAACAGGAAATGTTAGGCACGTTCTCTACTTCTCCTCAGGTCTGGGACCTAAATTTATTTTAAGGAGAAATTTCAGGTAAACTGTATCTTGCTTAAATGCGGTAATCTTTTTTAACCATTATTGTTCGAGACACCACCCAGGTATTTTTCTTTTCAGTGCCTGCAATAAAAATTGCCGTTGCTCCTGTTGCAGTTCAGACGCATTAGCAGCAGCATATTAAGGCTGTGAGCGCCTACCTAATGGTGCCAACTTTGGGAAGTGATATTCTCTCATTGCTCACGGTCATTGCTTAAAATACACACTGTGCTCAGAAAGGGTTAAGGGTTTGGATCTGCTGGAACAGTGTTTCCTAAGGAACAATAGAAAAATCATTAGTGTGTTAACTGAAACAATACCACACTTTTCTCTCTATTGTTTAACCTTTTGTCCACATTACAAATATCTCAGTGTAGTTCTTATCTTTGACCTTGAGGGACTGTAGCTTTATCAGTGCTTCCTTTTAGATCACAGATGACCTTCAGCTGATATCATTGAGCCCTGACCTGCCTCAGTGATCTGCTCACACAGAATACATATGCTGAACAGTGCTGGTGTGTGCAGTAGGGGTAAGTGAATTATTTACAAAAATTTGAGTTGACACCTTTTATCAAATGTGGAAAGATGAAGACAAAACAGCTGCTATTGCTGTCGTAAGCAATCTGCTGGTGATTGAATAAAAGTGTCAAGAAAATGGCTGCTTGATGGCCTTTTGTTCTCTCTCATCCAGCTTGATGTTAGTTTGAGCTGTCAGTTAGGAATCACGGCACAGTGATTTATCAATAGGCTGAGTGACCTTCTGGTTCAGCCAGCTCTAGCGTGAGAAGACAGCACCCTCTACTGAGAGCACGCAGCCTCTCCCAGTAGCCCGTTACCCCTTCCAAACAGGAACGGGAATCTAAAATGAAATTCGTGGGGTTTTCTCTCTCTTTTTTTTTTTTTCTTTTAATGCCTTTGTTTTATTTTTATTAAGACTAGAATGCTTAGCTGGGAATTCTCGGGGAAGGGAAAAAAAGCTAAAAGCTGCAATACAGATACACAGGCTTTCTAACAAAAGAGAAAATAATAAGTGAATCAATCACTGGTACTCAGTCAAAACAAACTTGCTGTAATTAGACGATGGGACGTGGAAACACGGTGACTGTGAGACAAGGCCAATTTGGGATGCAGGTTTGAAACACGGTGGTTAGCTTGCACCAGGTAATTCCTGCATTATTCACATTTATTCTACATCTCCCATTTTTATAGCTGTATTTTCTCTCAAATATTCTCACACAATAAAGCACTGACTCCCGTGAACTCATTCTGTGTTAAGCTTCTGGGACTAACCAGGGGACTCGGGGTGTTTCGTGCATTGCATTTGTCCCCTGCAAGAAGCTGGTGCTCCTTCCGCCCAGGACACCAGGCAGGAGCATCGCTCTCCTCTCTGCACTCACCGAGTTGCCAGTGGCAGCTGATCCCAGCAGAGATTCTGAACTTTTAGCAGGCCAGCCTTCTCCAGATATTTCACCACATGTAATCTTTATATGTGTCCCCCTCTGCACAGCCACGCCACACCCAGCAAAGCAGAGGGCAGCCTCAGTGGCAGTGTGGATCCAGGTAAGGGATCCAGTCTGCGAGCAGCAGGACCAAACTCCGTCTTCCCCTTTGCTTCTGCAGTGCGCTTCACTTCTGCTAACAGACACCCAGATATCTACAGCCAGAGGATGATTTATACCTCATTATTTGCAGCCTTGGTAGACATTCTCATTAAAAAATGTCTCTCTGGACCAATTGTCCCACTCCTTGTCACAGGTTTCTGTTTAATTTAAATTTGACTCAGGGTTTCTTTCCTCTTTAATAGTCTTCTTTCTTCACAGTTTGTGGACTGGTATTCCTGTACTGTGTAGGATTCCTGGAGAAAAGATCTATGCTGCGATTATCAGCTGGAACAGCAATCGTTGATAATTTTAAACTTCTGGGTGTTTTTTGTAACTAAGGCTGAAGTAACAAGTGATTTATTTTTTCTTGAGCACTCCGCTTTCCACATGTGCATGCACGCACACACAACACCCAAACTGCTTTTGTTTTGTCCTAGTAGAGAAGAAAAAAAGGAGCCAGTAACTCAGAAGGGCTACTATTATTTCCTCCATATTCACAGAGTTAAAAAGTAATCCTGTGAAAGAAGTCTTCCTTAAAAATCACTGTGATAAAAAAAAAAAAAAATTAAGAGTCTCAGCAGCTGCCACTGCTGAGAAACAGCTTTTTAATTTTTCTCTTTTTTTTTTGGTTAATTTTGCACAGCAGGGATCTTTCTGTGTATTTGCTTGTTTCCTTTTAGAACCCACAAGTTAAATCTGTTCATAGTCAAGGGGTCTGGTTTACCACTTAACCGAAGTTTAGTGAAGTTTTGTGCACATTCATCCAGGCCAGATCCTGGAGTTTCATTCATGAAACAAGAGGCCTTTTCTGACTCAAAGACCTAAATTCCAGGGCCAGCAGCAAAGAAATGTCATTCCATCAAGGAGAGAGATCCTCTTGGTAGCTTGCAGTTAAGCAGCAGTGAAGTGATGAGAATCCAGATCAAAGGACATCCTTGGAAATCCATTCAGTATCCCAAGCTTATGTGGTATTAGAACGACAAGAAATATTGTACTTAGGAAAAGACACAAATTTCTAGGTCTCTGTCACAGGCAGGTGAAATTCATGTCACTTTACCAACCCTTTTCTCAAAAAAACTCACGCTTTTTTTCCCATTTATTTTTCATAGCAGTTTCTTTGATCCTCCTTGCCATGGTTTCATGGGCATGATTTTCCTTTATGTTTCTATCCAGTCAGAGATAACGGCCAACATTTTCTAGGGAGTCTTGGCTGAAGCAATCTTTGTGCTCACGACATGGCTGCCAGATGAGCACCGAGAAACACCTTGCTGGCTCGCATGAAGGTTACTGAATTGCAAGTTGCACGTAGGTCTTAAAAGCAAAGTTCTTTAGATCATGAGAGTCTGTAATAGGACATAAATGGACATTTCATCTATAAAATGCCTGCTCATACACTCTTCTCACACTACAGCTAATGCATCAAAATCTGCAATGGGTTCTGTGACAATTTATTCCCCTGGTTACCGAAAATAATGTCTTGTATTATCAGTAGCTTTTCTATAGTACTTACATGCTCTACTAAGCTATCTCACAAACTTGTGTTCTGCATTTTATTATCCTTTTATATTATTTCAATAAAAAGTGTTATAATATTTTGTATTTTCTTGTGTTTAAATGGTCATTCATTTAATTTCCTTATTTTTTAGGTGCTCACTTTATTTCTCTCCAACTCAAAAAAAAAACCCTATAACAGCTGAGCAAATAAAGGTGTGTTGAATGCTCTAGTTGCAAAGATCAGCAGAATTATACAGGGCATATAACTTTGCAGTTTGGGATCATTTTCATAGGGTTATCATTCATATTTTTAAAGAAAGATGTTGATCATTTGCACAAGACATACTTAGCCTCTTGCACTGAAAGATATGAAATAATTTTATAGGTATTGATTACAAGTAGAACTCCCTGAGGAGATGAAAACTTTTTAGGTGTCATGGTGGTACTATCTGTTAAGAAGGCTACCCAGAACTTCTTCATAAAAGACATTATGCTGCTTGCAAGAACAAAACTAGTGTTTTGGGGAGGGATGCTTTGAGCCAAGCATCTGTTCACTGTGCTTTATCCCTCTCAGTTCACACCTTCCACATACAGAAGCTCAACTCTGTGGTGCTGTGAGGAAAGTCATTGTCTTCGCTGATGTTCTTAGAGGCCATCAGAAATCCATGACTGCATTGGGCAGGAGAACAGCATGGCGCTCAGATAGCACCAGGACTCTTCTCATTCACTGTCTGTCACACACTGGAGAAGTTGTTTGGCACTGTAGGACACAGCCTACGTGGACACAGGCTTGCAATTTTGCAGTGGAGCACTGCTTCAAGCCCAATCCCAAGCAGACATTTCTGGGGGCACTTGCAGAGCAAGTAAATTCCAGTTTACCACTGCAGCAGTGGTTTTCATCCCCAGAATGCCTACTCCACATTTAAGCAAATTAAGGATCTTTGAAACTATGCCAAAAATGTTTATAGGAGAGGAAGATTGGTCAGATTAATTCCTGAGTGATATTATCCATGCCAGACATGCTCCATCACAATTGAAAAGGGCTTCTCTGGCAACTGAAAATGGATTTCAGTTTAACCAAAGGTAAGTGACTACACTGCAGCTGTACTTGTGCAAGTCTGTTGGAAGGAAGCAAGGAAATAAAAGGTATTACAACTATGTGAAAAGATATTGGCAGGGAGAGTGAGATGGTTTGGGAGAAGAGTTTGGACAGGAAGCAGGAAGGAGGGAGAATGGGATTCACTCAACTTGTTGAAAAGCTTGAGTGTAAGAAACTGGGCATATTTTGGTGAGGAAATGGGGAGCTGGAGGTGAAGCAGATGTTAAAAATATGTAGGAAGTGCAGCTTGGAGGAAGAGGGTAATACAAGTCCGGGCTAGGGGTGAAGATGTACAGCGTGTGACATGAAGTCCACCCCTCCTAAAGAGGAGAAGGAAACCCAATGTTCTTAGGTCTGCTGAGAGCCAGTATCCATGAAATCAACTACATTGCCCCCACCAGACATCTGCATTGTGAAGCTATCTTTATTTGTATTCACCGCATCACTCTTGATGTATTCACTGAAGAGGATGAACCTGCTGAGCTAACAAGACAAACACAGTAATCTAGTATTCCTACCCATTAACTCAAGTGGCTAATGTTTTTGTGATTGATGTCCACCATCCAGAAAGCACTACTGGTGGCTGTTCACATGACATAAAATGACATTTCAGGGTGGAATCATTTTTTTTTTCCAATTTATTGTCTTTGAAATAATCCAAAACATGGTGAAAATAACTTTATAAAAGTCTGTCACTCAAAGACTGTGAAACATCAAAATAAAGGTTGCCTCCTTACTCTAATTTGCTCCCATGCCTGTAATTCAAGAAGTCTTTAAATTGCCACCATCATGTTCTGTTTTATTTCCTTGTTTCATTCCATTCATGTTAAGGCTGATGCTCAGTTAACAAACAGATATTCAATACTGTTGCATCCTCACTGTTCAGTGTATGGCCCAAGGTCTTGCTGCATACACTCCAAATCCTGCTCTGAATAGGGAATTATTAATTTCCCTAAGGGCTTTTTTGTAAAACTTTCCTAAATATTTCCTAGACAGTAGTGAGTTCACTTTCATAACACCCCTGGGAGGTGAGTGTCATCATAGCCATTTTACAGCTGGGAATAATGGCACATAGAATGTGGGGCCCAGAGTATTCACTAGTATACAATGTTCAGTTTAAGAACACCAGGACCAAGTATTTATGAGCACGTAGCATTCTACAATAAAATTACAATTTACTTCAATTTCAGTTGTGAGTGCTTATTGCTCCTGTAAATCAGACTCCAGACACCCATAACACAAGAAACACACAATTATTGACCACCTGTTCAGTGACTTGCCAAGCATCCCACAGGAATTTCCTGACAGATGCACAGATAGAGTAAAATTCCCTATGGTTGCATCTGGCTCCCTTAACCATGACCCCTTTTTTTTTCTTTTTTTTTTCTTTTTTTTTTCTTTTTTTTTTCTTTTTTTTTTTTTAGTCTCTTATCTTGGCCACTATGCATGGGATTATTTCATCAAACTTGAACCACCTAGAAGCTAGCCTTGAGCTGGTCGCCATGCCTCACTGTTGACAATAAAGGAACTGGATGAATCACTAAACTTCTGTTAAAATAAATGGGATGGGAGAGTAGGTTCCCATCTTTTCCCACTGACTATAGAGCAGTCCCAGATGAGCTTAAGCATCCAGTGTTTAGAAGACTAACCTATCTCATAGTGTAACTTTCTTTTCTGTAAGAAAACAAAGAGAAAGCAGCAGCATCCTCAGAAATCTGATAAACACTCAGTGCCCAGGTTCATTCTCTTACCTAAACACAGTGAGAGTTACATATGTGGAGCATATAAATAAAAACAGTCCCATAATGTTAGTGACCAACAGGGGTAAATTAAGCCATAGTCCCAGCCTTATATCAATTCTACACAGCTTCTGATTAATCACAGTCTTTCAACATCATTTTTGCAAGTTAAACTCTGGTTAACTCAGGCAGGGCATGTCCTTGTCTCAGTCCCCCTTGTCATCTGTGCTGTCACTTTTTGTGATGCCAATAAAGGAACCCACTTTCCATCTTAACAGAGGGTGGAATTTTGAATTCACAGAGAATTAGCTCAAATTCAAAGTTCCAGTCCAAGTCTTTGGTGAAGGCTATATGATCAGTAACTCTTAGGTAAGACAACCCACAACATGGTCAGAGCACTGAACGCCAAATCCAAATTTGGAGAAGGTGGTGGGGGGTGGCTAGTAAATAATTTACATTATAAGCTTTTAACTAATGCAGAGAGCTCTAGAAAGCTCTCTGCATTAGTTAGCTCTTAAAGAGCTCTAGAAAGCAACTCTGCCTACCTAAATCTAGGCATCTGGATCTTACCCACACTTGGAGTCTGACCCTTCAACCCAAAGTGCTTGGCCCAGCCTTCTCCAAGTGAAAGTCAAGTTGAGTGTTTGACCCTGACACAGCACTGAAATCTGTCAATACATTCCAGTGCTTTGGAAGAGGCTGTCTCAAGATGCCATATATGCCAACAACATCCCAAAAATTGGTAGAGAAGCCAGCACAGCCTTGAGAAGGGATGACACCTGAATGTTAGGAATGAAAGACTTCAAATGTAAATGTGCTCTGCTCATTGTCGTTACCACTCCTCTACATGGATTTTGCAGCTTGGAGGATTTACGGGTGCTGTATCAAGTGCCTCAGCCAACTCCATATGTTGCCTTTGTACTTTTACTGGTATAAAATGATAGGGTGCTCTGTAACAGCAAGATCGTAGAGCACTGGCACAGATGTAGTGTACAAGGGAGCTCAGTTCTGTTGGTCTGAACACCTGGTGCATCTCCAGATATCCACAACTGATTGCAGAACTAGCAGGCGCACGTATCAGCTGCAGACCTGAGGTGGATCAGCCTTAGAAAGTGGTAGACTGCAGCCTCGGCTATCTCCTGTGGCAAAGGATGTGTGCTCATACCACGAAGTCAGGATAATAGAGCAGAACACCAAAGGTAGGAAAGCTGGCAGTGTTCAGAGTGGGTTCCAGCTGAGTATGTGCAAACACAATGCACTGGAAAACTCATCAGTTTCTCACTGATTAAATCCTGCAGGATGACTCTTTGAGTACCAGATCAGTGGTAAACTTCATCAAATGCAGGAACGGAGTCTGGTAGGTTTTGTCAGGATTTACAAAAGACGTGGGAATACAGCTCATATCCAGGACAGCATTGCCTCTGTGTGCTCCATTTATTTTTCCTAAGACTCTGTACAGAAAGGCGCAGACAGAGTAATCCATTTCATGGGTTAAAAAAAGTGTACCTTTTCCAACCCACAATATTTTTTATTTCACACTGTCTTTAATCTCTGTGTCTTCAATGTGCAGGGATAGTTCTCTGCCTTAAATCTCATGTACGTGTGCATCATGACTTCTTCATAAAAGGACTGTAGAATGTTGAATAATATGTAAATTTTATGTTGTAATGAATTGGGTCCTAAGATCTTTAAAGGTCAGACACCTGATATAATACATCATGTTCTTTAATATCAACTACAAAATAACCGTAATAAATTTTACCACTACCATATCCTCACACGCTGTTACCCACAAAGAAGCACCAAAGGAAATGTGTCATTTGTCAAAACATGTAGGGAATCTGACGTGTGTACAAGCAATTTTGAAAGTATTGCTAAGGTTAGGTGTAGTTATACAAGTTACAAGGCTGACTTTTGAAGGAAGTAACATGTTGCCAGCAAGCCTGTTGCTTAAATTCTCAGGATTCATAAACCACAAGGCTATTTCTTTTAGAGTCAACATGCATCTAATGAAATATCTATGAGTTAAAACTAGCTAGCAGAAGCTAGACACATGGTAAATTGAAATTATTGCTATTGATGTGGAGTAAACAAAACAAGAAGCTGTAACTAGCAAAACAGTTCACTTAGGGAACAATTCTGTAAAGTCTTTAAGAACATTCTTTCAACCCAAAAGATAAACGTGTGTTTAAATACCTCACAGAACAGGGAAGTCAAAGGCATATGTTTCAATTTAAGCACATGCTTAAATGTTCAACATAAGAGGTACTGAAGGGTTAGGTTCAATAGGTGTTTCCTTAGCGGAAATAACTCCTATATTAATGTGAATGGGAGGAGAGGTGGACAAAAATGTGAAATACACACCAGAATTCACATGCTGTGAGGACCAGGCCTGAGGCACCTTGGGCACACTGCAGCGTCAAAAAGGACAGGACAGGCACAAAAAACTACGTGGCTCCCTGGCAAAGTTTGACAAAGGTAATGTGTGAGCTAACGTGCTGCTTCTTCACAGTCTGCACCGGTAGACAGCAAAGCCAAGGACAAGCAGTACATATAAGCACTGATTTCTTCTCTCGACCAATTTGTGCCTACCATTCCTGTCTTCAAAAATGTGAAGGCAGTGAACCAGTTACAAGCTCTGTGAGTGGAAAAATCACCAAACTGTACTTTATAGAAATAATAAAAATAGGAAGTGTCCCTGACCTTCTCAAAGATAGCAAAATGAAACTCGGGAATGTGGCAGACCTTTTCAGCACAAGAAAAGGTGCGTCCAACCACTGGTAACACCACCAGCAAGGCTTTGACACTTAACTAAAGGGAACTTCTTATTAAGTCAATAAATGGTTTGTTGTTGTACTATGTTCTCCATCATGCAATGCTAACAATATGGCAGATGTTCTTGGTCTTCCAGTATGCTTCTTGTAAGGCAAATCATCCTCCCACTGATGTGGGGTAGAATCAATTAGCATTTTCATGCTTTCATTTCCATCAGAAGGATGGATCCAGGCTCTTCTCAGTGATGGCCAGTGATAGGACAAGGGGGAATGGGTCCAAGCTGTGGAGCACAGGAGGTTCCATATGAATGTAAGGAAAAACCTTTTCCCTGTGAAGGTGATGGAGCACTGGAACAGGCTGCCCAGAGAGATCTTTTGAGGCCCCTTCCAACTCCTCACATTCTTCGATTCTGTGATTTTGCTTCAGAGCCACTCAAACTTAACCCCAGCCAATGTATGTATCTACTTGAGAGGTGTTCCTTCTTGCAGAAAGGGCCAGGACTCAATTCAGTTGCATCCATGTCATTTTCTAGTGACAACTAAGTTACTCAGGAGCATCAGAAGGTCTTGCCTGCAATGGAGCATGGGGCATAAATGGGCAACTGACTATACTGTGAGCTTAAACACCTAGCTCACATATGGATGACTGCGAGGTAGGCATATATGTTAACAGCACAGTCTCAAGGGGACTCCCACACTTCCTATTTCTTTAGTAAGACCTAGTTAGCCGAGACCAAACTGTTGATCGCTTGTAAATAACAACCTCCAAAACGACTGTCTGCTCCTGGGAACATCCACAGTTCCACACCCTAGGAGGGGTCGGTGAGTGAACAGGCTCAATTTCAGCTCTAATGGACAACAAATTCCTCATTAACCGTAAAGTCACAATGACCACCTCTTGAATAGTTAAAGCTAGGAGTGACATCCTTATCTTTATGGATTTTTTCGTTCACTAATAATGCATTGCTATAATCTGGTTCTACGGAATTACAATTATGGTTAAAGACAGAACAGTCCAGAAGAGAAAGCCCTTCTGAGCAGAAAGCAAAGAGGGGATCCCTTTGGCCCTCTTGAAGCAGGAACAGATAGGTCTGAACAGAAATAGCATGAAAAACAGGGAAAATTAATGAGATTTCACAGTCTCTATATTGGGCAGATTATACTCACCTACCTTGCAAAAGTCTTCAGAAAATTGTTATTTAAGTCTGCGCAACATTTCACGGGGGATGAAATGGGCAAATTGTTACTTCTATGCACATTTCCTATGTCACTGATTCTTCTTTTGATACCAGCATATAACTATCATTTATTAAAGAAAGAAGAGACTCCCTATTAGTGTAAAACAGATGTATAATATAGGGTTAGCACCTGAAGAATATAATTTTAATTTTGCCATTTCATAAAGAAGCCTTAATTCATAAATGTTAATGACACTGGGGAGTAACAGTCTTTTCCCTGGAGAAAGATTAGACCTTATATCATATTGTATATTCTTGGACACAGTTTCGACCTGGGTTTTATTATTATGCACATTTTATGATTTTTTTAAAGTTGATTCCCTCCCACTTACAGAAAATATTTTCACTTACATGAAAACATAGGATTTTAAAATACATGACATAAACATAAATTTTTAACCACTAACATTTTTCTTATTTTAAGTCACCGCAGTTCACTGTCAGTGAGTGTGTGTCTACAACACATTTTTCCACTCGCTAGTGCTGTTTACCACGATGTGCAATGCACAAGCTTCTAAACCAGTTCCCAACTTTTTAAATTAATTCTAATATAGGTTTATCAGTTCCTTGTTATGGTGCAGAACTTATATTAAATTCTGTGATCCATAAAACCTTTTTTTGAATGACACATAGTTTAGTTTTTCATTTAGAGGCTATAAAAGTGTTCACAAAAGTTATGTTGGAAAAAAAATGATTGAAAGTGCTAAAACACTGTACAGAATATAAAATCCTTTCATAGACTTTTTATGACACATGAAACATGAGTCTTAAAGGTTTAATGTTACTGACTTTTATACAAGGCTTTTTAATTCTTGATTCCAGTTATGGTTCTGCAAATGAACTGTGACATTAAAAAGAATCAGGCTGGAACTGCCTTAGCTCTATCTCTAGATGAGTTTCTCCTGGCCATGAAGGGTTCACATAATCTGCCCCACCCTGCCCAGGTCTGGTTAGCACTAACTTGCTTCAGCAGCAGCCAAGTGTAAATCCTGCACTGCATTAAATCTGCCTAACACATCGCATCTTACTCAAATTCATCATTAAGGTTAGGTGGGCTTATAAATTATTAAGAAGGGTGAAGTGTTACTTAATTTCCCTTTCTCTTAATATTTAATAGTGTGCTACAACAATTGGGCACACAATTTAATTGACTGAGTACAGGACCAGCACTGATACGTACTCCAGATACCGAGAGACAAAACCAGTTATTCCGTTATTTATATAGAGGCGAAGAAGCTCGTGCTACAGGGACCAGTGTAGGAACAGCTTCTTCATGCCTTACAACAGCAAAAGGGCACCAAGTATTCACACATGGAGCACTCTTTCAGCTCAGCAGATTTTTCCAGAGTCTCCAGAGGAGTAGCATCACACATTTTCAGGGCCCTTCTACCACTAGATGCCAGTTGTACACAACATGCTCCCAGAAATATGCAGACGTTACCACGTTGGAGGAGATGCTCCAGCACACCATGTGAACTGCGGTGCTTATACCACCTTAAGGACTACTGATGGAACAGCAGTCTTAGCATCCTGGAATCCATCTCTGCACAGGTACTTTAAATAATCACATTTTGCCTGAAAAGCAGTTCAGCTCCATTGGCCCAAGGACTCAGGGAGGCATGAGGGTGACTGAACCTAGGTTTCCTTTGACCTGGACATTTGCAGCTGCATGCTTCAGCAGCTGTATCTGAACAAGTTGTCTAAACAATCAATGAAATAAAAAGGTTGTGACTAATCCCCTCCTGAAATATGAACCTTACACTATTAGAAATGCTTTTTTCTCTCCACTGAGTGCAAAAACAACTAGGATGTCTGCATCAGGTGTAGATGTGTATATAGGGTCTTGGCCTTGGAGTCACTTCAGCCTGACAGCAGCCAGTTGAGAGGTCAATGCAGCATCAGCCTGTGCTGCTCATGCAACAGCTGTGTCCTGCGTTTATTTCTCACCTATCAGGAGTCCAAAAAAACTACCCGTGATTGCATCCATAAAAGTAAATCACGTAGGATAGGACCAATTATTTGGCCCCATAGGCAAGAGGCATGCTGGTGTTTGCATCTACACAGCTAAAGTACCTTCACTTTCACATAAAAAAATAGCCTTGAGACTTACTGAGAAGAGCCCTTGTCTAACACAGAACCCAGCTATCATTAGAGACTGATATAGAAAGGTAGTTGGTATCAATCCTGGTTCACCCAAGTGGACAAGCCGGGTGATCCCAGACTATGCTTAAGGCCGGGCACCAAACATGTTCAGTTTGCTTGTGCAGATACAGTCAAAGGTTGTAGGTGAAGAGAGAAAAATATTCTAGGTTCTAATTCTCAGTACAATTCCACACAGCAGAGAAGATTGATTAACACTGAATTTTTAAGGACAGGGACACCTTTTCACTGGTGCACTTTATGAAATGGCACTGCATACCTGCAATACAGGTCGTCACTAAATCGTTATGGTTTCTATTACTACAAGACATAGAAATTCTATCCATAACCCATGTTCATATAGGTTACGTACTGGGTTATTTACAAAAAAAGGGAGCCTGTGATTCAGATAAAGCATTGTTACACAATATGTTCTATAAGACTGCATTCAAAAAACCTGTTGTTTGGTTTCTAAGACAGGAAACACAAAAACAACACCAAAACAAAGTTTTAATTTTTTTCTTTTTTTGTCAGAGAAGTAAGCCCTGTGTGGAGCCAGGAGTTGGTCTTGATGATCCTTACGGGTTCCTTTCAAATCAGGATAGTCTGTGATTCTGTGAAACCTTGACTGCTGCTGCTCAGTAGGAAACCTGGATTAAAATATATGTACTTCTGGCATTTTAATGTAATACTACAGCAAATACTCTATAGTGCCTTGTCCACCTGTTACAAACCTAGTCAGAAAGCAAGAGTGGGAAAGTGTCACAAATACTTCACTGAAAAATTACTTCATTGTGGGTGCACCTATTTCTGCCATCTGTGACCGGTACAGTAAAGTCTCCTTCAATGTCTTCTGCAAAAGCCAACTGAAAGGCAGATTTTTACAATAGCATTATTGGTTTCAGGTTCCTAGTTGATGCAATTGTAATATCAGTAGACAGCATGAGTGGCTGGGACTCTGTACCAATTTATGTCAGGGCATGATGCAATCAAAATAAGCATTGTAGAACCTCATGCTTATATTATACCTCATTACAGAATTATTATAGCTGTAGCTACCCACACTTAACCCATTTCAGTGTATGCCATGCTACCAGTTACTGGAAGGGAATCTCACAATTCTCTGTAGAGTTCAAAAACCTCAATAAATGCTTGCTGGCTTTTACTTTTTTTTTTTTTTTTTTTTATTCTNTTTTTTTTTTTTTTAATCCAGTTACCAAGTGGCAAAACACATTTACAGCAAAAGTTAATAGTGCATGATTGTGAAGCAGCAATCTAGTTCATGAGCACCATGTCCAGCAAATGCTATGGGCAATGTGATTCAGCTGCTGATGAAGAAAAATCCACTGCTGTTACCACAGTACATTGATCTATTCCGAACTAATTTCGCAACTCCAAGGTTTGCACTGGTTGCTCTTGAAGATTTGGCAAGCCCATTAAAGGTAGACAGAAACAATTTGTAGATTGCATACCAACATTAGCCACCAAACTTTATTTTCATTTTGCTTTTTAAGGTTTTTAATTTAGCTTTTGTCTAGAGAGGAAGGTGTTTGAGTTGTGTTTGTAGGAAGAAATATTATCTTTACAGTGTGAAGTAGAAGAAAAGAAAAATAAAGCTGTAAAGTGTCATGAAAAGCTGTCTGCTACAAGGGTGATATTTCTCTCCTGACAGAAAAGCTCCATGTTCTTTTTCCAAAACCCCTCACTAAACTCAGAAACATTGATCCAGACATTTCTATTGCTTCCTTGCTCCACAGGTTGATTACATACTTCATGAAAACTCGGAGCTGTTGTAAATTTTCAAACAAGGGAAAGCATACTGCTTATCCACACCACAGCAGAATGGCATTTTAACTTGCCTTCTAGCCTTCCCACCCACCATTTCATTTACAGTCTCAGGACAGATTAAAATATTAAGTAATATCAAGATGTATTGTAATGTAAATACAAATTAGAATAGTGCCTTGCTCTCAAATGTCTGTAAAAGCCACTGATTTAGAAATTAGAAGAGTCTTTTTTCACAAAGTGTCACAAAAAGTGACAAAAATAGGCCGAAAGAATCAAGGTCGAAATGTGATGTTTTTTGCTGTTTCTTCTTGAGCATCAGGTCCCTTTCAGAAGCACCACATTGGGTTTAGTCCCTGGTGTAACTCTTGAAACTTTTCCTTTCCTGCTACTCAGTTTGTGCCCAGTTTCTAGTGTAGGTGTACTGGAAAGGGGTTATCTTCTAACAGTGGGTCACCAAACTATCACAGGATTCCCCTTTCTCCTTGCTCTTCCCTCACTTCAATACAGCCTTTCAGAGTTTCCATCTATAAGCTGTTCGTTTAGTGAGAACAAAACCCCACTGAAAGCTGACTTTTTTTAATGCTGTTTTGAGAGACAACTCCTCAAGTGAGAAAATTATATTTTCTCAAGTGTTTTGAGGAAGGAAAGGTTAGAAAAGAAAGTAGAATTTAGAGAGCATTGTGGTCTAGGCAAATGTGCTTTATGAAAGAGGTGAGGGATTACATGATGAATGTTACAGATATGAAAGGGGGATCTCATGCTCGGATAAGTACATGTTAAATGTTGCTAACAGCACTGTTATGGTCATGATCTGGTTTTATAACATAATTATTAGTGTAATTAGTATGGCTGGAAAAAAATGCATAAGCTTCTGGACTCAGGAACAACACTGAAAAATTGCTGAGACACTGATGGATGTACAACCTGAAGTAGTAGTATGACATTGTAGTTCTGGACTCCAGTGTCCACTATAAAAAAAGAATCAGAAAATCATGGAACATTAGGATTTGGAAGGGTTCTAAAAAGATCATCTAGTCCAACCCTCCTGACAGAGCAGGATCACCTAGACTAAACCACACAAGAATGCATCAAAGCAGGTTTTGGATGTCTTCAAACAAGGAGACTCCACAACCTCTCTGGGCAGCCTGTTCCAGTGCTCTGTCACCCTCTCAGTGAAAATTTTTTTCCTTACATTCACATGGAACTTCCTATGTTCCAGCTTGGACCCATTTCCCCTTGTCCTATCACTGGCCAACACTGAGAAGAGCCTGGATCCATCCTCGTGAGACTCACCCTTAACATATTTATAAACAATAATGAGTCACCCCTCCGTCTCCTCTTCCCCAAGCTAAAGAGACCCAGCTCCCTCAGCCTGTCCTCATAAGGAAGGTGTCCCACTCCCTTAATCATCTTGCTGGCCCTGAGCTGGACTCTTTCAAGGAGTTGTACGCCCTTCCTGAACTGAGTGGCCCAGAACTGGACACAATTCTCCAGGTGCAGTCTCACCAGGGCAGAGTAGAGGGAGAGGAGGACCTCTCTTGACCTCCTAGTCACCCCTCTTCTAATACATCCCAGGATGCCATTGAACTTTTTGGCACATTGCTGGCTTATGGTCATCCTGCTGTCCACCAGGACCCCACAATAATACTATAAAAAGAGAATAACAAAGATAAGAAGGTCTAGAACACTTCCCATGCAAATAACAGCTAAATAAACTAGGAGCAGTGATAATCTATGCAACAGTGTCTATAAATCCTGACTGACATGGGAAAATAAAGTAGTCCCACATTGTTGTTCTTAGTAACAGATGGAAAGAGACTTACATGAAATTAGAAGATCACTCTGACAAACAAAAGAATTTTTTTTTCCTCACAATTCATAGTTAAACTGCAGAACACTTAACAACAAGAATGTTGTGGATGCTTAATAGTAACATGGGTTTGAAAGTGGACAAACTAATGCAGGAGTGTGTCCAGAGAAGCACAACAAAGCTGGTGAAGGGTCTGGAACACAAGTCCTGTGAGGAGTGGCTGATGGAACTGGGAATTTTTAGTCTGGAGAAAAGGAGGGTGAAGGCAGACATTATCACTCTGTACAACTACCTGCAAGGGGGGTGTAGAGAGGTGGGGATCATTCTCTTCTCTCAGGTAGCAAGCAATAGGATGAGAGGAAAAGGTTACAATGCACCAAGGGAGAGATTTAGGTTAAATATCAGGAAAAAATTCTTTACTTAGAGGATTGCTAGGCATTGGAACAGGCTGCCCATGGAGGTGGTACAGTCACCATCCCTGGAGGTATTTAGAAGGAAAATAGATGTTGTGCTGAAGGACATGGTCTAGAAGTGGCCTAGGCAGGGTTAGGCTGTGGTTGGACTTGATAATCTTAAGGGTCTCTTCCACCCAAGTGATTCTATGATTCAATGAAGAAAACAATGAAAGTCTTACAAGTATAGAAGCATGACCAGGATTTCCAAAAGTGGCAGATCACTGAAAGGCATGCTGGGCACCTGTACCTCTCCAGGCACTTGCTGTTGGCTGTGTTGGAACTGAGCTAATGAGATTTCTACTTCAGCGTGATACAGCCACTCTTATATTGCTATTAGCACCACTTAACTTTAGCACAACTTGGCTTCAGTGTATATTGGGAAATAAAAGTAACCCACAATGAATCAACTTCTAATAGTTTCCTTCTCTCTTGCTGCTACAGAGGATTGATTGCACACACTCAAAATGGAAGAAAGGTGTTTACAGCTGACTCTTAGCCCTACATGAGAACTTCCCTTATCTTTTTTATTTTTTATGATTCTGGATCAGAAAATCTTGCTTCCCTGGAAGCCCTTTCTCCAGGGATCCGTGAAGACCTAAGCTTCCTGTGGGAGGTCAGAACCAAAGGCATCACAGCTGTAGGAGTCAGCTAACAGAGGCAAAGAATTTCCTTCCTTTGATACCGCACTGTTAACTATGCCTCCTAAATATCAATCTTTTTCTAGATGGTATTTTAACCTACATGTATCATTTTAAATGCCGGAAAACCCCCCTACAGAAATATTATTAAATGTGAGGCCTGTGAAAAGCTGCCATTGACTAGTAGTATTTGAATCTTGTCCATGGTGTTGATCTATTCTGCCTGCAAAGGGAATTGAATTAATGTCAAAGTCTCCTCTCCAATACATATCTACATCTACAAAATGGAAAGCATCTTGATTCTTGCAAAAGTGGCGCTGAGCTGACTAAAATAATATCCTTTTCACTTCCATTATGCTAACACAATATAATTGGGGAATTGCTAGAGTCCCTATATTTAATTTTAGTGCCTTGGCAAATGATCCTAATAGCCTAATGCCTAGATGCTGCTGTTGCTAATGCTGTTCAATTGACTAGGTTTCAAAGTGTATCAATGAGTCTTTTAAGTATCCACTAGAGCTGTAAGGTTTCAGATTAAAGCTCTTAAACTATATGTGATCTCTAATGAAAAAAGGAGACAAAAAAAAGGAATTGATAAAGCAAGCTAAGGCAGCAAAGTCATCAAAAAATTCCGCAGGCGATCCAACTTCACTCTATAACCGGGTGAGCACATAAATTACATTTGGTCAGTAAATAATACACCTGGGAAAGTAAGCAACAATGCAAATAATAATCCATTTTTTAATAATGAAATTTTACCTAGGTCCTCGTTTGGTCACGATGATAATTTTTTATAGAACCATAAGTATAATCATGGGATTTACTTTTTAAAAAAAATTGCCTTGTAGTTTTTATGAAAATTAATGCCTATCCAATATTGATCTTGATTTGTGCATGTTAAAACAAGTCTCCTTGGGTAAAATATTCTTAAAGTCGATAATATGCTGTAATCTCATGTGACATTAATAAAATAACATAAATGACAATTCATTTTTTGTTTACTTGTCTCCTCTTTAATGGATTGATAAATGTTGGGTTTTTTTAAAAAAAAAAAAGAAAACTAGATCTTGGTGCATAGTAGGCATATTTCTAAAACAGTTCTGATTGATTTTTTGAGTCATTTTTGAAGAAACAATCAATCTCTAGAATTCTTTCCCGAAACATATTTTAATGGCTGTTGATGTATGTTGTGAGTATCACAAACACCCAGAAAACAGCGCTGAAGGTCCAGCAAACACTTCACACTTGCTTCCCCCAAGCATTTGCTTCCTCCAAACATACAAGTAGCTCCGCCGAACTCAGTGAGGCACAGCTGATTTCACAGATTTTAAGTCAAGCATATGTGTTTGCAGATTCTAGCCTAGAAGAAGCTGAGATATTACAGAAAACAATTCTGTCATAATCAGAGTTTATCTGTGTGCAATGCCAGCTGTATTTATTTCAAATTGCCCCAAATTAAGATCGCAGCTATTGCCCTTCCCCAAGTAGCTGGTTTTTGCAACCTCTTGGAAAGAGAACAGGAAATGGTGAAAGCGCTGTCACGACAGTGAGAAGAGCTACACCTATTTAACGAGACAAACAGAACAACCTTGAACTATTCTTCTGCCAAAGGCAATATTGCATCTCCTTAGTTATGGGAGAGAGAAAAATAAGTTAATTCACTCCCCCTGTACAAACTGCTAAGAGGATGATGGGTTTCGAGGCACTGAGATGATTCTGAATTTTGGTGGCTAGGTCAAGTCTTTTCACAAAAGCAATTTCAGCAGTCTCAGATAATAGAGCTATGAGCTCACTAAATGGTAGTAAAACTCAAGTCTGCATAGAGAAATGGTACCAAGCTATCTTTTCAGAGCAGAGGTAGATTTGGAACAGCATTCACCAGCCACGAGGGAGTTCTGCACCAGCAGCACCAGAATTCTGTGTTACAAGGTAAAGCTCCCGCCGTGGCAGCAGTCTGATTTCGAATAGGCGAAAGTCCTCAATGAAACGTAGAAGTTCAGCTTCCCGCAGTGGGAACACACGCTTCCTCATCGGGATTTAAATGTTCCTTAAACAGCAAACAGTCTCCATACATAATCAGGATGGCAGAATATTGATAATTGTTTTTTCTAGAGGGAAAAGGACTAAAAAAAACATTTACTGGACCAGATTGTAAAGCAAAGTTGGGTTCAGTAGAAATGTTCACAGATCTGAGCTACAGATAAATTTGCTGCCTTTTTGCACTGGTTTCTGTCTGGACACCCAGCTTCCTATGACCTCGTATTTGGACTGTCCTTATCCTACAGTTCCTGAGGTTTAGAAGTGACCAAACAATATTAAACAAAAAAGGAGCCAAAAAAGCAACGCTATTTCCTCTTCTAAACAGTGCCTCTTCTTTTGTCTTTTTCTTTTTTCTTTTTTTTTTTTTTCTTTAAACGCATAATTTCTCAGAAAAATTCCTGTGCCTTCATATGTTATCTCTAGCAGGAAGAATATTGACAATGCCTGGAAATTTTATAATAAAAATAGTAATTGCCACAAATTTCATAACAAATTCATTACAAATCCATAACAAAACCATAAAAAATTCATAACAAATTCACAGTGCCACTATGTTTTTATGTTACTGCATCTGAAATAATTCCAGAAAAATTTTAATTAACAAATGCAAAGAAACATGTGTTATATGTAAACCACATCAGTGTAATGAATTGCACACCCACAGAATTCCAGTTTAAACCACCAAAATTACTCTGACTAAACAAGTTTTCAGCGCTGCTCCTCTGTTGTGAAATGCTCTAGTCCAGAGACAGATTACCCTCCATGCTTTCTGATACCTGTGGGCACACATTGGCAGAAACACATTCCTACCTCTTCCAGATTCCCTGTAAAGAAAGGGGTTACTTGAAATAATGTTATGTATTAAGCCCCATGCTTTGTTTTTGCCCTAAACATCCCCGTTTCTTGTTTGAAGCTCCTCAGAATTCCACCCGACCCTCCTGGGTTCACTCAAGTGAACACTGCTTATTTTATTATTTGTGGTCCTGCCATCTCCCTCCGCGGCAACAAAAGGGGAGATTGTCTGCTCCAGGAGGCACCTGGAAGGTGCACAAAGTACAAAGGGTAGGATTCAAAGGAGTTCCCAGTGTATTCAACAAGCAATTACTTCAGCTTCTGATGGGAGGCTGTCAGCTTCAAACACGAGGCATTCTTTGGAAAGATTAGTTCAAATTACATTTTATTACATTGGCCTGCTTGGCCGGCCTAAACTTCATCTTGTTCTTATTCTAATGGAATTCAATCAAGGGTATTAATATATTGTTTATGACATGTTTGGAGTTCTTGTGTTATCAGCGTACATTCATGAGAGGAGCTTCAAACAGTATCAGATAACAGTGAGCGGGATGTTGAATGTTGTACAGCACAGGGGATTTTATCATCTTGTTGAACCAGTGGCGGTGATTAAATTAAACCGTCTGAACAAAGCTTTTGCATGTCAGGCTGCTGAATGGCAAAATGAAAGAGTGACACACTTCAAAGATCAAGGGGAGAGAGAGAGAGAAAGAGAGAGAGAGATGGAAAAACCATACTTACGTAACTTCTGATTTAATATATTGAATAACTGAACCATTGGCTGACTGGGCTTTTACAAGCAAATAATCAGAACAAAACATTTTATGCATTCGAGCAGTAATTTACTACATGTGAATCCCTAGATGCACATGGAGCTCTCATATCATTGTTATTCTCCCATCTCAGTGACACTCACCTGACTGAATCTTACTAGTCTTTCCCTGCTACACATTTGAAAAACTCCCAGAAAAATCAGATCAATACCGATTGCCCTTATGGCTTAGTTTTCATGTTTGAGAGGTCCAATGGCTCCATTCTTATATCTCTTCTAAAATGAGCAGTACCAACATTCATAATTTCACAGACACCATTTGACCTCTTTGTGGGAATAAAGGTGGTCATAAAAGTAAAGGCTAAAATATCTAGACCCTAAACTCTTGAAATTCAGGGTGTTTAATAACTTACAATATTTTNAAAGAAAAGAAAAGAAAAGAAAAGAAAAGAAAAGAAAAGAAAAGAAAAAGCTAATGTGGAAAAACTGGTTGAAAGAAAAGAAAAAATAAATGAGTGACCTATGCCCTGTCCTCACAGAGTGTCATGTTTCTGAAAATAACTACTTCAGACAAATTTTACTTGGATACATGAGAGATTTTAGTGTGTAAAACTTGATTTCCAGAATAGCATAGAACCTCCTGAATATTTTTTGTATGAATTCAGACATCTTCCTTCTACCAAATCTTATGCAAACAAATACTGCTACATTTAATCTATTACACTGCAATCTCCATAAAAATATCCATGGCTTTCTTCTAAAATCCAAAATATTAAGAGTCCTAGATTTAAAATGAATATGCTGACACAAAAAGCAATTTCTTTTACAAGGTTTAGTTGAATCTTCACTGAGAATGGATCATTGGCTAAGTATTCTTTTTTTTTTTTTTTAATATCCATTACTAGCATAAGTTAAATTTTAAGAAATAGCAGAATTATTTTCTTCCACCCTATGCAGAACCCAAAAAAGGTCTTGACCTTGCTCAGGTGTTAACATAATATGAATTATCATTTCTTCTCAATAATAATTTCATCCTATTAATTTTCTTCACACATTTAAACATTCTTTAGTATGATTTCTGCATAAATAAATAAAATTCCTTTATTTATACAGCAAGATTAATTTGTTTTCATGTGCAAAAATGAAAGGATCCCTATTTTTATTAGAGCTGTGACTCAAAAAACATCGTCTTCAAAACTTATAGTGTTTTTATTTGATAGTAATATTCTTCCTTCTTGTAGAGCCATAGTGCAATGACATCCATTAACATTCAAAACTAGAGAATGCTTTCAAATTCAAATCCACTTGAGATAGTACAGTAGCAGAAATGGAGCCTGAGGGAAAAAAAATTTTGAGAATAAACAGAAGACCAACCCATTAGAATATTCCACTGTGTATATCAGTTTTTATAATTGGCGGTACATATGTGAGCATACATGTTTGGATTTCACTGCAGTTCTATGAATAAATCACGGTTTAATATTTATGGCAAACAGGCTAAATATGAGATGTATTGTTGCACTGCAGTCTTTATGCAATAGTCCAAAGACATCTAATTATCTGGTATATATTTAAGCATATTCAAGAAAAAAATACACAACTTTCCATTTACTAGTTTATGTTAGACATCTCAGGAATTCCAAGCTATGGTTTACTATATGCATAATTCCTTCTCGGTTTTCATCATTACATAGTACTGTATATGAGAAAACTTAATAGCCAAGTAACATGAAATGTGGTACTTCCATAGAAAATGTAATTGCAATCTAATGGAAATAATGTAACCATTTTGCTAAATAGAAACAGTTTACTATTTTTCCCAGATGTATTTAATTTTTCAAATAATTAAGCCTAAAATAAGTATTAAAATATTTGCTTTAGTATCATGAGTTTAAAATTTTAAAAAAGTTTAAAAATTTTGCTGAGGTGAACAGCATTATAGTAGAAGGAATTAAAGAAACTCTTTTCTCTTAATTTTTGTTGTGCTACTAAAGAAGGCCAGAAAATAGGTCTCATTATTCACCTGCATATTCATGTAAGACAAGGAGAATGTGACCCATGTTGTATATCAAGTTACTATATCCATCTGTGCTGCAGGATTCTTCAATCTATAGAATCAAAAAATGCATAGTACTCTGTACACAGGTAGGAATTTTTTGTCGATGTATATATACACTGCTCTACTCATTTGCTTGCCTAGTGCAGGAGTAATTCACTAGTAAGTTGGGTGAAAGCATTGATAGCAGTTCAGGATTTCCTCTGGTGCCTTATAGTTGCTATGTGATTTACTAACACTTTCCAAATCAGATAAATTTCAGACATTTGTAGTATAAGGCCCTTAGCCCATGAACATTTATACATATGACCAGTTCCACTACACTCAGCAAAAATACTATGTAGATAACAGTATTGTGGCTCAGAGAATGCAGCTGAACTGATCAGTAACAAAACACTGTGTCTAATTTAATCTAGATAATTAGCAGATTAATATAATTTATCCATTACAGAAGTCTAAAACATGTCTCCATCCACAAACAAACATGCCTAAGGCAACTAGCTCAGTATTACACCTCTTTACATTAAACGTGAAGTTAGACAAGGTGAATCTCCAGGCTGAATAACTTCAAAGTCAGGTTTTAGCATGAGGGAAAAGGGTCCCCATCACAAACCGTACAAGTGCATGGGAATGCTTCTGTAATTCACTAAGGGAAAAATAAAAATATTCAGGAGAGGATTGCAATGTGAAGCAGGAACCTGATGAACACTCCATGAGCTATATTGGTATGAAAGAACTCATTCTTTGAGACATTTGCTCCTTATCATCAACCTTTCTTAAATAGGTTCATTTCAAATAATAGTAGTTTATTAACTATGTTCTCAACAGAAAAAATAACTTTTGTTTTCCTGTAGATATAAATACTAACAGTGTTGTTCTTCAGTGTTGAGACTCACCATGGAAGTATTTCTGTGTCAGGGAAAATGACATTTGGGCTTCATTCCCTGATGTTGCTAAGGACCTCCAAACACTGGACAGAGTCTGCAGTAAGCTGCTTGCAAATTCCTTTCTTACCGTGCTATTCCATATGGAGTCGTGCAGACACAGACTTAAACAGCCACATATTTTCTGTGTATTAATTCATAAAAGTGCTTCAAACTGCTGTCAAAACAGCGAGTCCTGTTTCTCTAGTGGAAAGGCTCATTACGTAGGAAGCTCTTTCTCTAGCTGCACGACTTTCTGCAGCTAGAGGACAAGTTGCTTCAACTAGACTGCCTGAGGAGTCCATTCCCACTCCTAATACCTAGGAATGTATTAATTATTCTTAAGCATGGCTATTAGAAGTGTTAACACATCAAAACAAAGCAAAGAAAGTGGCAATTTAAAGCATGAAAAGGGAGCAAGGCAATATTTTACTGTCCAAACTGTATGCTGTTGTTAATACTTGCGGTCGGAATCCATCATCATGCATCAATGCATGCCAGGTCATGTAGGAAGGAAGCACTACTATAACTGGCAGCCATAGCATGGATCAAAAGACCAGAGTGATATGCTAATTTGGTTTAAGATGAATAAGCATGTCAGCCACAGCATTTTATGTAAAACAGAACTTGTGAAGTTTTACAATCAGGTAGACACCAGAAAGGAATTACAATAATCCACCTTGGAGGTGACAGAAGTACTACAGGGATTAGCATTTCAGCTGTGGCCTGAGAAAGTATTATCCTCAACCCAGCAACAGCAAGCACATAAATGAGGAAAAAGTGTGGTGAGGATGACATGTAAACAGCCACTAAAGAACACGAAGAGTAGATGATGATCATTATCTCTGGCAAGGGATACAGGGAAAAATGCAGCTACAGACAAAGAACAGGAGGAATCCATTGGAGTACTTACATGTGGCTTTTATCTCCATAGTATCTAAAACACCTTTGTACCTTAATCTGAAGGCCCTTATTCATCAACACATTTAAACTGGCAATTTTGAGATACATCCAGGAGAGAGAGAAAACTCTAGCCAGTGCTTAGTAAGAGAGAGGAAGACTCCTACTCACAGCACAGGGCTGTGCGTAGACATTAGCTCCCAAAAATGCTCCTGAATACCAAGGTAGTTGCTGTGGCCCCGAAAGCAGTTATTCCCTGTTTTGCTCCTAACTTGAATAATGAGGGATTTTTCTTTTTCATATAGAGTTTGACACTGCATTCTTACCACTCTGCATAAAGATTACCATCTACAAAAGGAGATGTAGGAAAATCACCGGTGTGTAACATGGTGGCCTGCTTATAAACAGGGAGTCACAGAGAGCCTAGTAAGCCAGTGAACTTGGATTTGAAGTGGCTATGAATAAGCTTACAGAAGCAATTAAAATATTTGTTTAACATTCCATCTTAAACATTTGCACTCTAGGAAACACTCGCACAAGCCTTGCAGCATTGGTTAGGCCTCCATGTTCTACTGAGAGAAATGGTGCTCTGTGCTGCTTACAGGGCAATTATTCTGGACACGACTTTAAGACCCAAAGCTTATGTTAAATGTATACACTAATGTTCCCGTGCTTCGTTCTGTATGAACAAGGATTTGCCGAGTGCAGATGTACCAAACAATATTTCCTTGAGAAATTATGCTGGACATGGCGTGAGTCTAATTTAAACCATTATAGGAATATAACATATAAAATACAAATATTATTAACCTTGATAAATACGGATATAATTTCTTTTTGCTTCCCTGAGAAAGGTTACACCTAGACAGGTGTTTTATGGGGACAACCCCCACATGAACACAAGCATCTTTATTCTACTGAATGCTAACAGACATCTTGATTGAGAAAATATTATTTAGCTTTCAGTGCCAGGTAGTTTAACAGTGCTTAACTACATGCTAAATAAGTGACAAATATTAAGTTACACACTTCTAATAAGTATGTTGCAAAATAAAGATTAAGCAGGTATATTTCACATGTAAATAACTAGGATAATTCTTGTACCAGGTAGCAAATAAATAAATAAGACTTAAGTATACAGGATCTAAACAAGTGGAGCAGATTCACAGCTTTACTAACATAAGAAAATACTTTCATAGGAAATATGCAATGCAAACCCCAGCAAGGTAGCTTGTATAGTTGCGATGGTATTCCACAGATTTCTACAACTTTGGTGCTTTATACAACAATGAGCAGTTTGATAAGTAGATCAATATAAGAGCTGCAAGAGCTTCATTACACAGCCACATACTTTTTACTGTCACTGACTTTGTCAATCCTGTTTTACTACTCTCTGTGTGTCAGATTTGAAATTCGCTTGTGAACTTTTTCAGAACTCCATCAGAAGCTGCACTACATTAAAATTACTTAATCACCCCCCCTTTTTCCTCTTGATTTAGATAAGGAAACATTATAAATGTCCCAACGTTTTTGTCTGACTAAGAGCAGCTTATAACAATGATTTCCCTTGTATTTTTGTAGTTCAGGATGCTTCTGAATATAATGAAATAACATGAATGCTTCTGTGCTGTGTAGGAGCTGCTTAAACTTCTCACCCTTCAAAGAATGACTCTTATTTTCCAAAAACATTTCAGACAATCAAAGAACGTCGTAGTCCTGGGCACCACTTAGGCCGCCGGGTTCTTGTGAAGTTTACAGTCTGAACATACAGTTCAGCTTGTTCATAGGCAAAGCCTTTGGACTGCTACAATGACTGTGAGAAAATAGTTTTCTTATGATGGATTTGGGCTATGCTACCATAAGGGAAAAATAAACAAATAACAACTAAACTATATCTTTCAAGGCCTGTTTTTATATAGTCTCCTCTAGACAAAAGAATCAACAAGAGACTTGCAACAGTGCCATCTGGTGACTCCTATACAGTCCATCTCACAGACGGGATTCCTTTTCAACAGTTATAAGTTTGCAGCACAGAAGATATCCACAGTAATTATGAATGTCTTAATTCTCATTTTAACCAGTAAAACCCAAATGATTTCTGTATTTGGATACTGTCTTGGGCCAGGGAAGTGCTGTGCTTACTTTCTATATTTATAAACAGCAGTCAGAAGAGTAAGACATACAAAATTAAAACAAATAAAACCATTAAAATTTTCCACTATATGTTAATGTAAACATACCTGGAACCACAAAGGAGTTAGTTATGCACAGTTAAGGAGAGTAGCAGGATGAAGGGAAACTTAAGCAAAAGATCTTTAGTGTTATATATTTAAAAATCTGGAGAAATAAGACAAATCTTGAATTAGCACTAATATTGCATTACTCATTTGAAAGGGCAATTGTGATGACCCAGGTAACTTTGGGTCAGTAAGCATCACAAAAAAACCTAGGTAAAATTAATGGAAAAGCTAATAAGCCTATGTGGGATTCAATTAAGGCAAAATTAAAGGAATGAATGTAATTAATGATGGTCAACATGGTTTTGTAGGAAATAGGTCTTGTTAAATAAAACTTACTTCATTCTTTGATGGGATTATTAATTTGGTTTATAATTAAGTCACTATACTACCTGCAACTGCATAGTTTTAGACTTTGCAGGGAGTTTTGACTTTAGAAATCCTGATCGCTTTTTCCTTTTTTGTTTTGTTTTGGTTTGTTTGTTTTTTTCCTTAGTGGCCTAAACAATTTCAACGAAAACTCCTTTCACAGCATTGAGAAACAGCTAGATCTTCCAAAGATCAGCTTCTAAAAGCAAAGATACTGTTGAGACTTTGTTTAAATAAGGACAGGACATATACATAAGCACACACTATGGCCTTAGTATGTAATCCAAGAGCTCTCAGAAGCAGGAGCACCCATCCTGATTTTAGCAGGGTTCCACAAGGTTGAGCAACTGGGATGATACTTCGTCACTGGTAAGCTGGAACTAAATGAAACAATTGCTGCTGATGATTACACAAAAGATGGCAGAGTGGTAAACATAAGGATATGACAGACAGAAAAAGGATTGTGAACTGTTCTGTAAGGTGGCCAAATTAAAACGAAATCCATTTAATCACAAACACATGAAAAGCTAAACTACCGGGAACAAGTTGGGCCATACCAGAAAAGCAGATGACCATGTTCTGCAAAACAGTCACTCCAGAAGGGACATCATGGAGTTGCCAAGAAAGCAAAATGCAAAGGGAACCATGAGTGTGCGACACTGGAGCTAAACAGAGATCAGGGTAGGCAGATCTCATCTCCCCACACAGCACAGGTGAGATCTCTGTCAGACAGAAGGGAAGGCCAAAAATCCCACAGGCTGCAGAGAAGGCCGGAATGAGCACTGCAGAGATGAAGAAAAAATACTTTACAGAAAGGAAAATACTTTCAGCTTATCAAAAAGAAGATAGAGTGGTGACTTGATTATAATAGCTCCCTCAGGAGAAAATCCCAGACTAAAGGGCTCTTTAGTTAAGCAAGAAAAAGCGTAACAAGCAGCTGTGTACTGAGCTCAAGCCAGATAAATTAAAAAAGAAATGAGGCTCACAAAGTTTACTAGTGGAGATGATTAACTACGGAACAAGCCAACAAAGGAAGCAGTGGATACACTATCTCTATGAATGTCTTCAACTCAAGAATAAATGTCTTTTTGGATATGCTTTATCGAAACACAAGTTATTGAACTCAATAGAGAGGCTGTTGGGTGGAATTCAAAGGCTTGTGAAATACAGGAAGTCAGAGTAGATGATCTAATGGGAATATTTGCAGAGACTAATCTTAGCCTCGGGACACTCGTCTCCTTGGATCACCTCTTCAGTCAATAGAGTTTCCTTTGGAGAGCAATTCAGAGAGGAAGAATTTACTGCTCTGATTTGCCCTTCTCCATGGGCTGCAGAGAAAACCAGAGGCTTATAGAGACCTGAAATCTGGGTTTTTCACTAAACCACCACCACCTTGAAATGTAAAACAACAACATTATTAAATATTTGGGGAAGGGCTTAGTGAGTGAACTGCAGGGAGAGTGGGGGTGGGAACAGCTCCTTTTTCATTAATTAACCTTCAATAACCTCATCTGATTATGCTAGGAACCACAGTTTGTCCCTTAGACACTATCACCTACAGTGAAAGATTAAGATGGCCTTCCTTTAGCACTCCCTTAAATATCCCACTTTAGGAAATGCCTATCTTTCCTTCATTCCCCTCACATTTTAGAGACCAAAGACAAGCAACAGATCCAGAAGCCTATTTGGTGGACAGAAATGAACTCCTGGCCAGAGCAAAGCAGGTAGGAGAATTCATCCTGCCTCAACTTTCTCTCTTCACTCCTGGAAAAGGTAGTTGTTGTCTTAAATCTTACCTAAGCTACCACATCCAATAAACGTGGCTATTTATTTGGGATTTATTTTAAACTTTGATGGTAGTTAAACATGAGCTATTGGTATATCCATTTGTATGTCCCCACCTCAGGGAGTCTCATCTTCCTACACTACAGTTAGTCTATGTGCCACACTGAATTTGATTGCTCTTTTTTGATTGTTTGTTTGTTTGGTTTTGTCTTAAACGTTGTGGATTGTTGACTAACTGTCAAAAAACTACATAAACACCAACAAGAAAAAGCTAAAGTGATTATGAATTGCAGGGCTTTGCAGAACTTTACGTGTAGTTTCTATGACAGTCTGTGGACCTTTCATTACTCTGAGTGAAAGAAAAAGATACTACTGCAGATCTGCCATGCTGAAAACCGTTGTTGGTATTTTACTTCTCTTTCCCACTTGAGAAAAAGTTAAATGGATAAAATACAAAATGTTAAGGGCTTAAACTTCAGTCCTCTCTTTTGTGAGCCCAAGTCACACAATCAATAGTACGCTTTTTTATTCTTCCTTCTCAGTTTAAAATGTTTTAAAGACATAAATCAAAAGATTAATTTGCACCAATCCTGCATTAAACTGGAATTTGATCCTAAAGTACTATATATTGGAATCCCTGCCAAACTAACAGAGGGGTGTTTGTTTTACCACGCCACAGCAGTGGTTGCAAATGTTTTTCTGCCATCTAGTGGCACACACAACGGATCTCAGCAACATGTGCATTTTATATAGTCAGAATCACAGAATATGCAAAGTTGGAAGGAACCTTTAAAGGCCATTTAGTCCAAACCACCTGTAGTAAGCAGTGACACCTTTAACTGGATCAGGTTGCTCAGAGCCCCATCAAGCCTGACCTTGAATATCTCCAAGGATGAGGCCTCCCCCACCTCTGGGCAACCTGTTCCATGATCTACCACCCACATAGTGAAGAATGTTTTCTCAATATCCAACTGAAATCTCTCCTTTTCTAGTTTAAAACCATCACCCCTCGTCCTATCACTCCATGCCCTTGTAAGTAGTTCTTCCTCAGCTTTCTTATAGCCCCTTCAGGTACTAGAAGTCCTCTATAAGGTCCCCACAGAACCTTCTCCTCCAGGCTGAACAAGCCCAACCCTCTCAGCCTGTCTACATAGAAGAGATGCTCCAGCCCTTTACTCTTTTTTGTGGCCCTCCTATGGATATGCTCCAGCAGGTACGTGTCCTTCTTGTGCTGAGGGTTCCAAAGTTGGACAATGTATTCCAGGTGAGGTCTCAAAAGAACAGAGTAGAGAGGCAGAATCACTTCTCTCAATATGCTGGCCACACTTCTTGTGATGCAGCCCAGGATGCGGTTGGCCATCACAGAATTGTAGGGGTTGGAGTGGACCTCAAGAGATTATCAAGTCCAACCACCCTGTCAAAGCAGGTTCCCTAGAGCAGGTCGCACAGGTAGGTGTCCAGATGGGACTTGAATGTCTCCAGAGAAGGAGACTCCACAACCCCCTGGGCAACCTGTTCCAGTGCTCCATCACCTTCAACATGAAGAAGTTCTTCCTCACACTGGTGCAAAACCTGCTGTGGTCCAACTTGTGACCATTGCCCCTTGTCCTGTCCCCACAGGCCACTGAAAAGAGGTTGGCCATCTCCCTTTGTCTCCCGTACTACAAATATTTCTAAACATTGATGAGATCCCCTCTCAGTTTTCTCAAGGCTGAACAGCCCCAGCTCACTCATCCTTTCCTCATAGGAGAGATGCTCCAGGCCCTTAATCATCTTTGTGGCTCCGCTGGACTCTCTCCAGGAGATCCCTGTCTGTTTTGCACTGAGAAGCCCAGAACTGGACACAGGACTCCAGGTGAGGCCTGACCAGGGCAGAGAAGAGAGGGAGGATCACCTCCTTCCACCTGCTGGCTACGCTCCTCTTAATGCACCCCAGGATCCCATTGGCCTTCTTGGTCACCAGGGCGCACTGCTGGATTATGGCCAACTTGTACTCACCCACCAGGACCCCCAGGTCCTTCTCTGCAGAGCTCCTCTCCAGCAGGTCATCCCCCCAGCCTGTACTGATACCCACAGTTGTTCCTTCCCAGGTGCAAGACCCTACACTTGCTTTTATCATCTGGCTGTCACTGCTCAGCTCTCCAGCCTGTCCAGGTCTCACTGAATGGCAGCGCAGCATTCCTGCGTGTCTGCCACTCCTCCCAGCTTTGTATCATCAGCTACTTTCTGAGTGTGGACACTACTCCCTCATCAAGGTCGTTGATGAAGATGTTAAACAAGACTGGCCCAAACACCAACCCCTGGGGAACACCAATAGTCACAGGTCTCCAGCCAGACTCTGCTCCACCAATCACCACCCTCTGGGTCTGGCCTGTCAGCCAGTTCTCAACCCACCTCACCATCCACTCATCTATCCCACACTTTCTCAGCTTTCTTATCAGGATGTTGTGGGAGACAGTATCAAAAGCCTTGCTAAATTCAAGGTAGATATCATCCACAGTTCTCCCTCCATCTAACCAGCTGGTGATGACATCGTAGAAGGCTACAGGGTTGGTTGAGCACAAATCTCCCTTTGGTGAATCCATTCTGACTACTCCTCATAACCTTCTTTTCTTCCAGTTGCTTGGACACGGCAGCCTTCTGGGCTGCAGATGCACACTGGTGGCTCATGTCCAGCTTTTCATACACGCAAACCCCAAGTCCTTTTCCTCAGGATTGCTTTCCAGCACATCATCTCCTAACCTGTATGGATAATGGGGATTCTGCTTTGTGTTCTGCAAATATCACAAGTTCTTAAAAAATTAATTACAGAAGTAGGCACGAAAAGTATGAAGGGTAATGGTACCTTCCTCATAGAGCTGTTTTTTTTTTAAAAAACAAAGTTAAAGCCAACCCCAAACTTTAATTGCATAGTCACCTTTGCAGATACAAAGTTCTGTAACACAAATCAGGTTGTGCCAGCTGATTATCACAGAAGCTGGTATAGGAAAAGATAATTATGTTGAAATTAGGGTAAAGCTCTGGTTTAAGTTCTGCCTGAGATATTTCCTAGAGAATTTTTACCTTAATCTATGAACAGATACCCAATGTGACTGGGATACCAGTATTTCGCAAGGGAGAATAACAATAAAAAGCAAATATAAGTTGTACTTGCAATGAATGAAGGATATTCCCAATATTTATGTGATATCTTTACATACAAGATTGGCATATGCATGTGCCAATGCATTGGATACCTACACTGCAAACTGTAAAGCCTGAAAGGTGTTTTAGGGATACATAAATACAGAAATTTGTGCATCAGGGCACAGAGCAGATTTGGCCATTCAGAATATCGTGCAACTACAGTCTTTCTGCTAGTTGTGCACATATCAAAATACCAGGACCAATCCAAACACTACTATCAATCAAAACTGTGGAAAATGAGCTTCAAAACTACTGAATAGCACTTGAATATCTTGAGGAATTTTTGTAGAAATGACTGTTGAAAAATTGGAAGATACTGAAGCCTGGCCCCTCCTAATGAGAGAATTAAAGTTGAGGGGAGGGGAAAGAGGAAAATGGTGAACTGTAGCAGATGCATTTGGCAAGAAACTCGGCTCACACAAGAGAAACGGGAGCATAAGATGTAGAACAACAAATTATGGTGACACTGTCGTGAATGACAATCTTTGGAGATTAAGTAAAATTATTTTTATTTTGTAACATTTTGATGAAGGAAAACAACCCATTTTAACTAGAGTGCCCTCCCACGGGAAAGCTAAAGGATCTGCCCAAACAAAATCATGTCTTGATGTCCTCCATTTGGTCACAGTTGAAATGAACAATGCCCATACACAGTGTTGGGTCACATCCTGTATTGTTATTTGACTAACGTCAATAAAAAACATCATGGGGTGCAAGTGAATGCTGAATTTGGCTACACACATCTAAAAATGGAATTGCTGTTGCAAAGTCACCTAACCAGAGCAGACAGACACTGACTGATAGACCGGCAGCTTTACTATGATGCTGTTCCTAACAGTGAAAAGCATAGCCTGAGATACCAAGCTATAAATATAGGCCAGATAACCAGCCTGTGTATGTGCCATAGACATTTTTCTGCCTTCAGTGTGACTGAAGATGTCACTGCAAGTAGGAATAAAGAGCTGTGTGCATAACTTGCTGAGTTGATCCTATGTCCAAGTCAGGTTTCACCTGAACAGTGAAGCTAAACAAAGCAATTTTATTTTAATTAGGAAAGTGCTTGATCTGAAAAGAGCCTGAGTTTTACTTCAGCCTGTATCCCCATATATACAATATCATACATAATTCAGACTGTATCCTGAATCCTCCCTCAGAGAATAGCGAGGCCTCTTCCCGTATGTCTGAGGAAATGCTTGTTCACATAGTTTTGTTTATAACTCTACTTCAAAATATAGAAGACTGGTACACAATACTCCTTGGAATCTCTTGTTAAATCTCAGGTATGCCAGAGTACTGTATTTTTAAGTGATAATTATTTTTCCTTGGCATTGTTCTTGCAGCATCTGTATTGCGAAGTCTTGACCTTTATGTGTAAGGTGCACGTTATTGTAACATCCTGTGGTTTTCACTGCTGTAAGTAACAAATAGTAAATAACCACCTGCTGATCAGGACATGCTTGCAGTTCAACCCAAGTTCACTGGTCACAGGAATGAGACTATTTTTCTGTGCTTGATTAGCTGTCCCCTCCCAAAATTTTAATTTATCCTATTCACAGTCATCTGCTCCTATTGAATGGCTTGGGTACCAAGTAGGTTTCTGAGAAGGCAAGAAATGTCATGGGTGCCTTTTCTGTGAACTTAGGGAAGTGGGACAAAGCAATAGCTGATAACTCAGCTACCTCAAGTAGCACCCTCACAAGTTGTGTCTACAGGCAATGATGGCAGAGGGTGTCAGCACCCTCAGTATCTTGCTCCTGCCAGCTTCAAGTCAAAAAAACACACAGAAATAGCCTAAAATATTTTAGCATGGCCACCCTGAGCTTGCATCTGACCCTGGTTCCCTCACTGGACATGGCCACATCTCCCTGGCTGGGGTGGTGGGACAGTTTCAGGCTGCCAAATTCTGCCCTAATGGACCTCAGGGGGCTCCTGGCCAGTGCAGGACCCTGGCACAGTACCATCATTGCCTCTTTGCACTCCTTTGGTGCCCTTCTCTATTCAGGGGTGCTTCTGGCTGCTCTGCTGGACCCCCCAAAGGCCACCTCCTTCACTCCTACGTTTTCCATCTCCTTCGAGGAAAGTTACATCTGAGTTGTGAACTTCCGCTCACCCACAGAATGACATCATTGAGGTCTTGGAGAGATCCATTTTCATGAGCTGGTCTCTCCCTATATGTAAGAATCAGAGGTGAGAAAACAGGAATATTTATAAACTGATAATAAAAGTGCCTACACCAATATATTCTAGATTCCCAGCTCAGATAATTAATAGCTGTGGTGCTTGGTTTTGTTAGGGTTTTTTATCAGGTAACATTTAAATGTCTCTGAAACCAGGCTTCCATTTATCTTACTGACAGAAACATCGCTGATATTCATCCTAAATATTCCTAATTTTCTTCACGTTACTTTACTTACAGTTGTTTCACACTGCCCTTCGTGGAGTCTGCAGTAAGAAGGAACTGCTACAGCCAGCATGCCCAGCACCCTGCAGACAGGTATTTTCCCTAGAAACTGGATTAAATCACATCTTTTGGAAATAGTCTTAATTTCATTTTAACAACTAAAAGCAGCAGGCAGTTTGTCATTTCCCTAGCGTGCCACGTCAAAGTTTACTTACCTTAATTCCTTGGGAAGTTGTGCCTTATTTTGATTTATCTCATAGCAGCTACTGGACCTCGTATGTTTTCTCCATCAGGTTGAAAAGATGTAGGCACAGAACTTCCTTCTATCCTAAGAACATACCCAGGGTCATTTTGTCTCTCCTCAACATCTCTTTGAAAACCTGCACACTCCTGAGCTACTCCAGACCTCATCAGGCTTGTTCTCCAGTCCTGAAAGTTTTAAAGCTTTCATTTAAAATACCCTTGCATCTAAACTTGTTGGTTTTACTTCACTCTTTCTAGTTGATTTTTTTTCAAACCTCACTCCCAAGGTAACAAGACAGCAAAACAGATAACAACACAGTACAATGATGTGTTTTAAGTGAAAACTGTTCTACACAAAATGAAATACACTACATCAATATCTCGCATGTAAAAACATAAATAATAAAAAAATAGCCCACTGACATTTCCACCAAATAATGTTCAAATGGAACTTGGTATATTCTTTTGTTTTTTTTCACTCTTCACTGATGGAATTCCAAGTTCACTAGTTTACTGTTTGCTAGTGCTGACACTAGGTGACTGGTCTTCAATTCTCTGTTATCACCTTTGTTCTTTTAAATGTTAAAATTACTTTGGCACACCTTTCATTCTTTGGAATTCTGTTTTCCATACTTTCATTAAAAGTACTATTTGTGCTTCGAAGAATTGAATCCCCACTACTAAAGATACATCTAAGTCCCTAGCTCATGTCATGCATGGTAATATAAAGCACCACTGTTCAGGATTAGTTCTCTTTAAAGCTGGTTGCCTACAGCCATACCATATAGCATTTGACATGGGTCACTTCTGATTCTTTAGGTTACTGTAATTTTTTGTGCTTTTTTTTCTTCAAACTATATTCAAATGATGATGGCTGCAGGGTTTCTATGGAACAGAATTATAAGCACACACTAGTAAATGGGAGCATTTGAAGAGTGTTGGGGAAGAATGGAAGGACCCAACTAGGTGAGGACTCAACCCGGTAGAGCCTGCTGGGAGCAGTCCCTGAAGTAAAAATGTGCCCAATAAGAGCATTCAAGTTCATCTTGGAGGGAACTAGTTGACTGAATTAAAAAGTGAGTCTAGGATTAAACCAGCATTTGCTCATCTGTAGTCCAGCAGATGGGAAAGAACATTACACATGCACTTTTTATGGATACAGTTCTGTTTGGTCAAGTGTCTTGGCCTCATCACCATACATTTCCTGGTTGTGCTTAAGCTCCCAAAGCTGTGTTATATGTGGAACTCAAGATACTCAGTATAGGAATGAGAAACCAGGTGGGGAAGCAGGACCGCGCTTTATTTACAACCATTGAAAGGAATGGGAATCAACAGTCGGTTCCTGCCTGTCCTGGCTTTGTCTAGGATAGAGTTAATTTTCTGTCTAGCAGCCAGGGGAATGGAGTTTGGGAGTTAGGACGGGAGCAGTGCTGATAACACCTCAATGCTTTTAGTTGCTGACAAACTGTCAGGATTTCTTCATACTGCCCTGCTACCAAGAAGGTAGGGGCATCCAGCGAGCTGGGAGCGGGCATGGCCAGGACAGGTGACCCAAACTGGCCAAAGAGAGTACTCCATGCCAATTACATCATGCTCAGCATAAAGGCTGACTGGTGGGGGAAGGAGGGCATAGCTTCAGTATGTGCAGTTTTGGGGACAATCCAGTTCTGGGACAGCTCTGAGCTGTACAGCCTGAGTCATGCAGCATGGTGAGAAAATGTATCCTGTATCCCCATCTTCACATATTTTATTATAAAGTCTTATCATCATTATCTCTCTCTCTCCTGTCCCAGTAAATTATGCCTATCCCAACCTGTGAGGCTTGTCTTTGTTGGTCTTCTTTTCTATCCCATCCTCACTTTTCATTAGAGAGAATGGCTGTATGGTGTTCGGCTCTCAGCTGGGGTGAAACCACGACACTGCCAGAGGTCACATCTGTGTCTTAGGTGGGTCATATGCTTCTTGACCTATTCATAATTAACCTCAAAAAAGGGACAGCAACAAAATTTGCCAATGATAAAGTTGCTGATAATAGTAAGATTACTGGCAAACTAAAGAACCATAGAAAGACATGGAAGACTGATTAGGAAATAGCATGGCAGATGCAGTTCAGCACAAATGATGATACATGTGAAGATAAACCACAACAGTCTCACATATGAAACAACAGCCCCTGAGCTTATCATTACCACTTATGAGCAAGATCTTGCAGTTACAACAGATTATTGAAAGCAGCTCAGTGCTCAGTTCAAATTTAAAGTCAAGTATCAGAAATTACTAGGAAAGGAACAAAGAGCAAGAAAACACACAGTCAAGCATTTAACTACAAGGTTAATGCTGTGTGCAGTTTTGGTTCCCTTCTCAGAAAATGAAACCCAGAAAGGTTTCAAAGGGCAATAAATTCAGAAGCTGTTCCATGCCTTTAGTCAGCCAAGGAATATGTTACCACCACACATCAGTTTAGAAAATAGGAAATGCAGAGGTGAATGTGTTCTACATACGCAGAATCATAACTGGCACAAGCATGACAGGCAAACGCTTATTGTGCAGGAACACTAAATTAAGCTAGCACTAGTCAGGTTCAAATCAAACAAACAGCAGCAGCTCTTTATGTAACTGACATGGACTGTAAAGGCTGTTGTTACTCAGGAAGCATATACAGACCAAGGGAAACTGGACAAGTACTGGAAAAAAGCAGCACTGGGGATTACTAAATAGACAAACCATATGATGTTCAGGAAAGCCTGGAATAGAAGACACTGGAAGCTAGGAGAATACACAAGGAAAAGAACCAGAAGTGTTTGCATTGTTTTTGTCCTTCCTTGGGCATCTGCTTTTTACTACAAAAGAGACTATTGTGTCAGAACACCCTTTGGTCAGGACCTATACAGCTATTTCAATGTTTATCTTTCAGAGTTCCAAGAGCACCTAAGGAGGCCAGAGGAAAAGCATGTGCTATTTTCCTGGCTTCTTACAGTCAAATGTAGTAGAAGACAGTACGTTACAAATGCAGCCAAGGCTTCTCAGCCACCAATGCTAAGTCTGTGCATCCCTGTTCACACAGTAGGGATGCTAATGAATCACAAGCTTCTATTTCACAGCACAAAAACATTTCAAGTATGAAATTTCCTACTAGACGGATTTATTACAAGAAAAAAAAAAAATTCTTTTTGCATTTGTTCTGGATAGTGCCCCAAATCAGAAGGGATGAGGAGCTGTTAGACCAATTCCTAAGCACGTATGTTCCACATAGTATTCTGAAAGAAACTTTGTCAAGAACACTGAGGAAAAGCATATAGGCTTTTCAGGGAACCACAGACTGCCAGTTTCAAAGAACATGCCTTCCCCACTTTCAGTCCAAATATATTAAACATTCAGCCTTAAAGTTTGTGTTTCATCTTGTAAATGAACTATTAAGTATAACCAATGCACGTGATAGCGAAAATCATAAATTTCCAGTTCTATAAATTTCAAATTAGGGGCTCTGAATGCCAAAAACATACCTTGATTCTGTAATTCTGCATGACAAATGATCTAATGGCAAATGTCTCAGTGCATAAAACAGTAAGCTTATTGACCTGACCAGTAAGCTGCACCTACCATTGTACAATGGTAGGTGCAGCTTACTGGTCAGGTCAAGAATTACATATAAATTGTTCTCATGTTGCATTTGCAAGCTGGTTTTAAGTATTTCAAGGGCAAAGAACCAAGCCTGAAAGCAATCTAGTATGTTAGAAAACACTCTGGAAATACCTAAGTGCAAAGTAGTCAATAGGGTGATATTCAAAGGAAATCATCAGAATTCCTTTATTGCCCAAAGATACGGCTACTGAGGAAAAGCACCAGCAGAAATATGCACTTTAATACCATTTCATAATTACTTTGAGCACATATGCTAGTTTATAGAAAAACTTCCAGAGCTGAGACCTCAGACTTTGATGCAACTCCTGAAAAAAGAAAGAACGTTCCCCAGTCTTTTGTCCCTTTTTGCACGTAGCCCTGATTCTAAATAAAATTAATAAAGAGCTAAATGCTAATTTGTGTTGATCTGACCTGGTGTTTTCATGACATTTCACTGAATTTTCAGATTTCCTAGGATAAAACTAGATAACCTAGGATAAAATGTTGCTATGTTCTCATACTAGGAATATCTTAATGATTTTTTTTAAAAAATACAGATTACACCTAATATTCACAAGTTATAAATCACCATATACACCATCAATTCACAAAGGATTTTAAGTGTTCATAAGTGAGAATAATTATATCACTTAAAAGTCCCACAGGCTGGTTATCTGGAAGTTTTCACAGCATCCTCCTGGAATGATTTTTTTGGCCAGGTTGGCTAGAAATAATGGTACGTACTTCAGTGCCACATATTTTCTATTCTCTCTGCCAGCGACATGAAGTATTTAGCCTCTATGATCACTTTTGGGAGAGCTATGACCTAGATTGCATACACTGTAAATCCTTAAAGTAGAAAGACCTTTTTCCCTCTACACAAATATGTTTGGGTTGGTTCATTTTGCAATTACGCTCCACACTATTAAAGTTGGAGGCTACTTTAGGTACCATTAACATTACATGATGGAACTGCGCTAACAAAAAAAACACCCACACAACTTAAAAGCTTGAAAAGCAGCAGATGAATACAGAAGAAGCCATTTTCTTATGAAGCAGACTTTCTGGACACAAGGGTATTTGTGGTAAATAACATGGTAACAGTTTCCTTTATATACCATAAACACTTGCACTGGCATCAGTAAACATTGCTAGTGTTGAGTGAGAAAGCTTTCCTATACTGATGTTTGAGACTCGTTGATTCTCAGCAACCAATCTGATGCTTCGCATGCATGCGCTGACTAGGTAGTAACAACAAAGCCTTAGTATGTTTAGGTCTGGTAGTCACCATAAATTTAGCACCTGAACATAAAATATTCCATGTAAGCTAGAATTTAAATTTACATACATTTCCACACAGATAACCTTTGTTATCCAAGTTAAAAAACACTTTTTTTCCAGCAATTTGAACCAAAAGGACAAGTCATTACCTATATTATCAGAAGTGATTTATTTCTTTCAGATTGAGACTTAAATCATTACCCTTACTCTGATTAATATAAAGTCAGAATGGGTATCTTTCCTATCTAGTCCATAAAGCAAAATTGAAATAGCATATATGTTTTTTCAAATCAAGAGATAAAAACCAGAATATATTAGCATTTCTAAAGGATACATTAAAAAGCTATACTCATTATAGCATTGTTTGTTGCTACACACTAGTAAGTTCACCAAGTGTGCAGTATATGACACGACTTAAAAAAAATACTGGATGCCAAAGAAAAGAAATTGCGCTATATTCACAAACAGTTCTCAAAAATACCAAGGAACGACATTATTGGTGAACTTACTAAAAAACTTTTCAAAGCTATTTATACATCATCCTTTTCACAAAGGTTACAGAAACATTCTGAAACCTTCTCACACATACATATTTGACTTTTTTTTCTGAATAGTGATAATCTTCAAAAGCCTCTGATAACTTTAACTTCATGTTCTTCTCACAGAAAAGTTTTCTATGATGTCAGCCTGTCATATTTTCAGCTGCCTAAAAAGAAAAAAAAAATTCTTGTAAGTCACTAAGAGTAGACACCACATAGACTCAATTTCATCTTTTCTTGTAACTACTTTAATTTACCTAGAGAACTTAAGTCTAAAAATAAGTTGCATATTAAAAGGATAACATATAGTGCATTCTCAAATGAGTAATCCTAATTCTTACAAAACAATGCTGGCAACTGCTGTTATCCTTTATTAACATAGCCACTCCTGCTTGAGTTCAAGTGTACATCCTGTATCTGATCAGCTTGTATCCTGTACATTTTACCCTAATACTTTAAAGAAGCATTCAAGTTTTGTTTCCTTTGGAGTTTAATTATTACTCCTACTCATACAGATAAAATAAACACAAAACTTAGGTGAATGATACTAATCATAACTGCATAAATCACACTGCCAATTATTTGATTAGGGTCATCAGTTAAGTATTTGTATTACTAAGTAACAGCCAGCAAGGTACAGTTTGAGACTGACATTGGTAAATGCCATTTATGAGACAAACAGGCAAAGGATAGCAATGGGAATGATTAATCAGTAAAAGCAGAGAAAGAAGTAAACTAGCTCTCAACTACTTACACAGACAGTTAAACATATATGTATGCATAGAAGTGCATGAGCACAGAAAAATGTTAAGTTAGAAATTAAGTACGAAATTTGAGAATAGTGAAAAGAGCTGTGTCTAGCATATATTTAGTAAAAAAGTGTAAGTTGAATTTCATCAGAATACAGTCTTTCAGAACAGAGATAGGCAGGCTAGATATAGGCTTCCCCTCTCTCTCCTCAGAAATAACCAAATAAAGGATACAGTGGAAAAGAAATTATGACATTTAGGCAGACAGTAAAGCATGAAAATCCTTTAAAAGACAAGTGAAAATATATTATTTTTAAACCATAGCTGCCATCTCTTCTAGATAAACAGGTAAATGTTAATTATGAAAAGCCCTGTGCAAGTACACACCATGAAATACCCTAATTTCTCTCTGAGATTCAAAGCACGGGTGCATTTGGTAAAATGCCATTTTGCCTGAGATTGCAGAAATGACGTAATATGGGTTAAAGAAGAAAGCAAAAAATTAATTTTTATATGATGTAGATAAGGGGGCAAATTTTGGCTACAAATACCCAGAATAAGAATCTGTAGGTTTTGGTGGTGTTTTGTGTTTGCAGTTTTGGTTTGGGGTTTTTTTTTCAGGAATAATTAGATTAACTCTTTTATTAAGATTTTATTTGTACCATTACCTGCTTCATGTTACATTCAGTTGTATTCATTGCCTTTTCCATATCCTTGATTTAAAAAACAATCACATCTTAAAGTACAACTTAGAAATTGAAGTATAGCTAGTTGAACATAGATCTAATTCTTACAAATAAAATTATATGCTTTTTAAGCAAAAGCATTACCTTTAGAGCTTCTGTAGCCTTACGCAGTTCTTTAATAACAGACGATAATGCTTCTGGATTTATCCCCTGCTCACAAAGTCTCACACAAATAGACAACGTTTCCATATCCAAGCCAGTGTTTAATATTCTTGAAATCTCAAACAGATCTGCAACAAGGAGAAAAAAAAAAAAAGAGAAGAAAAAAAAAAAGAAAGCATTTTAGTCCCTACAGACTCTGAAATTTCAATAAGTGAAATTATTATTCATCAACAATTGAAGTTCTATAGTAGAAACTGAACACAGCAGTTGAGGTTCATACTGCAGGAGCTTTCCACAACAACAGCATTCTTGTTCAGTTTTCCAGCATAAGCTCAAAGTCACAGCATTTCTTTGGCATCCACCTCCTTACATAGCTGGCTTTAGGTCTAATGTTGTCTCTGGTTTAAGGATAAGCAATACTGTGATTTTTTTTACATGTCCTGGCTCAAGAGCAGCCACTATGAAACATTTTGAAAAAGATTCCAGTCAGCTCTGTGCAGAGGCAAAGCTCTCTCTCCTTTCAAAGAAAAGGGGTCTTCCAGGGAAGGTTTGGTTCTCCCAAGGAGCATGGCTACTGCTGACTACCCTTGACAGCTACAAAAATATTCTATTACAGCATACCAGACATTCCGCAGCACAGCCTGAGTTACACTTACCCAGGCCACAACATCAAAACCCAAATGCACCCAAACAATTCAGCTACAATCCCCGGGAAGTGTCAGATGCTATTAAAAAAAAACCTCCTCTAACTGCAATAATATTCTTGAAGCCCACACAAGGAGGTTGGATTAAGAACATGCACAACTTTAAGACACAAAAGCAGTTTGCCTTTCCAAAGCCCTAGCTAAAAGCCACAAGGGAAGCTTCCTTCTCCACATCAGAGCTTTCTGTTCCCACAGGACTGAAAGCAAACTTCCCAAATGCACCACCCAAATGCACACCCTGTCCGTGTGAAAGCATCTTCATAGACAGAAAAAGCAACAACAGATTGGTGTATTTGCAATAAAATGCCATTGAATTTTAAGACCCACAGACCTTTGAAAGGCTGAAAGCTGCCCAAAATAAATAACTCTTCTTTTAACCACTTAAAGTTCATTATAAGTCATGAAGCATTTGAAGGTAGAGCAGGAAATCTAAAGATAAGTTTCCATTTCTATGTCAGCCAAGAGTTTAGGTCACTAATTTCTAATAGAAAAGAACTTCAGGTGTTGAGGCAGCATCTTTGACATATAAATGTAGCAGTTTCTCCACAAATCTATTCATTAAGATAGACCCTCAGCATGAAAAATTAATTACATGAACATGGCTACCATAGTGCTTCATGTTTTCTTTTACTTCACCGAAGCACTTTAAATACATATTTTAACAATGGAAATTTCAAAAGATTGAAGTTATTTTGAACAACAAAAAAAAATCCAAAGCTATTTATTAATGTAAAAGTTCAAACATGAGGGTATTTCTAAGATTCTCTTTACATAAATCTTTAAAGGTGAAATTTATTTTTAAGTTAATAGAAATTTGTTTTCTTTGGAAAAAACCAAACACCTCAGGAAGAGATTAAATTATGAATGTCTAGCCTAAATAATAGATATGCATTGATACACAGGACACCTGGACACCTAAATCTGAAGCTAGCTCGCTTTCTGTAGCGGATTTTAGAAGTCTTACTAGGTCTGTAATACACATATCATCCCTCCCATCTAAAATAGTCCTGCAGAAGTGGAGAAAGGTTAAGAATCAAGTACAGTTATGAGAACTTATCAGTGCCCCGCCCAGAAGGTCTCTCTCCAACTGCACAGATCTACCTTATCCTCTTGAAGTGTCAGAGCAGCCATAATCACCTCACTAGTCCTGCCTTGCCAGTGGGTAGATCAACAGCTGAAACACTTAAATTAAAGCTCATGAAGGTTTTCGATTGAGAGCAGCTTTGAGAAGATGCACTTGGGGCGTAGGTGGGCGGGAAGCTTAACATGAGCCAGCAATGTGCTCCTGTGGCCTTGAAAGCCAACCATCTTGGGATGCACCAAAAAAAGTGTGAGCAGCAGGTCAAGAGAGAAGATTCTCTCCCTCTGCTCTTGAGAGACTCCACCTAGAGTACTGCATCCAGCTATGCGGTCCCCAGTACAGTACAGAAAATACACAGAGCTGTTGGAGCAAGTCTGGGGAGGGACACAAAGATGATCAGGGGCTGGAGCACCTCTCCTGTAAAGACAGGATGAAAGAGTTGGGCTTTTTCAGCCTGGAGGAGATTGTGGGGAAGCTTTGTTGCAGACTTCCATTACCTGAAGGGGACCTACAGAAAAGCTAGAGAGGGAGTGTAATGATAGGACAGGGGGCAATGGGTTTAAACTCAAAGCTGAAAGAGGGTATGTTTAAATTATACATTGGGAAGAAATTCTTTCCTACAAGGGTGGTGAGACACTGGAACAGGTTTCCCAGAGAAACTGTGGACACACCCTCCCTGCCAGTGTTGAAAGACAATGATGGGGCTTTGGGCAACTTGATCTATTGGAGAGTGTCCCTTCCCATGGAAACAGGCAGGGTGGGGAGCAGGGGGGGAGGGGGGTGTGTGTGAACTTCTATGAAAATCTATTTAACAACCATCATGAGATTTCCTGGCAGCCTTCCATTCTGACTGAAATCCATATAAGCGTGGATTCCATGAATGTCCAGAGCTTCCCACTACACATTGCTAAAAACACCTTCTCAACATGCCAGGCTTTGATTACTCACATACCACAACAGCAGGGGTTTGGGTTTGGTTTCTTGTATCAGAAAGTCTCCTAGTTCTTTAACACCAACTGCCCTTCTCAAAACCTTTCTGTTGTGGTCCTCTCTCTTTAATTTACGTGGGTTTGCTGTCATGAGCAGTGCAGAGAAACAAGGCAATGAGGGGGTGGGCTGTGTCATTTTGGATAAGTGCCACTGTAAGCACTGCTGGCCCCTTCCTCTGCCTTCCATGCACAGCCTTGCCTTCTGTTTAAATCTGAGACACACCGATAGCACTAAACAACTAACAAGGAATACCTAACACATACATTTACAAGTGTTTTAGCTATTTCACAGAATTGTAGTGATTGGAAGGGACCTTGAGAGATAATCAAGTCCAACCCCCCTGCCAAAGCAGGTTCCCTAGAGCAGGTGTCCAGACGGGTCTTGAATATCTCCAGAGATGGAGACTCCACAACCCCCTGGGCAACCTGTTCCAGTGCTCCATCACACTCACTGTGAAGTTCTTTCTTACATCAGTATGGAACCTCCTGTGTCCAACTTGTGACAATTGTCCCTGGTCCTGTCCCCACAGGCCACTAAGAAGAGGTTGGCTATCTCCCTTTGTCTCCCACGCTACAAATATGTATAAACATTGATGAGATCCCCCTCAGTCTCCTTTTCTCAAGGCTGAAGAGCCCCAGCTCACTCAGCCTTTCCTCATAGGAGATGCTCCAGGCCCTTAGTCATCTTTATGGCCTCCGCTGGACTCTCTGCACGAGATCCCTGTCTGTTTTGTACCGAGGAGTCCAGAGCTGCAAGTTCTGACTATTTTAAGTTAGACTGTTAATAGCTCACCGCACACAGCCCAGCGGTACAAGCACGGTAAGCATATCTAAAGAGCTTTCAGCCGTTACCCAC
>VXBZ01007532.1:1905-129973 GCA_013399135.1 Heliornis fulica | reverse complement strand
GGTACGTGGCTGGGGCTGCGGTGAGGGGCTGCCAGGGCTCAGCACCTCCCCTCCTTTTCGCCATGCGGGAGGCAGCAGCTGTGGTAAGAGACCTCCCAGGCTTGGGCTGTTCGGTGGACCTTCTCCCCTCTGCCTGTTACTTGAGCGAGTGGCGGCGCCTCCTGGAGCCCTTCGGGGGCTGGGGTTGACCTCAGCTCGTTGAGAGGCGGGGAGCAGAGGCGAGCGCTTCCAGCGCCCGAGCGCAGCGGGGATTTTCAGAGTGCGCCGTTCCCGGCCGGCCGGCAGCGCAGTGCGCTTCCCGCCGACGGCAAACAGAAGCTTCTGGAGCTGTTCTGCGTGGCCGAGGCCGGGCTGCCGGCAGCCCCCTGCCCGCCGTTGTGGCTGTGCGTTCCCCGCCGCCCTTCCCCCTTGACTTAGTGGTAAGGCGGGACTGGCTGGCACCGAGGGGCCCCCGGGGGACACCCTCCTCCGGTGCCCGCGGTGATAGCTCTGAGGCCCTGAGTGCCAGGTTTATCCTGTGGGCGTCCCTCCGGGAGAGCCGTTGGCTTCATCGCCGTTTCGTTTCTTGTGGTGGTTCTGTTCGTTTGGTGTTTAGCTGCCTTTCGTGTACTTTCTGTCTCGGGTCCAAGGCTCTGCTTATTTTCAGCCCTATTTATAAGTCTCGCGTGTCAGTAGGGCCAAACCACAGCTAACTCTTTGTTAGTCTTTTAACTGCTTCTTAAAAATGACTGATTACCTCCCTGGGACGCCTTCGAGGCTGCCCTAAAAGCTAAAACTTACAATTCCCTTTTCGTTTCTTTCTTTTCTAGGTATAGCTCGGTGTTATGGGTGAGACAAAAGAAACGAGAATGCAGATAACGCCAGAAACTCCAGGGCGAGTCACAGTCCTGAACCCTTTTGAAAGTCCCAGTGACTATTATACTCTTCAAGAGCAGATTGTCTCCAGTCCTTCAGTTTTTAAATCGACAAAATCCTCATCTGTAAGATCCGTTGCATAACTATACAGATGTAGCGCTAATGTTTTGAAATGCCTTCAAAAGTGTATTTTATTTGGTGGATGCTAATGTATACGCTAAGCCACAAAATTATGGTGGCATTTGGTGTTTCTTCTGATTACAGGAGTTTGCTGCTTTAACACTGTCACTTTGTCCACCTTCCTCATGTGGGTTTTTTTCTGTAGTTATCAGGTGTGTTGGTGGATTATCATATATTTACATATATACACATCCACAAAGGGCCAGCACCAGTTGAAAATAGATAAAGAACAGTTGTTGGATGTGGTGCTCTTGGCCCACTTAAAAGTGGAACAAAACTAGTTCCTACCTGACAGGCTAAGGCAGCTGGATGCAAGTAAAACTTCATTCCACTTATGTTTTTCAAATAGATATTTGGTAGTTAAGTGTTGAATAAAGGGGTGAAGTTGTTTTATTTCTGAATTGGGTTTTGTTGTGAACTATATGTGGCATTATGAGTGAGATTTTGTGATTCATATGGGGTTGCAACTCGTAAAACTTTTGGGGAATGTGAGGTGAAAGGAAGGCTGCTCTGTTATTTGAATAACTTGGGTTCGATATGGACACCGTGTTTTTATGGAACCATAATTTTGCTTATGGCAATCTACAAGCAGTTAAATTTTATACTGAGTTCTAGATCTTTAGTAGATCTGTGGTCAGAAATTGAGAAGAAATTGATACCTCATTTTGTAAATGTTAGCTATAATTTTCCTATTTTATATTATCTTGTAAATCATTGTAACACCACTACCAGGATAAAGAAGCCTGATTGATTTACTCTATTTAAGTAGATGACTTTAAATAGAAACTCTTTTGATTGTCTTTGGCAGAAACTATGTGGAAGTTATGATTGCATTCTTTTATTGAGATTTGTCCTGCAGTTTTATTTTTTATCTTTTTAGACTAGCAAGTGTTAAGATGTCCATTTCTTTTTTTAGACACCAGGAAAGTTTAGATGGTCTATTGATCAGCTTGCTCTAATAAATCCTGTGGAAATTGACTCAGAAGATGTTCACCGCCAAGCAATGTGTTTGAGTCGTGCTAGGTAACTTCCCATCTGTTTTTATGCAGTTAACTTTTGAATACTAGAACACTGTTCTCTTGCTTTATTGGCATTTCGACACAGTATTAAAGACTTGTTATTTAAATCTTTTAACACAGAGTTTTATGTGTCCCTGGTGTGCATATAATATTGAGATGAGGCTGCCTCTGTCTCGGTCTTTTTAATGTTGAGAACTGCTGATTCACGCTGCAGTTTGGAAGACAGCCAGATCAAAGCAGTCAACAGAAGCAAGAAAGTGTGTTGCTAATAATTGTTGCTAACCTGCTTCTCCCGCTCTTAGTCACAACACAATTAATCTTACCAGAGTGTTCCATACTGAGACCTATGGAGCGTAAATTTCTTTTGGTCTCTGTGACTCCCATGGAAGGGTAGAGATGGGAAAGCTATCTAAGTAAGCCACAGTAAGCATTTAGAAAGGTATAGATTGGATTTAACTGTGAAGGAGGGAAGATCTATAAGCTTGCCATCTTTGAGGAGGAGGAAATTGCTAGTTACTGAAATAATTTGAGGATCTTGATCTCAACTTTTTTCATTTCTCTGATAAAACCTCTGTTGGGAAGACAAATGTAAAGCAGGCTTTGAATTCTCAGCTCACCTCGAAGGATAGCTTCAGCAATAGTACAGAACAGCGTGCCAAGGGAAGGCAGTCAAGGGCAGGACACAAGTGGTGAGTCACGTTAACACTTCCGGATGTTTCTCGCTTGTGAACTTGCGCAAAGAAGCACACATCAGTAATAGAATAACAAAATAGTTCTCCGTCCTGTTTATGCCCATAGGACTTTCAAGACATGTTAATGAAATGAAACAGATAGAGGGCCACTTAGGACAAGAGGCCTCCCAAAATTGCATGTTAGACGTGTTGTTCCTGCTGTGTGACATATCTCTCTTTTAACAGGAAGTGGCCTAAGGAGCATTAATTTCTTGATACAGTGCTTCAGAAAGAATGTAACTGTTCTCAGCTGTATCGGTGAATCAACATGTCTTAATGTCAATTTTTCTTCTTGTTTCTTGGCCTTCCTCTAGCACCCAGAAAGCTTCAGACTGATGTGTTTTATATGTTATCAGGCATTAAAACCTATGGGTTTGGGGAGTTTCTGGAAGCCTGTTAGGATGCACACAAACTAGCGTTAATTTAGATGGCTTGGGTGACAATTCCAGTGATGTTAGTGGCACGGCCTGTAAATATAAACATGAACATTGATTGGGTCCTCTTAGTCTGTCCATCTGTTCCACTGTCTTTTTTTTTAATCACCTGTTATGACTTAAAAAGAGGCTAGTTTGTGTATATGTAAATTTGCTGTTTCCATGTGTGCAGTGTGGTGCAGACAGGTGGTTATTTCTGTTGACTGTAAACTGCACATGGTTCAATGCATATATATGTATGTACATGTGTATAATATTCTGTATGGCAACTTAATTTGTATTTCAAAATACTGCTTTATTGACACTAAAGTGTCATAAATACAGCTCTGAAGAGATCCTGAAGTTTTCGAAGGCCATGCATGTCACACAAACCACATAGTCTGTTTTACTGATGCTTGTTAACAAGTTATTTTCTCAATTAGTCACAAAGACTCACAGGCATAAGAAATTTATAAGTATTTCAAATTTGTAATTATTGTGTTGTGAAAACAGTTTGGGGATCTTGATCTTGGTGAAGTCCAAGTATGAGTCATCTGTAGACTTAATTTTATGCGGTATTACTGTTTCCATAAACTTAAGAATAATCTATGTGCTGTGTTACTGCACTGTTTATAAAATTATTAGAACTGCTTTCTGGCAGACTGTTAATGAAAAATAGGAGGTCTGTTGGTATTGAGCAGAGTTGTATTTTGCTAACATGAGGCAGTGTTGTCCATAAACTTTCCTCTTTCTTTTTTTATGTCTACTGGTAGAAATTGAATGTTTCTAAATCAGAAACTGTGCTGCTACATGTTAAATATGAAACCAAAAGATCTGTACTGCGTCTTGCATACTGTGTGTCACAGTTGCAAATGCTCTGTTGCATGAAGCTGCATATAAGACTGGCTTGTTCTTATTCTTGCTAAATAGTTACAAGGTTTTCACTTCATTATTTTAATGGAGTTATGCACTTCATTAAAAACACCCTTTTCTGCACCAACGCACTTTTAGTGATCTCTCTTTTCCCAGTTTCCCTGTTTCTCCTTTGGGATCTGAGATTGTAGAGATACTTACTACTCATCCACTATGCATAAAAGTATGATGAATTTATGCTTTTTGTTTAATACACTGAGTTCTGTGAAGACACTTGCACAGAACTGTTGCTTTAGCATCATTTAGGCAGGCATAGTTATGGTGGCATGTCCAAGTATTGCAGATACAATCAAAGCCTGATTACCATCAAAGAAAGATGGCTGTGAGGAGAAATTTATGTATAAGTACATCTTACATGTGTTTGTGTTGCTAATTATATCTATTGTCTGACTGATTTCTAAAATTATTTGGGTTAATTCAAGTATACTAATTATTGATTGAAATATTTTGTGATTCAGCTAAGATAATGATTATCTATATTTTTTTAAGCTTATAAACTCTATAGAAGTAACTGAAAGTGAGGCTTAAAGGTGACCTTTAAAGGAAGTATAAATGTAGAATCTCACATGTTATTAGAAGATGGCTGAAGTAACTGCATTTAACAAAAAAAAAAAAAAAAAAAAGGAAAAGCCAAAACCCAAAACATGTAGAAGCTGCATAAAGGAATGTGTAAATCGATTCTAAGTGAAATACAATATCGCATCCAGAACAGAAGAAAATATGGCAGACTAAGTATATGAAAGGGGAAACCCTATGCTGTGAAAGTGGGCTGTGCTGGGAATTTGAGTATACAAACATTCTGCAATTATCTTAGGTTGCCCTTTTCTTCCTTACAGCTCAGGTTGTTTTGTTCTGTTAATTTTACAGTGAAATCGTCTTATGCCTAATCTCATGGAAATCTTTAACGGTAAAATCTGTTCATATGGCAGGTTAAATAGAATTAAATGGATTGTTTTGGAAAATCAATTATGACTGAGTTTTTGATCAGATAAAAATACTTGTTGATACAAGGAGTAAAATAGAAGATTTGCAAATTTACTTCAAAATCATACAGATCTTTTTCAAATGAACTATAGAAATAGTATTTGGGGTTTAGTGCAATTTCATTTATAATGCTTCTCTTAAGCATCTGTAATAGGTTACATGGCTGGACTTTTTCTTTCTCCTATTTACATGATGGCTTTGATAATTTACATGTGGTTTTTTCATTTGTTACTTAGAATTGATAAGGAGACAGAAGAGAAAATGCAAAGAGCCATTGAGGAGGTAATAAATCTTTCTATGTTTTCAAGTATCAATTTGTTTTAGCTACATAACCTGCAAACAGATCCACAGCTATTATAGGATTTCAAAGCCCAGAAGTGTATTATATTTTCCTGGTAAGAAAGTAATTTTATATCCTCACCCCTTGAAGTTGTAGTTGGAATCCACATGAATTCCAACTTGTTTTTCTCAACTTCTTTTACACACCTGTATGTCAAAGCAGCAGATTTTGCTTCTTTCATGTTGCTGGGTTACTGAGAATGTAACTGTAAGTTAACTCTTACAGATAGTTAATTTAAGGTTAAAAATAATTATTTTGGGGTTTACAGTAACTGTTAGTGTTAGGTAGCTTAGCTTCTATTGCATTCTTAAAAATACAGTAGAACCTTGATGATTGTTGATTGATTTTTCTATTTCTTTCGAAGTCTGCTTCATTGTATGGAAGACTTTTTTTCTGGCAGTTTGTAATTCTTTCTGTTGGTTTTCCACTTTATTTTTTACTACCCATTTATGTAGCAGAGAAGGAAAAGAGTTTCAAATCTTTGCTGTAGAAATCTTCAATGTTAATCCAAAATAGAATATAATAAAGTTCAGATAGGCAAGTCTTCCTTATTGGCCTTTTTTATTTTGTATCATGCAGAATCAGTTTCCGTCCCTGTAAACAATAAATGATTGATGATTCTATAAAGGTGCTCTGCAATTGACCTGCAGCTAAAGTTCTCTGTTGTGCTCAATCTGCATTAAAAGTGGTATTTCTTCTTTGTGAGGCTTAAGATAATGGATTATGCAGCTGAACATTTTGAAACCATGTCTCTGATAAAAAATATGCCTTTAAAATTTTGGTGTTTCAAGCTGAGGGTTTTGGGATTTGAGTTTAGTTGGGTTTTTTATTATAATTATTTGCATTGAGTCTTGCTCTTACTGTGAGCACAGGATTTGCAGTGTATTTCTTGAAGCTATGCCATAGTGTTCATCTAGAGTGCAGCTGTGCCAGCAGATACAGTTTCTGGTTCAAATTAAAAAGGCTGAAGTGCTGATGTTTCACTGCTAACCCTTTTAGTCAAATACTATAATAGCATTGCCAAAGTGGTTGGCCACTTCTTTTACCCTTACTCCAGTGTCTCTTTAGAACTTCTGTGAAATCTCTAAACTGTTAAAATACAACAAATTAACAAACTGAAATACCACTGAGCAGTAAGTATGGGAGAGAGAGCTCAAAATTTTAGCGAGTGGTAAATGAAACTTTTGTATAATTTTCACTATTCAGACTGAAAGATCTGAGTTGATACAGGCCATAAAGAACATGGGGTCTTCTTCAGACCAAAGTGTTTTTTCTTTAATCTCTCGGGGTCTGAAGTAATGAAATATATTTTGGGCATAGGGGATAACTATCTTTGTAGGTTTGGGTGAAGGTAGAGTTAAAATTCTTAACGTATAGGTCTATGACTAGCAAAAGGTATGACTTAATTTTTTCTTGTTCGCAGTACTAACCTAAATTTGAGAGTCTCCAATTTTCAAAAAAGGCTTAGATGGTTTATTTCTCTTCTACTCTAGTTTTTTACAAAAAGACTCATAGTTCCTTCTCCTTGGACTGGACATGAAGGCAAGCAAGTTTCTCAGATTAATTCAACTAAATGTAAGTTACTTTTGTGTGTCCAGGCACAATTATGTAGCTTTTAAAGAAAATACCAAGTAGGAAATTCTTCGGGGTGGAGTGGGGTTCTGCAAGGTTTGGAAGAGGTTGAGCTGTTAAATTATTTTATTAAGGAGGTGCATGCAGCTTGTGGATCTTTAATTCTTAGTTGTAAAATCATCATTTCTTGGACAAAGAACATCCCAGACCTGGGAAAATAAGCACTGAAAGTGAATGGTCTGATGTGTTTTATCACCCTTGTCTTCAAGTCCAGGCTGCATGATTCTGCGAGTGTTTTACATGGGCACAGCCTGTTTGTGTAGGCTGGGTATACCAGGTACTGGTGTACACTGCTGTACACCGAGATTGCTTTAAATAACTGTACTGTAGAGAAGGCTGCAGGAGGGAAAAATTTGGGAAAAGTTGGTGATAATTCACTAAGCTTTGTTGGAACAGAAAGGTGCTGAAGTTCTCTTCATGAGCTATAACAGCAACCTTTCTTTAGTACTCCTTTCTAATCTCTTCTAAACACTGATATAAAAATTTTACTTGTATTAAATATTCTAAGTTGTTGCTGCTAGATTTCAAAACTGTGTATGCAATTCATGTTTAAATTTAAATTTATACCTTTTTTACAGCCATAGACTTAAATAACATCTCTCCTATTGGAAGACATCTAACTTTGCAGTCTGGGAAAACCAATGGTGGGTAAAAGGCAGTGTCTGATATTTACAGGCTTTCTCTGAAGCTAAATAACCCATTATTTAATAACCCATTTCTTTAATTACAAAAAGGTTGGGGGTTTTTTTGGTTTTTTAAATAATTTTATATGATGCCATTTTAATTTGGTATCCGTTTCTTATAGTAGATTGGTTCTGTTGTACTCTTCCATATTTTTCCAGAAGTAAAAACTGAAGCCCTCTGTAGACTCTAGAATGCTTGCTTTTTTTTTTTTTTTTCCCGAACTCAATGTATTTAGTTTTTTCTGAAGTAAAAAAAGAATGCAAGCTTTAGGTTTCTGGGTAAATTAGTTTTGAGAAACCTTTCATATGTTGGATTGTTTTGCATTAGAGAATCTTGATTGTTTTCTCTGACAAATAAATGGCAGAAACCTTAAGATGTCTTTTAAACTATTTAATTTTAGATAAATAGTGCTTTCCTCCAGGGTATTTTGAAGACCTTCCTTCCATTTGCTTTTGAATCCTTCCTTTCTTCAGAGAGCTCTCCTCATTTAAGAATGTCTCTCTAGAGGCTTTTATATTACAACCCTTGGGTTCTTTGGTTTTTTTTTACCTCTAGGCCTGAGTGTGCTACATGTAGTGCTGCCACATCAGAACCCAAGCTTTAATTAACACTTTTCCTTATTGCAACTGTAACTGAAATAGCTTAGTTGTAATGCAATTTGAAAGTAAAATTTTGTTTTTACAGTTTTACTGAAAGGTCACTGCAAGCTAATTCTGTTGGTTTTATTCATTGCAGCTGCTTGTCAGACAGTACTGTCTTTGCCAGTGGATTTTAATTTAGAGAAAATACTAGGTATGTCACGTAATATCTAAATTTAATTACAAATGTCTGAATAGAAAAGAAAAACCCAATGAAAGCTTTGCGTATACACTCTAGATAGATAATCACTTTGTGTTGTATGGGACATCTGACTTAAATGATACAGTCTGAGTGTAGACATAAAGATAAAAGAGGAGGGACATGGAGGACAACTAGAAACTGAGGAGCAATTCTGAAGGCATAACAGGCAGTCAGCAGAAAACACCTCCTGCTTCCCCAAACAGAGCAGTTATTTAACTTAACAGAGCTGTTTGACTTAAAGGTTGCTGGCCATGAGGCTCGTAGCCCGACCTTGCCTTGAGCAAAGCAACGCTGTAAATCAGTGCCATTAATTTAACTGGAGCCATGGTGGTGACTAGAAACTGTGTGGTGGCCAAAAAAAAAGCCATGACTACTGAGTCATGGAACAGTGGGCATGGCCAGCACAGAGCTGTGTGCTCCTATCCCAGTATTGAAGTTCACAACCCTGACTGTGGGTCTTCAGAATTAAAACGGAAAATCATAACTGTATTTTATTGCTTTTGTGTTTCATCTTAACAACTGCTTCCATCAATGCCCAGTTCATGAATTCATTGGCTTTTTTTCTACGGTAAATGTCCCATTAGAATAGAACAAGAGCAAAACACTAAAATACTCTCAGCATATTTTAATGGGTCTTTGTTAAGACATGTATGCTTTTCTACTGTAAGCTGCTAACTGCTTTGATTGTTTTCATGTCGAACCTGGTTTGCCTCTGAATGTATCACAATGACCATCAAAAAATGTGGGAGACCCAAGCAAGGGTCTAGTTTTCCATGGGTAGTATAATAACCCCCTTTTCACAATTAAAATATGAAAAATAATACAATTTGGGGGAAAAAGCATCTATTTCTTTGCCATCCAATATTATTTTAATGCAGACTTTATTAAAGGATGATGTAGAACTTTGACAGAGAGTGGAGTTTTTGTAATGATAACAAGTGATCCTTTTGGGATAGGTGCCCAAATTAGACTAATTCATTGCTGTATTGATAAGATGGTTTGAGTGTTTTAATTTAATTATTTTTTCTAGAGAGATATATAGTGGACCATTTATTTATTTATTTCCTTGCATTCTTATTGGATGTGGCTTTTCCACCTTTCCAGGTGAATATTTTAGAACAGATGAATTTGCAGATCAGTCTCAGGAAAATCTGAGTTCTTCATCACTCAGAAGAAAGCTGTTTTTAGAAGAAAATGGAAATGTATCCGAGTGTTTGTCCCCTTCTCTGCATAGTCCCTGTTGTAGTCAGCCACTTGGAGTGCTTTGTTCAATTGATATATCTCCAGTTCGGTGCAGAAGCCCTCTGGAAACATCTGGTTCAGTAAGTAGCCTGATTCGGGCTGGATGGGATTAAGTGACACAAGTATAGTTCTGAGAGCAACCTGTACCAAATCTTGTGTTCTAACAGACTTAATGAGATAAGTAGCCATCTACAACTGCGTTATGAGAGAGCAGGTACTAGATCAAAGGCATAGTGTGGTAGGATTTTTCTTTCCCCTCCTATTCACACTTTGGGAAAGAAAAATAATCTGTGAACAAAAATGTCTGGAAAAGAATACATTACTGAGTTTTTATTACATAAAATATTATATGGTGCTGTTATTCTTTTTAATAGAAGGAATTATGCTTTAATTTTATGTTATGGAAAGGAAGTAGGAATTTATATGTACACAAGATCTTCTTTTTCAACTGAACATGTTGAAACCTTTTTTATTTTTTTTAAATTAACTGTGAACAGAAAAAGACTTGTTTAAGTCCATGAACTGCTGTCTAAAGTACTATTTTATATGAACAGGTGATACAATTATTTCCCTTATAGCTCAAACTCATTTATGGCAGGAAAAACAACTTGTAGATATTTAAGTACAGTGAAAAATACGGGGTTTTTTCCTTTTCAATTGTTCGGAGATTTCAGATGAATAGGCGTTTTTTAGATTGGAACACCGAACATAATGTTTGTTTTTTTCAATTAAGCAGGATGACGCTTATTCCCAGGTGGACATAGCACAGCTAAACTGGTTTAGGTGGTCTGATTTAATTTGTTAAATGGCTAATGTGCATGGATAGAAGGTACCCCAGCAAAGGTGTGGCTTAAAAATAGTTAATTAAAAAAAAGTCCTCATTAGTAACCTACAACATAATTATACTACTAGAATTTACTTTTTTACTGTACTCTTAAGCAAGAACCACTGTTTTTTTTCTCTCAAGAAAAACTATTTTTCTCCCTAGGGGAATAATTCAGATAATACAGATTCTGTTACAGCATAAAGAGTGGCTGGCTTTCATCTGAATTGTCAGGAGTAAGAAATGCTTGACTGTATACACATATACTATATGTGTATAGTATATACACACATAGCATACTATATACACACATAGCATTAATTCCTTGTTTAGGCTTATCCTAGTTCTTAAATATAGTAGGTATTATAGTCTTAGTTGATATTACACGAAGGTCTGGGTCATGAGTCCATTGCTATTTTCCTATGTGGAGGCATAAGTCCAAGTGAAGAGTTGCAACTGGAATATTTAAGCTAGATTAATCATAAGAGAGTGTCACTGTGCAGCTGTACAGGATTAGTTTTCCTCAGTGCTGCTATAGTGAGCTTTTTTATCAGAACACTATATATATATACTTATTATTTACAATCTACATCATGAAAAATGTTTTTTTGCTTTTTTTTTGTTTGCTTGTTTTTTAAACCTGAAGGGTCAATTTTCCTCAAGTCCTATTCAGGGAGGAACAAGGGCATACAGTCTTGGGAGTATAACCAGTCCCACGTTTCCAGAGATGTCTCCTGCACATAGTGGCTCTCCTGCTTTTTCACCAATTGCTTTTCATATAAGAAAGACACCCCTGTCAGGTATAGTGTAATTGTATATGTATTATTCTTGGTTGATTTGTTTATTTGGGTTATACAAATTGGTGCATTCTTGCTGGAACTCTTTTCTGTTTGGAGACAAGTTACTGTGCCTGGCAGACAAGCAGTCTCCTCCTATATGACACATTTACTTCTTAGCAGTGAAAGATCTTAAAGGTGTGAAGCAGTAAAGTGTATTTGCTTTTGAAAACTCAACTCGAGGAAATATATTAGAAGAAGGAATTGAGAACTAACAGGAATGAATGGGGGGAAAACTGTAAAAAGGATTGATCTAGTGTGAGAAGTTTTAAAGCCATATACCTGAACTAGGTCAGATCATGATTCTGGTTTAGCTCATTCTGAAGCATTTTCATTGGGCAAAGACTTAGCTTGAGTTTTTGAGATAATGTAATCAAGATTACTGGAAATAAAACTGACTAGTGAAGAAATAATGAACATTTTGTATCCTCGGTGCTCTGGAAAATGTCAGTATTTCAAGTTTCTTCCATTGTCTCAAAAGATCTAGCACCACATTTATATGTGGCTTTGCTCTGATGGGCCTTGTGGTGTTTCAACACTGTTCCGGAGATTGCACGGGTTAGATTTTTTTGAAATCCTTAGCAGTGTTCAATTTCCTNTTTTTTTTTTTTTTTAATGCCCACGGAATATATGCAGCTGTTTGGGGTTTTTTTGGAAGCTACAGAACCAGCCTCCACGCACATTTCCCATGACCAGTGTGTGGTATTGCCATTTAAAAGTGCGAGGCCTTTGATCCAACACACTATGTCATAGGAAACAAATTTGGTGGTAAAAGTGGGATAAAAACCTGCCTTTACCACTATAGCTTAAATGCAATTTAAACTATCCCTTGGAGCCAGGAAGATACTATGCGGTTGGTTACCTGCAGTTGGTTCATCTGGTGGACCGCAAGGTTTTTAGGGTGATGATTTTTGACTCCCATCTGATATCTAATAGAGTAACTGTGTGGGGTGGTTTTGTTTGTGATTTTTTTCTTTCTGCCCTTTGTTTTCTTTTTCTCCCCCTTTGGACAGACAAAAGACTATTTAGTTTTTGTTCTCCAGATATTTCTTCAACCTCAAATAAAATGACACCGCCAAGTACGCAAAGCCCTTATATAGATGGTTGTTCTCCAATTAAAAATTACTCTCCAATGAGGCTTGGGGCATGCAGAGGATCTGCCCAGTATCAGACATCTGTCATTAGAATACCTATTGCAGTTGAAAATCACAGTGAAAATGAGGAAGATAAGGAAAACGCTTCTCCAGAAATGGATAATGGGATAAGCTTACGTCAGCAAGACAGTGATGCTTTTGCACATGGTACACATCTCGTTGTAGCAACTGTGTCTATTGCACCAGATCACTCGGAAGCTTGTCATCAAAGGTTGTCGTCCTTTCACGATATAGAAGGCTCAAAGGATAATAACACTGTAGATATGGCTGATGCAGCTGAAGTGTCAGAGGAAAACACTTGGATAAAGGAAACAGTTGGCAATAGCAATGCACCCATGACCAGCTTTATGACGGGGATCACTTTCAGTATTGAAAACTCTCGCATGTGCATGTCACCTCTTGCAGAAAGCAGTGCAATTCCCTGTGACAACAGCAGTATTCAGGTAAAAAATCTTTTTTTTTCTTCTCTGTAAAACTGAGCTTAAAGTACTTAGTACATACAGCTTTGTGGAAATGACTGACTTTTTTTCTCTAGTTGGATGTGAGATTACAAGTGATGTTATGACATTTATGCTTCTCCATACCACCTCCCACCCACCCCCTTTTTCCTCTCTCAGTGGAGTCAGCACAGCAATTAAAACTGTGATGTACAGTAATGCTTTTAACTTAATCCAAGCTGATAGACCCCTTTACAGTCTGCTTTGTTATTAACTGATGGTAGCTGGTTTGTTGGATTAAGTTCTGTTACTCAAATGCAAGGCTTGAGAATCTCAGGTGTGAGAATCCAAGGGGTTTATTGGTGATAAATTGCAGTATGTTTCTAAAGTCCTGCTTCTCTGTGATTCTTGGTTTCAGGTGGACAGTGGTTATAACACACAGACTTGTGGAAGCAGCATTATGGATACTGCGGGGGCTGAAAACAGTTGCAGAGAAAATGATGTGGATACTAACGCGCTTCAGAATAAATCTCAGCTTCTTAGAACAAAGGTAGGAGTCAAACAGTGACACAAAAGGGAGTGGCTTCCCCTCTGGAGCATCCATCCCCTGTTTTATTTTCAGGAAGCCTGAGTGAGGGGAGAGTCTGTCAGGTGGTAACAGGGAGCATGTTAACCGTAGCATTCTTTCAAGTGTTGTGTTGAAAACAAAGGAGTAGAGCAGGACCATTATTGTAAGCTGGCCATAAAATTAATGTATTCTATGGCAGAGGCAATGGGGATTTCAGAGGAAACTGAAGTATTTGCATGAAAGGTGGTTGTGAGGCTGCGCGTGGCTTCTGATGTACTGTAGCCTGGCTCTTATGTTTGCTTTGGTTGTTCCTGCTTTCTTTTTATTTTCTTAATTTTTTTTTAATTGTTAAGCTTTTTAATGTGTGTCTGTGGAGAAAAATCTGCACCTGCATCATCCGCTGCTGCTTTTCATAAACTAGCCCAAGTTTCCTAGCTCATGCCAGGCATGGTGGGGAGCTTTCTGGTTAGGTACAATCCTTTGATTACAAGCCCTCTGATGATCTGTCTTAAAACCAAAACAAAGTATGGGAGACAATGCTTATTTAGCAAGGACCCTGATGTCATCACTATTGGGAAGGGGTTTTATGTCTTCTGGAGAACATTCTGGAAAGCAAGGCTAAGTTCTTTGGAGGAGAGAGCAAAGATCATCTTCTCTCACTTCATAATTATGGTCTTACTGTCTTATAAACGTAATAGTTTATGGTCTACTACCTGGTGTTGTTTACAGTCACTGAAGGGGAGACAGTACTGACCAGTAGTACCAGATTATAAAAGGGCTGACCTTAAGCCCATTCAGCCCCACACTCAGGTATGGATCTGAGTGGTAATAGCCACTTCTCTGCCGAGGCAAAGTGCAGGTTGATGGTGCCTCACAGACTACTGCCATCAAATGTTGAACTCTGCTCATGTAAGATCTGGATAATTGTGCCCTTACAGGAGTAACAGACGGGTATTTTGTCTTTAACTTATGAAAATACCCACCCATGCTGAGGTCATCCCCAAGTCATCCAATGGGACATGGATTACACATGTGAATGTGTTCATCAAAGTCAATTGTTTTAATATCCACCCTGTCCTAGAGACTCATCAACATCATGCAGCTGTCTTCTCCACTGCTAGACTTTGAATTGCCAGATCCTAACTGTGTGTTTTGGACTGAGTTTTAAGTGTGGAGGTATGAAGTGCTGCGCTCAACTCTCACAACAGAGAGCCCACAAAGAATGAAAATTAAAAAACATGTTGACATCAATGGCTGGAAAAAATCCAGTCTGGCTTGTTCATAGTATGTGTGCTCAGACAGGACATTCTTACTGAAGGCACATCTCAAAAACTGGTGCAGAGAAAAGGCTCTTCCCTTTCTTTTTTCTTATTCAGAAGGGGAGCTATGGGGGGCAAAGGTACTAACTGTAACTCGTATTTTCAGAGAGTAAATTTGGATGTTATTTCTTCTGTGGATTTGTGTGTGTGTGTGTGTAAATGGTTTTAAAATTAACTTTTCCTTATTAACCTAGGAATGTTCTGGCTTGAACCATAAGGACAATCAGTTGCTGAGAACAAAATCTCCAGAGAAGCAATCCTGTTTCCTGAAAATAAATACACATAGTACAGTATTTGGTCAAAATGCAACTTGCAACATTTCTACCTGGAAACATAAAAATTGAAATTAAGTTCAGGGATTTTACAAAAATGATATGTAGCTTTCTGATGGAAAACTTAAATTGTATTGTCTAATAAGTTTTTTTGCATGTAATGACCTCAATTACCTGGATTATACATACTATTTTACTTTTAAATGCAAATGTAACATTGTTTAGTGTATATTAAGGGAGCTTTAAAATAATTTGGGGTTTGTCGGGTCTTTTTTTAACAAATTAATTGGTATCATTATGTGATATTTTGGAAAATTATGGCAGCTAGACTTGGTACAAAGAAACCATAGTGTTTTCTCAGAATCATCCTCTCTATGAGGAGGCTTGTTTTGAAAGTTGGATATAACTTCAGCTTCAAGAGGAATATTTTAGATAGACTGAGCAAACCTTGGGTAACCTGCAGAGGGGCAAAAGTACCTGCAAAAACACCTGCATTTTAACAAACAAGTCCCAAAGTCACGAGAAAATTCTTTCTTTGGTGGTGAAAGAAAGGAAAGGAGTGTTGTGTTATGTTGTTTTGGATTGTTTGTTTTCCCACCCACCCCTTCCCCATCAGATTTATTGTTCGGCTCCAGGAATCCTACCAATGGTACCAAAAATGTCACTGGACAGAATGAAACGCTGGGGGTGTGATGAAAGCAGGACTGGGGTGCCAGAGAGGAGTGAGCATCTGTCAGGATCAGACTAAAGTCACAGTGATCAAACTCATGAGGCTGTGACCTTGACAGGAAAGACAAAACCTGTTCCAGAAACGGGTCTCTGGAATACATGTATGTTTTGTAGTGGGTTGTAAACTGTTAATCACAGGCGCTTTGACTGTAATATCAGGCTGCTCCTTTTAATTAAGTTTTCCTTGTGAACAACTGCATGACAAGTCCATTCCAGTTATGGAAATTACATATTTTTCCCACAGTTAAAAAAAAACCCAGAAGTTTCAGTTTTCTTGGTAATGAAATAAGCTCTGTGTCAGAGCAGGCTTTTAGCAACTCTTTGATCAGTTTTACCCTTAGTTAGGCAGAAATCAAGGATAAGGGCAGGTGGTAGAAACCTCTTAATCAGAACATAGACTCTCTTCCCCCTAAACAAGCAGTTCTTACTCTTAAAACTACACATCCATCCTACACGTTTAAGTAAGATGTACTATCAGTTACTTTAAATGGCCATGGTGTTGTTTTAGTAGTTGTGTTAGTGCCGATCTTGAAGCTGATCACCTGCCTCCATCAGTCTAAGAACACTTGTACCCAAACTGGTGCTCTGGTGCCCTTTCAGAAGCACCTAGGTGCTGTAAGGTTAATTTGTCTCAGTACATCATTAGGAGAATGGTGCAGTCCCCCTATGAAAACAAACCATTATACCTTTGCTTCCCTGTATAATGCCCGTTTAATTTCCAGTAGTATGATGTCTGCTTGCAGAAATTACCCAAGTATTTAGATAAGTGTTTGGAAACATTACTTTTGCACTACACTTATTGCAAAAAGTGTTTAATATACACAAACTCTTTATAATTTCAAGAGAACCATTAATGAGCAGAAGTACTGGAATGAGGAGGGTCTGGAAACCCAGAACTCCCTGTGGCTAATGAAATCAGATTTGGTTAAAAATGATTACTCAAAAGAACCTTTTGGACTTCATTATTGTTAAGGGCAGGGAGGCAGGGAATAACCTATATGGTAATCTTCTAGTGACTAGGAGAGGAGTAAGAGATAGGGAAATGTTGAGATTTCAGGGCTCTGAGTTCATTCTTGTGCCACTCAACAGCGGTGTCTTTCTGAATAATATACTTGAAGACAGAGGGGAAACTCCTGTACCATTGACAAGGCATAAACTGGGTTTAGTTCTCATATTGCGAAAATAGTAATTGAAACCAAACTAAAACTTTGGATTCCCAACCAGCAAACATGGCACACAACTTGCCTGTAACACCCTCCTGAGTGCCAGCAGTTGGAACTCGCATCCTGAATCACCTTTTCAGGATCTTGAAACAGTGCCCTACTAAAAGCTGGAAATACACTGCACAGATAACTTCTAGGGGATGGATTTTGTCAAAGTAGAGAGTGAATTTATACTTCTGGAAATGAATTTATTGAATATGGCACTCAAAATGTTTGTAGCTTTAGTTTGGAAGATTTGTAGCTCAAAAGCAAGATACCACTATGTACCTGTACCTTCAAAGTTACTTGTGACCGACCCTGTGTCGTTTCTGTTTCTCATGATAATGAATTGAAAGGGTGGGTTTCAAATTTCCAGACTGGACAAAGGATTTATTTTTGCAACTGTGATTACTAAAAGTAGTAGTAACGTTAATGTGAAGGGGAAGACGAGAAGCAAGGTGGTCCCAATTATGATCCACTTCTGAACTGTTTTGCATGATATGTATAAATTTGATTTAATTGCATTTTTTTATTCTTTATATTCAGTGATCAGAGATTTTTCAAAGCCTTCAGAAATAAACCAGCAATCACTAAATTATTTTATTGTACCCTGTATTAAATATCAGTGTGATAGTGGGAATGGGTGAATGTGAGAATTAAGGATCCCATGCAATGAATTTCCTGTATTTTCTGTCCTGATTCATAGTCTTCAATTAGATGGGAATTATGTATTTTATGAAAATTGCATTTTTTTAAATTACATTTGTATAATTGTTTTGTAGAAGAAACCTACTGTGCAAATTCTTGTGGAACTCAGTTGACCATGCTGTTGTATTTGATCCATTGGTTGGCACACATTGCACGAAACGGTCATTGTTTACATTAAATTAACTTCAGTACTTTTAGCAAGAGTCCTTTAACATGTGTAACTGTAAATGGAGTAATGAAACACAATAAAGGCACCTCTTCCATCCCTTGACTGTGTTATTTTATGTGCTGACAACTCCCTGGTTCTTTCCTGTTTGAGTGTTGCCTGTAACAGAGGGTGTGCACTTTGGGTGGGGGGCCCTGGGGCATGGAGGGAGAGGATCAGGGAAGGGGCCTGGGAGGCTTTTGCTCTCATGCACACAATTAAATGTTATGTATCATAAACAGTGCTAGATTTAAAGTGTGATACCAGGTACAGGGTCAGTGCTCTGCACAGCCTTAGAATCACAGTATCCTGAGGTGGAAGGGACCCATAAGGCCCATCAAGTCCAACTCCTGACCCCACACAGGGCCAGACAAGTCAGAGCATGTCACTGAGTGCATCATCCAGATACTGCTTGAACTCGGTTAAGCTCGGTGCTGTGACCACCTCCCTGGGGAGCCTCTGCCAGTGCTGACCACCCTCTCAGTAAAGAACCTCTTCCTAATGTCCATCCCAAACCTCCCCTGTCTCAGCTTCATGCTGTTCCTTCAGGTTCTGTAACTGATCACCAAAGAGATCAGTGCCTGTCCCTTTGCTCCCCAGGTCAGGAAGCCATAGACAACAATGAAATCTTCCTTCAGCTTCCTCTTCTCCAGGCTGATCAAACCAAGAGACTTCAGCCTCTCAAGACTTCCCCTCCGGACCCTTCACCATCCTCATCTCCCTCCTCTGGACACTGCAACAGTTTTGTGTCCCTCTTGTCCTGTGGTGCCCAAAACTGCACTGAGGCCGCACCAACGCTGTGTACACTGTGTAGAGCGGGACAATCCCCTCCCTGGACCAGCTGGAAATGCCATATGTGATGCACCCCAGGATACAGTTGGCTCTCCTGGCTGCCTGGGCACACTGCTGGATCATGTTTAACTTGCTGTCAACCAAGACTCCCAAATCCCTCTCAGCAGGGCTGGCCTCCAGCGTCTGGTCCCCCAGTCTGTACGAGTAGCCAGGGCTGCCCCTTTCCAGGTGTAGAATCAGGCACTTGCCCTTGTTACACTTCATGTGGCCTGTGATTGCCCAGCTCTCCAATCGGTCCAGGTCCCTCTGTAAGGCTTCTCCACCCTCAGCAGAGTTAACAGCTCCTCCTAGTTTGGGGTCATCTGCAAATTTACTTGACACCTTCTAGTCCTGAGTCCAAGTTGTTTATGAAAATGGTAAAAAGAACTGGACCTAAAATGGAACCCTGGGGAACCTCATTAGGTACTGGCTACTCACCAGATACAACCCCATTTACTATCACACTTTAGACCCAGCCTGTCAGTCAGTTGCCCACCCGATGCATTATGTTTTTGTCTAGTTGCTTTGTTTGAAACCAAGTTTTATTTTTTAAAGTTTCTTGAAGTCTTTTTAGACAGCTGGTGACGGTTCAAACATTCCAGTCATGAGCTTTTTTTCTACTACACTACCTTTTGATGCCTTTTATCAATCCACTCCAGCCTCTTACACCTCCAGCAGACAGGGAGCTCAGTAAGCATATCTGAGAGAACTGTGTATTGACCACTACCCCAGGAAACCCCAGGGAGTAGGGGTATAGGAGTTCATGAAGCTGCCTGGGAGTTCAGCACCAAGCCAGGAGCAGATATACAGATACTTCATTCCCTCAGCACATAAGCCAAGCTTTGGGACTGCAGAGCCAAGAGCTACAACGTGACTGGAACGATGCAGTTCAAGGCCCTGTAGCTTTGGGTTGGGCTTTTTTGAGAAGTCTGGCTAATAACTCTACCTCACCGGCATCTGGGCAACACAAGCTCAAACGGTCACTACAAAACACACAATTATGTGTGAATTTTTGTGTAACACAAACATAAAAAGGGCCTCCTGCAGCTCAGCCACCTGCCGCAGGAGTTCCTCCACCTGACTACACCTTCTGCAGTCAGGGCTACCGCCTGTCCCTGACCCGGGAGTAGGGTCCAGGCACTGCCTGCAGCCCGAGTTCTGCACCGCAGCCTCTCCCCTTGGCTGCTCCGTCTGCACGGAGGCATCGACTGCCGCGGGGAAGCCGGTGCGGACCTCCCGGCTGGAGCTGCAGCCTTTGCTCTAAGGCGGGTGTTGGCCGTGTTGTCCTGAGAACCAGGAACAGCAAATGCCCCGGGTCGGCGCCCTCCCCGCCGCGTCCTGCCTGCGCGAACTGCCGCGCCCTTGGATCTGCCGCGCCCCGCCCCTGTTTGCCCGCTCCGGGTCGCTGCGCTCCTCTGGGCCGGTTCAATCTCCCGCGTCTGTTTCCGGGGCCGTCCCACCTCCGCGTCAGCAGTCCCATAGGCACTGCCGGAACCGGGACACAGGAGATCCTGGCTCCCCGCTGGCGATGCCTGGCTTGTCCCTCCTCCTCCCCAATCCAGCCCCCTGCCGCAGAGCTTACCGTTCGTGCCGCTGAGTCTCGCTGATCTTGAATTGTTTTAAGGTGCACATTTATGGTATGACTTCTCTCTGTCCATGTGTGTATTGTGTGTACATATGTAACAGAAGGAAGTGTACGTTTGTGGACTTACCTGTCAAGAGTAAATCCTGCTAGCACTGAGGAGCAGTTACTGACAAGAGTTATCTCTTTCAGGTCTGAGGTGCTAAAAAGGATGCACTAAGAGACAGACTGTGTCAGGATCTCAACTGCCCTTAAGGCTGTTCAAAAAAAAGAATTACCATGACTCTTCCTTCGCTTGGCAGAACCATTTATTTTCAGCCAGAAGACGAAGCAGTAGACGATCTTTGTTTTAAAACTACTGTTCTCCTACATACATATATATTCATAAAAAGAATTTTTACAAAAAAGCTAGTTTTACAAAGTATTAAAACGTATTTAAAAATTAAAAAAAAAGTTTTTAGCAGTCTGTCTACAGGGGAAAAAACACGTGAATACAAATAGTTCACATGTGACTTCCTATTCTCTTTTATATCCAGCTATTTTTGTAGCTTCTTTTTCTTTTTCTCTGGCTCCTGGTTGCTGGATATAGTAGTAGGCAGACTTGCAGGTGCATCATCTCCTAGTATCTACAATAAGACAAGAAGTAGAAGTCAGAACATTTTGAACTCAATTTTTGTCCTACAATCCTGATAAAAGGTCTGTGCAAATAAATTCAAGTTTTACAAACACCGTACTGACATCAGAAAACTCTTGTCAGTAGTAGTCTAGAAGAGGGCCCACCATTATCTAATGACCACAACTAGAGCTGGATCACAATCCAGCCACCTGGATTGCGCCACCTCCTCAGCTGTTTGCCTGGCCATAGCAAACACTTCAAGGCAGGGGGATGAGAGGTGAAAAGGGCTCTTACCCAAACATATGTCATTTTGTGGGGTTTTTTTTGTTTGGTTGGTTTTTTTTGTTGTTTGGTTGTTTTTTTTTTTTGTTGTTGTTGGTTTTTTACACCAATCATCACAGCAGTGTTTTCTCAAATACTGCTCCTGTCAAGCAGCAGCCCCACAAGGCTCAGGACACAGCATAGCAACACCACATTCACCTTTGGTAGAGCCTGGAAAAACTTTTGAAATAAATTGGAAGTAGATTTTTTCTACAGAAAGGAAGAACAGGAATAAAGGCCTGTATGCCAACAGAGAATGACTTGTCCTCAAGGAAAGAGGTCATCAGGAAGTATACTGTGCTTTCTTTGAGAATATGGAAGTGAGTAGCATACAAGCAGAGTGAAGCAGGCTATGATTTAAGTAGGATTCATAACAGAATTAGACCAAGACCAGATACATGTGTGGTCCTCTACACTCGAGTCTGTGGGCAAACTGTAATGTCCGACTAGAGAAGGCAACAGGCACTTCAGAAACATGATGCAAGGAGGCTGACCACTAGGAGTTTTAACTCCAGGTTACAGATGATGTGAAAGTGATAACAGCATATGCCAGTAGAAGAGTAATTTCATTGTACTGGAGTAAGACAGGCACCCATGATGGAATTAAATCCACTGTCATAAGCTGGAAGCCACTGGTCATCTAGTGATGGCAACGATTGTGCCAGGCTATGATAGAGGCTGTGAGAACAGGTAACATGGAAGTTACCTGTTCTCTCTCCCTGTCCTAGGCCACCTTGTGAGGTGGCCTAGGACAGGGAGAGAGAACAGGGAGAACCTACAAGGGACTAGCCTTGTAGGTTCCATGAAAGTCTGTTCCTGAAGCAACTAGTCAAGATAACTGGTAAAGAGAGAGAAGCAGCTCTTGCCTGAGGGTCTGCCTAAGAGGTTACACACAGAACCATTCCTGTACCAATTTCAGTGTCATACTCCAAATGCACCACCATGGTAGAGGAAATAAGCCCCAAACCTTGAAATACAGTATGTGAGCAATAATAAGGAACTCAGGGACGATTTTATAAGGGTTTGCAAAAAAGTAAAATGCTTTCAGAGGTGAGATAAAATTGAAAAGACTTGGAGTAAGAATATATAATTTATCAACAATTTCAAGAGAACAGAGAGAAAAAGTCAGTAGAGTGATGAGAATTACAAGTGAACAGACAAGTAAAAATCCTGAATGAAGAAGAAAGTGCAACATTAAGTTAAAATAAACAGCCAAGCCCAAAAGACTGAGGAACTGCAATAGAAATTCACAAAGTGAGAGGTAGGGAATTCTTCTTTGCTTTTTACATATGACTTTCATCATAAAAAAAAAAATGGTTTAGATCAAACTGATTGAGATGGATACCAACAGTGTCAGGACTAGACTATCCAGTGGAGAATTGTAAAAACAACTGTAAAACTGACAGCTATCAACTGTTGGTGTGTGTAAACTCACTGCTTAGAACTGGCCTTAGTGCTAGGACAGAAAGATGATCCGAAGTGTTCTCACTTAACGCCATACAAACCAGAAAATCCTCTATGTGTATCTTTATGTATGTGACCTGCTTGGGTCGATGGTGTGCTCACACTCAGCATGTGCTTCTGTGCCAGCTCAAAAAAAGAAAAAAAAAAAGGAAAAAAGAGGAAAAAAAAGTCATAGAACAGAACTACATAACAGAAAACATTTCAGTGTTGAAGAAAGTCAAAGTTACAAAACAGCTTTGCCCACAACAGCAGCAACTCTGACAAACAGCAGCTGCCCCAAGCTGTAGGCAGCTCAACAGGTGAACGGACAGTGGGATGCCAGTTTCATTCTAGAACGTATTTCATCATCTACTTCCACATTTGAAGTCATGAGGACTGCCTTCAACTCAAGCTAATACAACAGTTCAGAAGTCACAATATTTACATGTGTTTGGAAACACGTTTATCAGAATCAATCACAGAATATTAGGAGCTGAAAGAGACCTTGCAAGATCACTAAGTCCAACCCCCCGCCCGAGCAGGATCATCTAGAGTAGAAAAAGATATACAATAATAATGATGATAATAACAACAAAACCAGTAATAATAAACAATAATAAAAAACCCAACAAGGAACTCCTGCTTTGGGGTTTTGTTGTCCTCCATGAATACAGTTACTCACTGTAACTCTATGCTTACTTGACAGTACACAATCTTGTCATGCAAAAGACTGGGCAGGACTGAGGCATGAGACCAGGAGAAGGCCCCAGCGTCCCAGATGCAATAAGAAGCTCGAATTAAAAAGTCTTAAGACGAGAGACACAGTTACTGGGACATTACAGTTCTTAAAACATCATCAAGAGTGAATTTTTACATTGTGGAAGTTGTAAGAAAGGACTGCCATTTACAGCCAGCAATTAGGCAGTTTCCTTCTGAGCCACCTACTGCAGTTACATTGTAATTTACTGAAGCAAAGAGAAGATCCTACTGAGTCTTGGCAGATTTTCAAAAGGAGATTTGATTACAGAACCATGAAATTTAAAAGATACTACTTCAGCAAATCATCATCTTTCTCATCAGTGGAAATACCCCTGATGGCCCCAGAAGGGAAATTTAATTTAGAGCCCTTTATTCTTTTCAACAGCTAGTGAAAGCAGATCTGTGTTTAACAGAGAATAGATATGAAACAACTGCTGCTAAATGATTTCATTTACTTCTGTGTTAAATTTCTATTTTATCACATACTGATCTTTTTCAAGATTACTGAAGGGTAATATGATTCAATAAATAATAAATCTCCTGCCTTACCTCTGGTTCTACCAAAACCATCCGAATTTTCTGATGTTGGACGTTGGAAGCATCTAACATAATGTTCACTTTGACTTTATCGAATACATGATATGTTGTGTCTTCCACAGTCAGTGACGGTATCTGAAAGTTCAAATTTAATATAAACACCCACTGTTCAATATGTCTTATGTTTTTATACAAATAAAGATTTTGCAGGAAATTATTTGTGCTACATGCCAATAAAAATGAACACAAATTACTGTTCTGAATGTTTGGTGCCATAACACATGATATATAGATTTTTGCAGTATTTACTCAGGTAATTAGATTTTAGCAGGATGTATTACAGGAACCAGAAACAAATTCCTGTCAGAACCTGTTTATTTAGAGTTACAAAGATCAGTGACACCACTATTACAGATTATCAACCTGTGTTTACAAACCTCTCTCACCCTTCTAAATCCAAGCAGAATAAACTTTAGTCATTCTGCTCAATTACCCAACAAAAATAAATTAAGATATTTAAAAATGATAGAATGGTTTGTGTTGGACGGGACCTCAAAGATCATCTGGCTCTAACCCCTCTGCCATGGGCAGGGACACCCTCCACAAGACCAGGCTGCCCAAAGCCCCATCGAACCTGTCTGTGTTTAAGAACAAACCTTATAAAAACATACCTCCATGTTGTAATCCATTCTTGGTGTTGGTTTACCTTTTTCTTCAAAGAAGACTGTTCCTTCTAAGCCATACTTGGGAATCAGGACCACAATTGCATTTTTTCTTACAAATAATATATATGCATCTTCATTCACCACTCCTTTGCTTTTGAAGAACAGCTGTAACACAAGTAAAATATACAAATAAGAAAAAGAAAGTGCTAGAACAGTCTCTTTAGGATTACAAATGTACTGGCTTTGAAACACCCATTCAAATACAAATGTACACTTAGTGGTAATTACACACCATGTAATGAAAGCAGATTAAAAAAAAAATCCATCATCAACTGTTTAGAACATTACTGTAGTATTAAGCATTCATCTTATTTGTACTAACTGTGAAGTCAAACGACTCCCAAAGATGCTGTTATTCTAGATTTTTCAGAAGCAGCAAGGAAATGCTAAAGCTTTTCCTCAAAGCAGGAGCCTTCATTCTGAACCATTCCTGCAGGCTTGCTTGGTTGTGCTCTACAAAACACAACTTGCTGTTCCCTCCCTGCCTTTAAAACCAACATCAGGTGCCCACAGCTGATCCTCACGCCTCGCAGTTACTTACCTGTGTATGGAACGCAACAGAGGCTCTCTGTGCGTACTGAGCCATTTTATGTCGGTAATTGAGATTTTTACATATATCTGCTAGTTTGTGTTTATCTGTAAGTTCTGGGTAAGTACTGTCTGCTCCTATGGCCACTGACAGAAGTCGATGTACTATAATGTCAGCATACCTGCAACAGATAAGATTAAATGATCAATGACATATCAAAACATCTTTTTTTAAAAAAAAAAAGTTTTTGTTTTTATGAGTCTTATAGACCAAAATATTTTTGTAATAATGGTGGTCTGCTGATAACTCCCTGTATTAATTGAAGATCACTGTCTTTGCTGACTAGATACGTTCTGCAGAGCCAGCATGAACCATACTGTTTTCTAATATAAACTCTTTATTGTATCCTACAAATAGAGCCTGAATTGTTGAATGTTTACAAAGAAGAAACAAACTTTAATTTTTGGACTAAACACTGATTCACCATAGCAGCTTAAGCTGCTCCCTCTTCACTTCCCCATGAACTAGACAAATTCAGTGTAGAATGGTGTTCCGATGCCAATGATTTGCAAAGCATAACCAAATTTGAATTTTTTGGTACATAACTTTTAATAGAACCCCAGGAACTTTTTAACATGTCCACCAGCAATTCAAATTTACTGGGACTCCCAGCAGCTCTACAAATTATCCTCATACATGTTTAAGGATTTTAATCCACCTGTAAGAGATTCCATTTGAAATGTTTCTGAGGAAACATAAGATACTTCTTGATTAAAATAAAAAAAGTATAAGATACAGGATTTCATTACAATGAAACTCCTACAGTAGCAAGATTCAAATTAGCAGTGTTTTTACATGTAAAACCCAGTCTTCTCAAAATTTAAACAGAACTCCTGCCTGAAAAATGATGGGAAAACCCCACCTTAGTCCTTGGTTGACTTATGTAACACTAGCTGATCCTAAAGTGCATTTCTATACCAAAGATATGCATTAGGGATGTATTTCTCTTAGTTTTGTGAGTCTTTACAAATAAAAAGTAATTATTAGACAGTGAATCTGGGAGCTTACATAAAGATGGATCTCTTTGTGGATCTCAGTGCAAAGCCACTGCTGTTTCAAGTGAAATCTAAAGCTGAACAGAACTTGTATTTTGTTTTACATGGACAAGACCACAATTTAAAATTTTTTTTCTTCACAAAGAGAACACTTTTTTCTCTGACACTTTCACAAAATAAAAGTACCTTCTAATGGGTGAGGTAAAGTGGGTATAAATTGGTGAGGCTAAGCCATAGTGATGAAAATCATTATCCATTCCAGAGCAGAAATAGACAGCCTGCATCATGCAGCGAGTGGTCAAAATTCGCAACAGCGTATTTAAATAGGGGAACGCAGGAGATTCAGCTTTGTCTAATGATTCAGCTAAAGCCTTTGCTGAATCTGTCCTGATTTCCAGATCCTAGAAAGAGGAAAAAAAAGACAAAAAAAAAATCAGGTATTAATAGCAAATATTAACAAAATATAAGCAGATAAACAGAACTGTAACAGCTATGTCCAAGCTGATGTCAGCAACTGACACAGGTATCTCACCTATTAACAACCTAATGGAATGCTACTATTACCAAAAAAATAAATCCACCCATGAACAGATCAGTCTCTCATTATCACTCATGCTCTATGCCAAACCTGAAAAGCTATGTCAGCAGCCTAGGAATTCAGAACTGAGAAGCTATGCTGAAGTTAACAAGTGTTTTATTTCCTTTGGTTTGATTTTTCCATGCCCTTATTGAAGAAATCAAAAGGGATATAGAAGAGGCAGAAGGGGAAAGGGGGGTGGCAGGAAGCGGGGCAGAGTGGATTTATGACATACAAAGACTCAAAAAGCACAAAGTAAGCAGCAATCAACCTTCTTATATGTCCTTCCAAAATTATGGAAGTTATACAGGGAAAAGTGATTGGTAAGACTAGCACTGTATGACACTAGATTCTTCTCTTCTGGCAGTGCTATTTTCCACTTGAAAATAAATAATTCCCCTTTCATTTTGAGTATCACAAAGCAAATTTTATCTCAATGTTCTCTCTCATGTACACCACTGACAACAAAGTATGATCTAGAGATCAAATTGTAACTGTATTATGCTAAAATAACTGCATCTTTATTTTAAGAGTGTAACAAAAACATAGCCCAGTATTACCTAATAGTGGTATTTCTGTGAGAGCAGTGAAAAGTCAGTAGTTATTAAAAAACTGTTTCTCTATATACAAGAATTTAGCTTTCAAAATAAAACTGTATTTAAAAATAACTTTCAGGGTACAATTGAAATCATCATCACTCCAGTTTTACAGCAGTGGAAAATGAAACGAGCTGTGTTTGGGCTTGTCTATTAATCTTAGTACACTAATAGAAATCCGGAGTTTCTCTTTCGCACCTAGGAAAAAAAAAGTCGGGGGGGGGGGAAGAGCTGAAGGTAAAGGAAATATAAATGCACATCACAATGTCTAGAAAGTTGATGTTTAGCCCAAATAACGATCCTGAAACTGGGAAAGTAATTGTCCAGTTCAGACTTTTAATTAACACCAGACACGTTTCAGACTAAATTAACCTCGAGCTAAGGACAGGATGGAAACTAAATAAATACATATGAACACAATTTCTTACTTCCTGACTTTGAGAGAGACAGGTTATTCAATGTGACAGATCAATTTTTAAGTATATCAATAATGTATATGATCCAAAGAGAAAAACTGTCACAAAAATGAAGTGGCTTGAAGAGGATAAACATTCACAGCACACAAGTTACAATACATAAGACTTAAAAGAGTTATTTGCTTTCTTTACCTAAGAAAGGGTTTAAAAATCTCAAGATTCTTCCCTTGTCTAGAAGCACGGTTATCCTGCGACAAGTATCAGCAATTTCAGTGTAGTTGATACACTTTCAAAACACTGCTTTCCAATCCTTGTTCTTGTTAAGCAGTCAACCAGTGAGAAAACAGAGCTTTTGGTAATTGTCTCATTAATTAGCATGGTAAAAACTTGCCTTAGACTTTGCAGCCTTCACAAGGATGTCATAATTTGATGGAGGAGGAGCAGGATGTTTCCGGAGCAAGGCAAACTCTGGGAACTCATCATAAATTTTTTGTGCTACAGAGACATTGGCAAGCAACATGAATTCTTCAACCATGGAATTTGTTTCTCTATTAACATAAAAAGATTTTGTATTGTTAGAAAAAACACTAAACTATATACTTACTTTGAGAGTCTAATGAAGAAAACCATTTCACTATCCTAACAATTTTACATAACATTAACTTGTGATTTTGAATGTTTATAGAAACAAGCAAACATTTTTAAGATCAAAGACCTAACATTATTGAGTCAAAAAGGAGAAAAAAAACCCCAACACTATTCTAAAATGAATTATATTAAAGAAAAAAGGTCTTTTAAGTGCCCTGAAAAACCAAGAAATAAGCATCTTGATTTTGATTTCTTCCTAAATAGTTCCACTCCAATATTGTGCATATAAAGTTTGAAAGCATCACAACAGTATACATCACTAAGTGTGGATATTAACACAGAAACTAACTAGTAGTATGAGAGGAGGTAAGAATCTTCAGAAACAAGATTAGCTGCTCTCTTTCTGGAAGTTCTCAGTAAGACTGTATATATCAGACATGTGCAATAACTGCTCTGTTGTTCAGTTTCAGTAATCCGTAATTCCAACTTCTACTTTCTCTCTCTTGTTAATACCAGCAGAAGAATATCACAGAAAAGCCAGCGGGATGTAGAGTTTGGACCTTAGTTTGGACTTGACCTCTGTTAAATTAGTAGTAAGACTGAAGCTCCTATGCGAAGCATTCAGTTCAAAGCTTCCTTCACAAATAGTGCAGTCAAATCCAGAAGGAATTCTCTTTGCTAGGATCAGCTTGACAGAGAAACTGTGGCTGCCCCCTCCCTGGCAGTATTCAAGGCCAGGCTGGATGGGGCTTTGGGCAACCCACTCTAGTCAAAGTTGTCCCCTTCCATGGCAGGAAGCTTTGGACTAGATGATCTTTAAAGGTCCCTTCCAACGCCAACCACTCTGCGATTCTATGATTGTCCTGCACTATTATAGGAACTCTGCACACCATTAACTAAATGCTGCTATTTGAACACGTCTGTAATTCCATCCCTGCCCTGAGTTGACAACTTGACATAAACAAAATGCATACTTGAGCTCCTTAGTCTGCAGATCAATAGGATCATGAGTTTCACTGTCCATGTGGAAACGAACTTCTGGCGAGGAAAGCGTCAAGGCTCTGGAAGACAGTAATAAAGAACTACAGTAAAGCAGAAACAGCAGCTGAGTTGCAGGCCTATAGACAGCATCTGGGTTTATCATGAAACTATTTTTAAATTAGCAGAAATTAAAAATAAAATTGTGGAATTAATATTCAAATTAGATGAAATTATGATGCTGACACACATAAATATTAGCTCCAAAATTTCAAATGCTACTCCTCTGGCTACGGTTTTTGTGACAACTAAGAGATTCATACAGACTGATCTTGTGAAGACAAAGTTAATATCCCGAGTTTATATTGTTGGGGAATTGCAGATAGGCATTATTATGCCAACTGAAGTTGCAAAATACTTCTTTTAAAAAAATACTTTCACTGGAAAAATGGAGAGGATCATTATAGAGTTTCACAGCAAAAACAAACCCAAAAATAATAACCCCAGCCATTACAAAAATCGTGTGGGGGGAGCAACAGCAACAGGATACTGCAGTTTACCCATTATCAAGTCTTCTCTTTTTCAGAATTTTTGCCAATTTGTTTAGTCCACGTAGGCTGACAGTAATAACATCGTTCATAGTTGATGAATCAATTCTCATTTGTGCTTCGGCATATGTAAGAGAAGCCTTGAAGAGGTATAAAAAAGGAAAAGGGAAAAAAAAAAGGTAACAAGATATATATAGAACACTGACAGCAGACTTCAGTTTCTTCAAGACAGGAATGTTTTCAAAGATGGTCCACCGTAATAGCGGAAATTTTTACATTCAACACGTAAATGTATGTTATTCTCAAAGGATAACGGATGGAACGGGGCACCTATCTATGCAAGATATTAAGTAAAAATAGACACTAGAGGTCTAAATATTAAACATCTACAGATCCCACTGAATTTAGCTAAAAATTACGACCAGCTAGTATATACCAACCATATCCTACATATCTTTCAATAAATTTACAATTTTAACATTAAATTCCATAACAAAGTACCCACACAAAACACCGAGGTCTTAGAGGTCAAAAAGAACAAGACAAAATCAAAGATTTTCTTTATGTGAAGAACTAGGATGGAGTTAATTTTCCACCACGATACAATTTAAGCATCATTTTCTAATTTTATGAAAATATAAATCAATAAATAGAAGAAAACTTTGACATCAAGTGTGTCAACCAGTTTTCATAAAAAGGTCTCCTGCTTTTTGTCACATTTATATAATTATTTATGTGACTAACCTTGGAATTAATAATACTCTTCGCAAATCTGGTTTTTAGAATTTCAGCCTTATGGTTCATCTCCCATATACATGAAAATGCAAGCCTATGAGAGGGAGAAGAGGGAGGAAATTCTGTTTAAATCCACATGTAAACATCTCGAGCTGCCTGTCAGGATCAAAGGGTCATATGCATATACCTGTCCACATTTGATCTCAGGGAGCATAAATTGGAACTAAGTAATTCTGGAACCATATCAATCCTCTGCAAAATAAAGAATAAAAATAATTATTATTATGTAAGTATGCATCTTAATTTCCTAATTTTTTGTATATCAAAAGTGTGGAAATATTTTTTCCCAAGAAAGCTGAGAAGAAAGCTGCTTTAGAAGAAATTCATTCCAAGATCCATCAGTTTTTTAGCAAATCATAGGAAAATGTGGTTTAGGTACCACAAGCAAAAACAATGGAAAAGGCTAAACAAGGCCATTTCTGCAAGTCCAGATTGGTATTAAAACAGTTGTTCACTTTCAGATCTACATGCTATTAATGCTTCAAACAGGAGCTGAAAGGGATATTCTCCAGATAATGGGATTTAGAAATAACTATTTCTCTCTCTTGCCATGCAGGCTGAGTGACAGAAAGCACCTTCACTTTGATAACCTTAGGCGAATTAAGTGCAGCCCAAAGGTGCCTACTCCTTTATTTGCTTCAGAGACTACTCCCAAGAATTTTAAGAAGAAAGCAATAAACAATACAACTAATTGTACAATAAACTTTTTATGTAGTAAGCAATTACTTTTTCACACAGATATACTGTTGTTCCTCTTTTTGAAGACTCCTCATCCAGAGCATTTCCTGGGCGAATAAAATGACTGACGTCCGCAATATGTACACCAACCTAAAACACAAACATCACATTATGCATCTTATGACATACAAAGTTCTCAACATTAAAAAAAAAACTTCCTCATGTTTTCATTTACAACTCTATGTACCCATTCCCAGTTGCCTTCAGCAGCTCCTATATTTATAATAAGAGGAGTTGAAACCTATCACACTGATTTAAAAAAAAAAAAAAACCAACCTTGAAGCAATTATGCAAACTAAGGGATGTGTAGATCTAGTGCAAAGTTACACTTATTACCAATGCAAATTTTCTTGCCTGGGAACTCAATCTCTTTTTGTTTCTTCAAGGGTTAATGCAAATCTGTTTTTTTCTGGTTTTCCGTTTCCTAGACCTTGTATTTTGGCATACTCTGCAATTACAATTACAAACTTATTTATAATGATGAAAACCTGACTAATCTGATATAAGGGGTAGAGAGCTGGCAATACATCTGTAGCTTTTAAAATAATACTTCTTTTGGCATTACAACAGTAGCTTGACTTTACTTAACCTAGTTCCTTAACCTAGCTGTAGATATCTGTCTTTATACTTAACTAAAGCAGTAAATAAATTCTATGTTAATTTTCCATCCCAAGTGAACAGAAAGCAGGATGAATTTGAAAACACTAAGAACTCACTTCTGACACTAATGCAAATCAACTCCCTTTATTTTTTCATCTCAGAGTCATGCAAACACAGTTACAGAATCACAGAATTGTAGGGGTTAGAAGAAACCTCGAGAGATCATTGAGTCCCCCAGTCAAAGCAGGTTCCCCAGAGCAGGTCCCACAGACAGGCGTCCAGACTGGTCTTGAATATCTCTGGAGAAGGAGACTCCACAAACCCCCTGGGCAGCCTGTTCCAGTGCTCCATCACCCTCACCATGAAGAGGTTCTTCCTCACATCGGTGCAGAACCACCTGCGCTCCAACTTGTGACCACTGCCCCTTGTCCTGTCCCCACAGGCCACTGAGAAGAGGTTGGCCATCATCCTTTGTCTCCCGTACTACAAATATTTATAAACATTGATGAGATCCCCTCTCAGTCTTCTCTAGGCTGAACAGCCCCAGTTCACTCAGCCTTTCCACACAGGAGAGATGCTCCAGGCTCTTTATCATCTTTGTGGCCTCTGCTGGACTCTCTCCAGGAGATCCCTGTCTGTTTTGCACTGAGAAGCCCAGAACTGGACACAGGACTCCAGGTGAAGCCTGACCAGGGCAGAGAAGAGAGGGAGGATCACCTCCTTCCACCTGCTGGCTACACTCCTCTTAATGCACCTCAGGATCCCATTGGTCTTCTTGGCTACCAGGGCACACTGCTGGCTCATGGCCAACCTGTCACCCACCAGGACCCCCCAGGTCCTTCTCTGCAGAGCTCCTCTCCAGCAGGTCATCCCCCAGCCTGTACTGATACCTGTGGTTGTGCAAGACCCTACACTTGCGTTTATTGACCCTCATCTGGTTGCTCACTGCCCAGCTCTCCAGCCTGTCCAGGTCTCGCTGAATGGCAGCGCAGCATTCCTGCGTGTCCCCCACTCCTCCCAGCTTTGTGTCATCAGCTACTTGCTGAGTACATGATGAAAATTAATTTGTTTTAAAACAGATCTGCAGCTTTGCTCTGTCATTTATTACTACTGCTCTCTTTGTAAAATAAAGGAAGAAGTAAATAAATAAATGATGAGTAAAAAAAAAGAAACAATACCTCTATATTTCCATTTTCTAATTCTCTACAATGTAACGCATCATCAATATCTGTACAGCCAGGAGGATCAACGCTACAAACATACAGATTCCTTAAGTCCTCCCTGTCTTTCATATCCTGAAATTAAAAAAAAAAAAGTAGTTGTTTTCAAGAGCATCTTCCATATCAAAGTAGAAATGACCATTTGTGAATGGCACTTGGCATAAATTTTCCGAAGCAACCAATTATTTTGCAGAGTGCTTTTAACCTTAAGGCAAGGTTTAGAGTAATATTTATTTATAAGATCAAAACAGACATGAAGAACAGTGATAGAAAAGATGTTCAAGTATAGAAAAAATCTTTTGGTTTACAGCATACAGGAAGAAAACGAGAATAAACAGAACAAAACTGCACTTTTTTCAGGATCTCGTAATCAGCAAGAATCAACTTATTTTAGCGAAATTTTGATTAACGTCTAGGATTGTTTAGGATGTTATTGCTCTCAAACTTTAGCTTTCTAGAGGCTTAAATGTCTAGACAGCTGAAAGGAAATGCAGAGTTTGGAAGTACCAGATTTGTATGATGTCTACAAAAAGATCTCAGATAGATATCTCAGACTAGACAACTGACTGGTAGACAGCAAGTTTACACAAAGACCCCTCCCTTCAGTTTCTACGTTCAAAAGAAATAGGAGTAGGCAATACATCATAATAAAAGTAGCCCTCCTCAAAGAAACTACACAAAATACCCAACACAAAAAATGAAACCAACAAACGAAAAGAAACCCAAACACCATTCCAGCCCAAAACAAGAACGTATCACACTCAATTTGTTCCATGTTTACATTTTCCCATACATTTTAAAGCAACTATTTCCCATGTTTAAGCTACCGAGGAGAACCTGCAATTTGCTAACAGTATTTAAAATGAGCAATTCTTTAAACACAAATTTTCCTTTCTCTAATTCCTTCATGGGATTATTGGTAGGATATATTAAAATCTCCTCTCTTCAGATTATTTGGCAAAGACACAAGGCTGCATCATTTGGTTATAAAGCTGTTTAGCAAGATGAAAACTTCTGTAGAATCTCTTGAATTGTAGCCTCCTTCGCATTAGAGCTTTTAGAAATATTTTTATTTTTAATGAAACCTGTAATATGGTTTGTATCTTAAAATGTCTCTAACAGACACAGGTTTAGCCAAACACCAAAAACTTGCAGAGGGCTTGGTTTTGTAAGAAATCCAGCTGAAAGTCCACCTAAGACAGAATGGTTCTGAACAACATTTTTCTTCTGGTTTTGGTGCATTGGGATACACAAAAACATCACAGTTTGAATTGAGGGAAAATGCAGGGTAATTATTACAATAATTTAAAAATTATTACCTGTTCTGTAATGCTCCATGGCATTTCTGGTAGAAAACTAAGGACACCCTGGGAAAAAGGATGATGAGGGACATCATGTTCAAGCAAAAGAACTTCTGTCTCAGTCTCTTTATCTCCAGCGGTGCCCAAGTTCTTTACAAAATGACCCTGAAAAACAAAAGAAACACCTGTAAAATATACATACACACCTACATCAAGCAATACTGTCTGCTCAAAAATAAGTGTTTGAGACCATTTTCTCATTAGTTATTAGCATATTCTACTTCTGTGCAGTTTTCTTTCCTTATTCAGTTAACTTTCTCATCTTAAAGAGAGAAATTTAATTTCAAGCATTTGATTGTTACTCTGAATTTTGCAGTTCTCCTCCTTTTCCTAGAATGGCATTAAATTTTCCCCATTTACGACTGCAAAAATAATCACTGTAAACAGAGTGATTCAGCTTTGCAGGGAGGCAGGGGGAAACAATATTGCTGCACAAGCAATAAAACTATTAAGTTCTAATTTTTCAGTGGCTTTGTGTTGTGCCACACACCTCCACTCCCCAATACTGCACTGACTCTACTTCCTTTCTCTTGTGTCTCATGCTCTGCAGTAAGGCTGCCTTTGTCTTAACACTCCTTCCCTACATTCCAGGCTTCTTTCAATTCTTTTAACATGGGTGAGATAACAGAGCTCTCCTTCGTTACAAACTAAGCATTCCCACACAAGGCAATTGAAACCTCTTCCAAACCTAGTGTTCAACACAACCTGGAGCTGGTGTCCTCATTTTTTCTTACATCTTCCTGTTTGTTTACATAAAGTTTTGAAGAATTTCATCGCCTGCAACTCTGCCCCGATGGCAATTGGATCAATTTGTTTGAAACTACTTGCTAGTAGCAATCTGTGTGGATGAGCAGAGCCTCAACAAAAGGTTTACATTCCTAGCAACCCAGCCTAAAACAAGACTGCCCTAGTTAGTCTAAATAAAACACCTAGCATATACATATATTCAGTGCAGAACCTGAGGACCAAGCTATTCAAGTATGATAACCCATACCTGGGATTTTGGGGTTTTGTTTTTTGGTTTTTTTTTTTTAAGAGTGAACTAAATCATTTGGGGACTTACTTAATTTTCACTATCAAAGAACAGGACTCAAAGAAATTAAAATTCATGTCCACACTTTTTGAAGTTACTCAGTGTTGTAGATAATAATAGACATCTTGCCTGATGTTCAGATAGAAGTTCAAAAGAAAACACTTAAAACTTACATTAGGATACCTGGAATTCCTGGGCCAACCATCAATAGCAACAACTATTCTTTGTCCTTCCAATGTATCTGCTTGCCTTGTTTCTATTCGAATGCGAGGAATTCTGCGATCAGCTGGTGTAAACAAATGGCGCCTTGCCTATGAACAACCAGAAAAAGGAACAAATAATTCAAATTTCTAATTAAAGGGAGGAAAAAAAAAAACAAAATCTGCGCTAACAACTTGATTATTTCCTTACCTCTTTGATCAGTGATTTGGAAAGCATGCCACAAAACGGTCGCCAGTTTCGCTTTATGATGCCCACTACTTTTCCTGTAGGTCTCAGCATGTCCTTGTTAACAGAAGTCTTCAGCTGACAGAAAACAGAAGGTAAAAACCACAAAAATGACTGAACTCCTGTTGACACGTTTTACTCTAGCATGTTATCTCAAACGCTGTTAGTAACTATTTATCATTATAATGCCATAAATCCTCTTATGACTTCATAAACAGAATTCCATCTCCCTGTGCTTTGCATGACTTCTAGTAACTACAGCATGTGACATGACTTTCCTGTGTTTTGCTTTGTTTTAATGGACACCATTTCAGAAAAACAAAGAACTGCAGAATTTGACTCAGAAGAAATGTTACCTTGTTCTACTGTCTCTGCTTACTCTACAACCATCTCCTTTTTCTTTTCCAAGCTATTATCACAAATTTCAGAAGCCCTATTACACTGCATGAAAATTCTCAAGTAATTCTAAACACAGTAATTAAAATAAATTCCCATGCAATTCAGTGGATAGGTCATGTTTCTATAGAAATGAAAATTTGTTGGAGAGTACCTGTGCATGTGCACAGCACGTACATTAAGAGAAATTACTGGAAGAAGCTGAAGAGTGTTTCACATCTGGTTCCAAACCTATGCGTTGCCAGTGAAAGCTGATTGTCATTATGATAAAACATCTGCTCCTATTCCAGTAAATCCTAATCTGCAGATCAGTATACAGCTTTGCATTATTACACGATTGCCACTCAGTAACTCCTCTATATTAACAAAGTAATGTGGGAACATCTGATTGGGATTAATTAAAAAAATATCAATTTTATACATATGTGTGCATTTAATGCAACTGTAGCACTGTTATTTCCATATTCACAATAGCTTTTAAGAGTCAGTATAGAAGTCTAAAAATATAAAGTCTAACAACACTGGCAAGGTACTAGAGCTTTCATCTCCCACGTAACACAAGTAAAAAAAATTATTTAATTCATACCATCTTTTCTTTCTCCTCTTCATTTTCAGAGTCATCTTCATTCTGGCCATCATCCTGTAAGACCACTGAGGATGGTGCCACCCAATCATCTTTTGCCAACAACTCCACAGCTACAATATCTTCATGAATGGCTCGGTTTAAATGTTTCAGTCCTTGTATAATTATCTGGAGTTTAAATTTTTTTAGAAAACAAAAGATGGCAAAAAATATTTATGATGGTAACAGAAAACCCAAATGAAAGCAGTATAACAGAAGAGTATCCAAGTATAACAGGCTTTATGCTCTAAAGAACATTTTAATTTAAACAAAATGTTCATGAAACATTTTGTTCCTCTGTTATGGAATTTTTTAAGTACTGATGGTATTATCTCAGGATTCAAATTTGCACTATAAAATCATGTTTTCACCACATTATTAAATCAGACAAACCTATTTTTGCAGGCTAGGGGACTCCACAGGCTCTACTGGGAGACAGGAATAAAAGAAATGGAGAGCTGGAGAAGCACCTCCAACTGCCACTACAAATAGGGAGGGAGTAGACAACTGCTGCTACAGGAAACAGGTCTGTACAACTGTAGCAACAGAGAACCCAGTAGGCAGACAGTTAACTGCTTGGAGGGGGAACAACCCATCTACTCATTGCCAGGCATGAAAACAGTCAGGGGAAATAATAAGAACCCCATAAGGCCTCACCACAGTGTTTCTGAAAATCCTCCTACCAACATATTTCTCTGTCTTTCATCATATACTTGAATTTAAAGAAGTGTTTTATTCAAGACACTTGAAAAACTATTTTAATTTTTTTCAGCTTTGAGTCTAGTTCAAGTTCACAGCATAAAGTCAAAATTAAAAACCCACCTCTTTGTTTTCTTGAGCATCTCCATGAACCCAAACAGTAGCTTCAAGATAATTGTCTCTGCTTGCCCTGTAAGTTCCTTGGAGGTAAGCACCAGATTTTATTCCTTGCTGCAGTTTGCTAAGAGTAATATGTTCTGGGAAAATTATTTTATTACTTTCTATTTCTTTCTTTAAAAAAAAAAAGGGGGAAAAAAGGAAGAAAAAAATTTTCAGTCTTTTATATTCATGATTATGCTAAAAGTGAACTAAGGAACATGATACTCAGCCTAACAAAATTGTAACCGTGTAGCTATGAATATGCCCATAATGAAAAGCTACTATTAGGCAGTAATTTTTCTAATTAGGTATAAAAGGCGCAAGGAAGGTAGAAAGATGAAAATTCTAGGAAAGCCTCCATTTTTTATCCTGTTAATTAAAATGATACCACGTGACATACACTTTTACATTGATTTGGATATACTGACTAAATATACTTTGTGAAGAAAATATTAGCAAAGTGCTACACGTTACAGAGTGCATCGCACAGCATAAGCATATACTGTGAGTTATATGAAACAATATGGCAACACATTACTGTGACTAAACTTTGGAGCAGTTGTTAGTTCAAGCTGAATGAACTACAGCTAACTGCTGAGAAGATCAGCTGAGCCTCCACTTTCTTCCCACTCTTGCACGACCCAGTCTGTCAGAACTGATGGAATTAACCTTCACATTTGTGGTGTTAAGTTTTCGGCTTTATCAGTCTTAAGTGAAAATATGTCTCAATTCTTATTCTTATAAACATATTCTTTAACCAACTGCTATTATTCTCAACTTCACATCAGTTTCCTAAAGCAACTGACTTCTCACAAATAACTAGATATAGGCATAAAAGCACCGGTAAAAAACATCTGCAGTATTTCTTTTTTTTTCTCTTAAACTGACAGCTGTGTTGCTAAAATGGTAATAGAAGTCCAGACTCTTCATGCTCTGAATTGATGTTAATTGTCTGACTCGTTATCCAATAATATACAGCAAACCATTTATGGTAAATTTATTTTATATAAAGAAAATAAAACATACCCCTTCATCAGATATGCAAGCAAGACGATCTACAAGCTCAGGATTAGCTATCAAGCTTTTTATATACTCCTCACCTACAAAAGCATACACATAGATAGTTATTCAAGAGATGGACAGGATTTAGGTATGAAGACAGTGCTGAAATTGCATTTCTGAGCAAAAAATTAAATATACGTGCCACTTCACTTACATGTATAAGCAGTTATCCCTTCCTCTACAGCTTTCTCTTTATTAATTCTGTCATTTGTTAAAAAGATAACTTGGATCTTCTCCCCATCCTCTATTTTCTTCAAGTGTTCATTGTACCATTTTACTGCTACCCGAATGGCTCTGTCATTTCGGTCATTCGAACTCTCTCCTCGCTTTTGCTCTACATATGTTTCTCTAAACAATACAAGGGGGGGGAAACAAAATAAAACAAATCCAAACATCTAACCACACTTACAAAAATTTTTCTGACAAACAGGTTTAAGATTGTGAGGCCAAAACAATCACTGCTATACCTATTCTTGTAACATACATAACTGAGGAAGGGTTAGGAGACAGAAGCATCCAAGAGAAAGTAATAAGGAAGTGTTAATTTCTAATGACACCTTCTCACTGATGATTGAAGAGTCCTGCATTCAACATCCTAGAACTATGAATTCAAGATTCATAGAACTATGATACTGCAGCACTGGAAACTGCATGTGAGCACAAATAAAGGCAAATTAATTGTACTTCATTTCATAGCTTTGTCATGAATCAACAGATTACTTCAACATTTAGAAGGGACACTTAAATGGAAAAGCATTATTCTATTGCTCGTTACTCTTGCCTATAACTTTATTCAATATTATAATCACCTTTTCATAATACACATGCTTATAATAACTATAAAACTGAAAAGCTCCTGAATGAAAATGAAACATTTAACAATTTCCCAATTCCTTAGAAGTACAGAGCTCTGTGCACTTCAGCCTACTTCTCTTTACCTAGTTCACACGTTCCAGTTCTGTTTCTCAGTTCCTTTCAACAGGCATCAGTACAACATTATTATACTCTATTTCACACCTTACCGATTATGTTCATTGGTGAAAGAATAGAAATGTTTTTCAGGATTTTCAATCACGTCCCTAATTCGCTTGTACACTGGTGCACTCCGGTTCCTGACTTCTTGCAAGACTGTCTGTAGCACGATGACATTCTTAATAACAGGATCTTCAAGTATGTCAATCTGAGGAGCAAAATAGGAATGAATCAAAACGGCTGTTTAATTTTATCCAATAAAAGGACTTGAAATATTAAAAGCTAATATGAATAATGAGTTGTACTACTTCTGCCCTTTTTTCTCGTTGTTGGGTAACTACGGTGTCTTAAGCTGCTTCCTCCTGCTTGCAGGAAAAAAAAATTCAAACAGGATTTTCCAACCTCTTGGTGACCTGAAATTTACCAAAGGATTTATTCTGACTTCCATCAAATTCAGCTCCAATGTATGCAGGACTCCAATCAAATTTAAGGCCAGGTGTACACTAGAGATGTTGTTTACCTAAGATGAGTTCTTGTAAATTATAATCTTTGTAAACAAAGTACATCTACGCACAACCTGACAGCAACCCAACACAACATAAAAGCTGTCTGGCTTATCTCTTTTCAAGCAGTGGAAAGCGTAAAATAGTGCCTGATCACTAATACACAGCTAACGTGGACATGCCTGTGCACATGTACCCTTAAGTTCTCCAAAACCAATCCCACTGTTGCACTGCAATTCTAACTTTCTCAGATTCAAGTCAACCAGAATTCTGTCAGCTGTTCTTCATCTCTTCAAAGACTTTTCTTAGTTTTGTTTTTTTTTGAGGAAATTTGCTAAAAAAGTTCCAGCCCTTCTCTTTGCCAATTCCTTACAGCTGTGATGTGCAAGAAGCAAACGTATACCAAAAATCCACGCTCCTGACAGAAGAAAGTCGACTTAATTTCCTAACTCATGGCAAGGAACAGTGCAAACAAATAAAAATCAATGCCAGATCACGCTTCTCTGCGCCTGATATTTAGATGACCTAAAAGATTTAGAGACATTCACAGGGCAAGAAATCCAGTATTATTCTACACGCAATCTGAATTAAGAGGCCAACTCCTGCTGTTACAGTGCCTGATCTAGTTGCTAAGTAAAACCTTTTCCTAATGTTACCAAGACTTCCTAATCCCTGCTGCTCCAGTTCATAGTTGCGTACCCTGGCCCATTCTTGAGTGCTCTACAGCATGTATATAAAGGTTTTGCCAATAGAAACCAAGAAGTCCATGGATTACAGGCTGAAAAAACATCCTGTAACTTGCTTTGGGTAGAAAATCCTTACTTAGAACTTCTCGGTTGGGTAATTAATAAAACATGTGAGAATTGTGCTCCTATCCCAACTAATCCATTATAGGATTCATGAATTACTTCCAGTTCCCAGTGTCTGCATTGGACTGTATTTAAAAGCAATCGAAAAAGGAAAGAAAAAAAAAAAAAAAAAAGTCAAACATTGACCTTGGGAATTCACTGCTTCACAAACTGGAGTTCTACTGTCAGCACTGCACAGACTCAGGCCTTTACACAATTAGTGATGGGCTGCAGAATAAAGTTCATCCCATGCTTCCAGAGTTGTACAGGGGATGATTTTGCAGCCTCTATATATTACCTGAAGCCAACATCACAGTATAAAATACCCTAAGCCTATGAGTCTCTGAAAAATAAACTAGGTATTTAGGAAAATTCATATGAATAGGAAAATTCAGTGGCCACCTGAAGACCCCGATTGCTGGTTCGGTCTATTTCACAGACTCACAGAATGATAGGAGTTCATCGAGTCCAACCCCCCTGCCAAAGCAGGATCCCTAGAGCACATTGCACAGACAGGTGCCCAGATGGGTCTTGAATGTCTCCAGAGAAGGAGACTCCACAATGCCCCTGAGGAGCCTGTTCCAGTGCTCCATCACCGTCACTGTGAAGAAGTTGTTTCTCACATTGGTGCAGAACCTCCTGTGGTCCAACTCGTGACCATTGCCCCTTGTCCTGTCCCCACAGGCCTTCTAAGAAGAGGTTGGCCATCTTCCTTTGTCTCCCATACTACAAATACTTATAAATATTGATGAAATCCCCTCTCAGTCTTCTCAAGGCTGAACAGTTCACTCAGACTACTGCGTACCAGTATTAGACTACAACAGAAAGAAAAAACATATACTGTTTCTTTATTCCTACCGCTCAGGCGGCAAAACATAAAATCAGAATTCAGGTTCTATACCACAGCCTAGACTCTGGTGATCCTGAAGATCTCCTCCACAGCTGGCAGGGCCCGGGCCAGGACCAGCCAACTCGGGGATCCAGCTGTCACCAGGGGAAGGAAGACTCAAGCCCGAGGATGCAGGGCCAAACGTGCCCCTCCACGCACGATGCCCGAACCTCACGCCTTAACGGCGGCGGGATAACTCACAGCACAGGTATCTGATCACGGCTGGAGCCGGTATCAAGGCTCCGCAGGAGGCACGGCCGGGCCCCCTTCCTCAGCGCCCGGGGATGCGCCGAGACAGCCAGCGCAGCCCCCGGGAGCCGCTCACCTGGTGAAGGAGGAGGTTGGTGTCGGGCAGGAGGTAGTGCGGCCCAGGACAGATGCTGCTGGCGGCGCCTGCGGGCCGCGCCTGGAGGCCGAGGCCGGGTCCGGGCGGGCGAGGTGGGCAGAGGGAGCACGCGGCGACGCCACAGGGGATATCATCGCGCAGGTAGTGCTCGCGCACCACCTTCACTACGGCGCCCGACCGCGTGCGCTTCAGGAACGACCGCGAAGTCAGCATGGTGCGTGCGCGCGCGCCGCGGACAGCTCAACCACCTCGTCGCCGGCCGGCCTGTCTTCCTTCCTTCCTTCCTGCCTGCCTGCCTGCCTGCTTTCCTTCCGGCGCGCGCCGCGTGAAGCGCAGGCGCGGAAGCTCCCACCTCCCGCCGTGCCTTGCGGCAGAGCGCGGGAGGCAGAGCGCGGGAGGCAGCGCGCGCGGCGCTCCTCCGGTCGCCCTGGTGACGGCGTCGCGCGGCCCCGCCTCAGGCTCCCCGAGGGAAGAGCGGGAGGATGCGCATGCGCTGACGGCCCGTGGTAGCCGGGAGAGGTGAGTGGCGGGCACTGCGCGGGGCCTTTCGTTCCTGGTGCATGAGAGGATCGGTAGGGCGGGCGCCCAGTTCCTCTCTTGCCGTGTACTGCCGCCGTCGCTTGGGTGGTTGCCCGTTGTCTTCTGTAGAGCTCAGCATCCTGCGGGTAGAAGAGCGTCTCCTCGGCCGAGCTACCTCTGCCGCAGTGAGTGCGGGGTGGCGGCGGCGCTGCTCTGCGGAAGCGGTAGCGGCTCGGGAGAGCTACTCCCAGGAGGGTCGAGACTCCGGGGGTGGCATCTTCCTCCTTCCCTCACTCCCTCCTTCGCGTTACTCTGCGCACCTCCTAAGGAAGAACCGTGCCCTGCGCGAAGTAGTCGTGGAAGTACGCGCGGCTCTCAAGTAGCTCGGTTTTGGGTACGGCTGGCGAGTGAGCCGGGTGGGAACGCTGGGGCTCCTTCGGAGAAGGCAGAGATGGCCAGCAATGTATTTCTTCACGGCTTTGTCTAGCCGCTCTTGTTGTGCCACTTATTGAGCGTTCTCTAACGCTTTTTGCCCCGTGGCTCGCGGGAGCTTTCAGTGCGAACACCTCTGGCTGACTGGCAAGTGTGCCTCTTGCTTTAGCTATAGCAACTTATAGGTAAGCTTGATTCGTGCTGGAATTGAGCTTACTGCAGTCTAAACGCTTGTTAACAACTGTTTAGGAGAGTCCTCAGGCAGTTACCCTCTTCAGAGCCTCTTAAAAAGTTTTTCTTGAGCGAGCAAAAACAACAACCCAAAACTCCCATGTTAACGTGTTGTTGAGAAATATTGCTTGCAGGTTATGTTTAATTCTTCACAATGATGCAGTGCATTCTACCTAAGTTATTTTGTTTCTTACAGTTGACTCTTCAAGGAGATTAAACTCAAAGGATAACTTCAAGAAGCTTTACAAATAGTGAAAGAAAATGTCACATAAAAGCTCTAAAGAAGTCAGGAAAGTAAATGTTTCTAGCTCCTTGGAGTCTGAAGATATTAGCTTAGAAACCACGATACCAACCGATGATGTTTCTTCCTCTGAAGAGAGAGAAGGAACTGTTAAAATCACTAGGCAGCTGATTGAACGGAAAGAGCTACTCCATAATCTTCAGCTGCTTAAAATAGAACTGTCTCAGAAAAACTTGATGATTGACAACTTGAAAGTAGAATATCTGACCAAGGTAGGAAATGTTGCTTCTTTTGTTGTATAAGTCTTTCTCCTGTCTGGTGCTTTTAGAGTTTAGTAGAAACCGCTGCTCTGAAAAGAATTTCTGTGAATTGCGTACTGGAAGCCTACTGAAATTCTTCTTTTATGAGGAAAAAAATTTAAAAAACCCCACAACTATGAAATATAGCTGATTTTTGACCAACTTGATTTTGTTATAAATTGATGGGAGCGTGTGTGTGTTCAAATTAGTTTTTTCCTTTTCTAAAAACAAAGACTTTTTTTTTTCAGAAATTAACAATTTTGCCACTGGTGAAAACAACTTAATAAAGCTTTTAACTTGAACTTGTGAATTATTAGAAAGTCATCTGAATGCTATTCAGTGATCAATTAACGAAGATGTGGCTAAAATATGCCAACACGCTAACAACAGATTTTGTTGTATACAGTTTCTCTTAAGCTGTAAGAAATTAAGAAAGGTGTAAAATCTTTGGCACATTTGTGTGCAGTATTTATAACCTACAGTATACTGACAAGAGCTTTGACTGGCCTGCTGCTCTGCCTTTAAGCACAGTTTAAAATCAGATGAACAAATAGTTCTTTTGGGCAATAAGATTAATTGTAGAACTAAGCCTTTTTAAACTATAGGTTATTAGGCAAAATCTGTAATGTACTTTACAAAACCTTAGTATCTTTAGAGGTCTTGTCAGACAGTTGTTATTGTACTTCCAAGTGTACTGGGCTCACCTTTTCTTTAAGGTGGTTCTTTTTGTCAAATATGCTTTTAAAAATTACCAAGGTAACTTCTTAATTTTTTTTGTTTATATTCAGATTGAAGAGCTAGAAGAGAAGCTTAACGATGCAATGCATCAGAAGCAGCTGTTGTCTTTACGACTGGATAGTCAATTGGCATTACAGCAAGAAGATGCTAGGTATGATGAAAGTAAAACAAAAGCTTCATTTTTGATAACTTGCTACAGAATTCAAATTAATCCACAGACAGTTAATGGAAAGTGATAATTCTGAATTACAGGAGTAGGATTTCTTCAGCAAGAAAATGCTAATTTTATTAGCATTCTGATTCTAAAAGTGGAATTTACATATTTGATTTACACATAAGTAAATTTGAAATAATTTTTTTCTTGCTGAAGTTTTTAGGTTTGGTTTTATTGATATCTCATTTAAAATTTCATAGGAACTTGGGGTAAGAATGTTCTTAAAACTATTAAAAAAACAAAAGCAGTAGGCAGAGGGGGACAGTCTTTCCTTCAATTTAAAGTGAATTTTTAATGACTGCAGCCTGGATGACCTGGGAGAGATATGGGGATAATGTTTAACATCACTAGTGACTATTGCTTAACACCAGTGATAACTAATACTGTTCCTTCACACTGCTAATATTGTCATCTTATAGTGGAGGATGCACCAGTGTACAGGATGTGACTAATTAAAAGTCATATTCTGTAGTAAGCCTGGAAGAGATTTAATGATGTGAAGTCAGATCTGAGATTAGTTACACCAAAATATTTCAGTTAAGATCAGCTTACTCAGGAAAACAGCTCCCATTTTTCATTATTATTTGCATCAGGGTAGAATATTTTTATGTTGGCCATACTTGAGGTGTCTGAGGAGTGCTCAGCAAAAAAGTACTAATGCATAAATTGTTAATGGGCATTAACAAGTTGAACTACTTGCTTTTTCCCAGTCTACTATTTTTCCTGCCTGTCTGACCTCAGTTTTCATACCTGTCTAACAGAATCATATATTGCTGACCTGGAATTTTCTTTTGTCTTTTTGAAACAAGTGGGACAGGCATTTCCATGTAGTACTAGCAGTACTATTTAAAAAGTATTACTTTTAAAATAATGTAGGCAGTACCACATTTTCAAGAATTACTGAATTTGAATAAGTTTTCAAGAGTTGCAGCTAAAATCTCCAAAATATAGGTCAGTTGCCTTTGATTGAAGTAAACATTTTGAAACATCTGTAACATACAGTTTCTATTGACATATTATAGTGATAGTAGTGTTCTAAGGCTGGAAGTAACTTTAAGTGCAGTGGTGAGGTGGTTCTGTGTGTTACACTGTGTAGAAAATGAAGGGTTGTGTGTGGAATAAGCCTTAAGTGTGTATGTGCTGAAACTTGGCGTGACACAAATTGAAGTTTCCAATGCTTTATTTGCTGACTTACTAGTTCATTTTGTTTTGTGTGGAAATTAGCCTCCTTTTTCATGTTGTGTTTTTTTAACCTTTTAACTGATAAGACTAATTTATTAAATAAAATCAGCGTATCTGGAGATTGGTACTTCTCAGATTCAACTTTGTACTGATAATGTCTGGCAAGTTCCTGCTTTTTATGCATGTCTGATATGATTGTGTAAACATGGTGGTATACACTCTTGCGCTAATTATCTAATAATGTCTCTAAATCTTCCCTTCTACCAAATGAGCATTACTCTTGCTATGCTTTGGCTATTGCTATGGTATTGTGAAGGTTCATCACGTTATTACTCCCTTCTTAATGTCTTCTGTTTTCAAATCAATCTTTAAGAAAACATCAGGCTCTAATGAAACAAGAAATGGAAACTATTTTATTGAGGCAGAAACAACTGGAGGAAACGAATCATCAATTAAGGGAGAGGGCTGGAGATATCCGTCGTAGCCTGCGAGATTTGGAATTAACAGATGATTGCTATGAGAAGCTCAAGTCTCTTCCTGAAGATCAGCTCTCTATCCCTGAATATGTTTCTGTGAGTATTGTGGTTTATATTGGTTGGAATTATAGTTTGTCCTGGGTCTGGCTGGGATGGAGTTAACTTTGTTCATAGCAGCCCGAATCTTGCTGTGCTTTGGATTTGTGGCTAAAACAGTGTTGGTAACACTAGTGTTTTGGCTATTGCTGCATGGTCCTTGAACAGCATCAAGGCTTGCTCTTTCCCTGGTCTGCCTCCCCTATCCCCAGTAAGCAGGCTATGGGGTTGTCATGAGATTGACAGGGGACGCAGCTGGATGTCTAATGCAAATTGGCTAAAGGAATATTCCATACCATCTAACGTCATCTTCAGCAATAAAAACTGGAAGTAGAGGAGGAAAGGAGGTGGGGGCGCTGGTTCAGAGACTTGTTGGGAATTGGTCTGCTTGTGGGAGGTGGTGAGTGATTGTCTTTGAGTGGGTTTTATTTGATTTGTTTTTTTAATGGATCTTTCCTCTGCTGTTAAGAAAGCTCAACACTTGAATTTTCTTGCTTTTGTTCTTTCTACTCTCTCCTGTCCTGCTCCCACTGAAGCAGGGAATGAGTGGCCATATGGGCGCTTGGCTGCTGGTCAAGCTGTAAATTGCTTTTATTTGACTTAAAATGAGGTACATATGTAGAAGCCAATCAGTACTCTTAGAATTCTTAATCTTCCCCAACTAGAAATAAAGACCTTCAGAGGCCTCTGTGCTTCTGTATCAGTCTACTTTGACGGAGTTCGAGTAGAAGAGAACCTGTTAATTCAAGACTCTGCTGGTGTTAAACTGTTGTATTTTAAGGCAGTGAAGGAAATAGGGTGTTACAATTACCATGTGTGTTCATCATTTAAGAGATACAGCAGACTGAAAATGGGCATTTGAAACTTGGTTTGCCAGAACCCTAGTTGAGATAGTACTTGGAGACATCCCTTAACCTTTCCCTCATGCTTTCCATCTGGCCTCTTCCTATCTGACTAAACGCAGGTCAAAGTACGCTTTAAAGTATACTTCAAGATTTATTTTCTTGATTTAAGAGGGCTGTTAATTATGGCTCATGGGTAGATGGATAAAAAAGTGTGGTAGTCTGCAATAAAAAGACAGTGCCTCCACAGACTGTGGGACATATCCCACAGGTATACACGTCCTGACTCTCTTCTGAGATCATAGAATCGTAGAATGATTAGGGTTAGAAGCGACTCCCAGAGGTCATCCAGTCCAACCCCCCTGCAAGAAGCAGGGACACCCCCAACTATATCAGCTTGCTCAGGTCCTCATCCAACCTGGCCTTGAACATCTCCAGGGATGGGGCATCCACCACCTCCCTGGGCAACCTGTTCCAGTGCTCCACCACTCTTACAGTAAAGAACTTTTTTCTAATATCCAATCTAAATCTCTTTCCCTCTATTTTAAAACCATTACCCCTTGTCCTGTCACAACAGGCCTTACTAAACAGCCTCTCCCCATCTTTCTTGTAGGCCCCCTTGAGGTACTGGAAGACCGCTATAAGGTCTCCCCTGAGCCTCCTCTTCTCCAGGCTGAACAGCCCCAACTCTCTCAGCCTGTCCTCATAAGAAAGGTGCTCCAGCCCCTTCATCATCTTTGTGGCTCTCCTCTGGACCCTCTCCAATTGGTCCATGTCCTTCTTATGTTGGGGTTCCAGAACTGGACACAGTACTCCAGGTGAGGTCTCACGAGGGCAGAGTAGAGGGGGAGAATCCCCTCCCTCGACCTGCTGGCCACGCTTCTCTTGGTGCAGCCCAGGATGTGGTTGGCCTTCTGAGCCACAAGAGCACATTGTCAGCTCATGTTGAGTCTCTCATCCACCAGAATGGAGAGGATTTAGATATGTAAGCCTTAATTCATCAGAGTATTAGCATTGTATTTACTTATAGAGCTAGTTATAAAAGGAGCTGTAAATATTATAAAATTGAAAAGTTTAGTGCATTTGTTGAGATAAAAATGAGTGAGTTCTCTTGCTGGATGAGAGTCATGGTATACTGTTCTATAGATATGTGCAAGTAAAACTTGTCATTGTTAATTAAAGGAAGCAGTTAATGGGAACATCTTTCTCAAAAGTTCTAAAACTTGTACTTTTGAAGGAACTAGGCAAAATCTTAAGGCTCTGAATGATAAACAAGAACACTTACCTTAGTCTGTATTATTACCCCCTAGCTGTCTGCTGTACCCACTGCCCTCAGCAGAGGGAAAGCCACCATTCGGAGGATTTCTGTTGATTTTTGCACTGCTTTGGTGGACTAAGCAGGTTTTGAACACAAACTGAAATCCATGTCAATTTGCTTGAAATTAGTGTGCAGGAAGCTCTGGGGCTTGATGGCTTGATTGACGGTCTGTTCAAAACACTGTAGCCAGCCAGGATAGATACCTGTAGTTAGTAACCTTACCAGCTGCTTTAAGCTGCCACAGCACAGATGGAATCCTTACCCTGTGTCTGTGAGTAGAAAGGAGCTCCAAAATATGTGAAGGGAAAGAGGAAGAGCTGTCCTCTACACCTAATCTGCTCTTCTTTTCCTCTTACATTCAGCCAGTAAATGCTACTTTTGTCTGTGACTCAAACTCCACTACACGTGTTCAGTGAAGCCCCTTTCCTCTTTACGTGTAATACTTGGTGGTATTTTGACCCTGGCTGGAGGACAGACTCCCACCAAAGTCTCTCACTCCCCTCTTAGCTGGACAGGGGAGAAAATACATGTTGAGAGGCTTTGGAGTCAAGATAAGGACAGGGAGAGATCATTCTGCAATTAGTGTCACGGGCAAAACAGACTCAACACAGAAGAAAGGCAAGAAAACTCTCTAATTTATTACACTACACTACAGAAATACACAGAAACCAGAGTTGGATAATGAGAAATACAAAAAGCTCTTTAAACACCTCCCTCCCACATCCCTCCCTTCTTTGCAGACTTCATTTTATGTCTCTCTTCCCTAGGATGGCACAGTGGAAAGCGGGGTGGAAATAGGGAATGGAGACTTTAGACTTCAGTCGGTTCCTCATGAGTTGTTGTAGGTGGGCTGGTGGGTGCATTTCTCACACTCTTTCCCTGTGCCAGCCTGGGGGCCCACCCATGGGAGACAGTCCTCCCTGACCTTCTCCATGTGAGTCCTCTCCCCTGAAGGGCCTTGGCTCTTCACCAACTGCCCCAGTGTGGGTCACTTCTATAAACTCATAGAATGTCTCTCAGTCTGACTGCTGGCCCCAGCCTGGTCCCCCACAGAGTCACAAGCCTCCTCCCCTCCCCAGCAAACCTGCTCTGGCGTGGGCCTCTGTCTCTGCCTCTTAATCTCTATCCATGGGCTGCACGTAATGCCAGGGGCTTGCTCCAATGTAGATCACAGATTCTTACGCATTCCTCCCCCTGCTCCATGGTGGGCTCCTGCCTGGCCCAGGAGTCTCCACAGGCTGCAAGTGGGGTCTCTCTGTCCTCAATGGGCTGTGGGAACATCCGCTCCACCATGGTATTCTCATTCTCCACGGGCTGCAGGGAATCTTCTCTCAGCACCTCCTCCGCCCCCCCTTCACTGACCTTGGTGTTTGCAAAGTTTCTTACATCTTCTCACTTCCTTCTCTGGTGACAAAATGGGCTTTTTTCATTTTCTCTCTCTAAAATGTGATTCCCAGAGGTGCTGTGACCGGCGCTGATTGGCCTGGCCGGCCTTGTCAGGAACAGGGTTTGGGAGTTTGGCCTTGGGAGCCCAGCTGGGATTTGCTTTGTTGGACCTCTAAGAAGTCTCTAGCTGCTTCTTAAAGAAGCCACATTGCAAACCCACCACATGCTTCTCTTGAAGAAATCTTTTTTTGTACTTTTCCAATAGATGACACTCTAAAGATACACTGTAGTAATATGTTGTTTTCTGCTATTTTTTTCCAACTTCTTTTAGCAGCAGGATCAGTATAAAACCGATAGTATCGGTTTATCTCAGTTATTGTTTATCATTACTTTGAATTATTCAGCTGATAGGGAAGCTAGTAGGCTACTGAAATCTTCTGCACATCCTGTCTGTACATCCATGTGGCTTCTGAAGGCAAGGAAAAGGATATTGAAGGGAAAAAAAAATTTTTTTCTGATGCGTTCAGCTTTGCTTACCTAAATTCTGTATTTCTCAGGCAGATAAAATCTGTGCCTCCAAATCTATGTGCAGACAGTTTAGTCTGTGGATACTAGGGTAAAATTCTTTTTGTGAGAAGGAGTTCTGTTTAGAGAACTTGAGCAAGATATTTCCAGACTTTTATTTTTCTCCTTATTAAGAAAACCTATTGTACAATTCTCTAGGGTATATGTAAAGATATATATATATATATGTAAAATGTTTATGCTTTGTTTGAAACATGGTGCACTGGACAAAAAGTAGTAAGGGCTTCAATACAGAGTTTTTTATAAGCATAAAGATACTGCAAGCTGAAAAAAAGTATTACAGCAAATGAGATGTTTTTCACTTTTCTTCCACAAAGGGGCGCAATAGTGACATGTTAGAGCAAAATGTTTAATGATGGTGACAAACTAAAAATTTAGGTGCATTTCTCTTTAAAATACACTGGGGTTTTTTTTTCTTGGAATTTAATTGTAAAATTTCTGGTTTATTTCTTTTACCGTTTATAAGAATGATTTCTAGAAAAGGTATATGCAAAATTTTAAAGCCCTTCAGGTCATTCAACTGATGCTTGGCAGCTGAATCACTTGTTTGGTAAAGTGTGGGTCTTGCATACTGTTCTGTAAATCTTTTTTTCACTTAGCTTCGTGTCTAATTAAATCTTTGGATATATCTCAGTTATTCAACTTTGAGTAAGTTTTTGCTTCTTTTTCTATCTCTGTTTTGCTTCCAAACCCCAAAGGCAAAACTCAAGCAGTTTAAAAGTGGTATCTGTGAATTGTTTGGCCCAATTTTAATTACCATATCTTTCAGTTGCATCATTTTGCTAGCTACAGATCACTTGCTCTTTGAAGAAGTCAGTTAACTGATGCAACTACTTTCACATAGCTTGGTTTAACAGAAGCTAACTTAGTCTTCCTTTGCACTCACCTGCTTTCCGTTTAGTTTTCCATAAAAAGTGGTGTGCACATGTGAAGAGGCTTTTCTTGAATTACCTAGAAGATGATAACTTTATCCTTCCAGCACACACACAAAAATTTGTAATTTTTAAGATATGTGATTGTTTCTGAAATCCCATTACAGTAATTTTTGGTTTTGCTGCAGAGCTTTGGTAAGAGGCAATATGTATTTTGACTGTTGAGTTATACCAATGTTTATTGGAAATCAGGCAAATTAAATAATAATAAAAGTTGAACTTGTGCTACGATCTTCCCATCATTTGCACTTGCTTATTTCCATGGACTGTTCTTTTTGTGGAAAGACAGTACACGTATGTTTATCCTTGATACCTGTATTCCATGTTACCCTCCTTCAATAGTGGGTAATTTGCTTTAGGGTTGTTGTGGTTTGCAAAGTAAATGTGACAATATGGCATAAATTAAGTTTCCTAGGGAAATCTGAGTAAAAATACAGAAACTTAGGGGAAAAGCTAGATGTGGTTTTAAAAAAAAAAGTCACCACAGTTCTTTAATTGTTACTAATTGGTGGTATCAAAGTTATTTTTTTAAAGAAAAATAATTTTTCGATTTTTTTAATAACTTTCTCTAAAAAGTGGATTGGAGTGAAATTCACACATAAGATAAATTCTAAAATAATTCATCAGAACAAAAACAGTTGTCAGTTCATTGACTTCAAAGCTGAAGTTGAGAGGCTTAAATTGTACTTCCTCACTGCATTGCAGACACATTTCTAAAATGGTGTTTGTGTTTTTTCCTGAGGAAGTAGTTGAAGCCTGTTGTAGTTCAGAAGTTCGGAAGAACCCTCAAAACCAAGTTCACTTTCTGATTTGATGCAAACCTGTTGGAAGCAATGTGATTTCACAGGTGGACATTAAAAATCCTAAATATCTAAGGCATAGAATACTGCAAGAGTGAAATAGTAATGAGATGATAAAGTAAGGCAATAATAGGCAGATAAGTTTTTGCAATAAAAAAGTGACTATTGTATATGTTCTGCTTGAGTGTATGTATGTTTTGCATCTAAAGGTAAGGATGAAAAGTGGAGCTCTCTTATTGAGTACAACTAATTCAAACAACTCTAACTTGAAACACCCACAATATTTGGAAAAAATGGAAGCAAAAAGTTCACTATGTTTTAGAAGATTTCACTTTTCTGCTTTACTACTAAGTTTTCGGTCATGTTGCAGACTTGCTTTATTGTATAAATCAAACTACACCTATGTCTACATTGCAAATTTCCATGGCTTCTGTGTTGTTTTTTTTTAGAATGCTATCACTTACATGGAATATGCCTGGAACTTTTCTTTGTCTTCTGCTGTTTACAGGTAGCAAAACAGCAGCCTGTCTTCCTGCATGAAGTGTAGTGCAGCTGGCACTTGAATGCTTAGTTTATCTGTGCTTTCTTGTTTGTATTTCTTAATCATGTATCAAAGAAAGCATTAATGTTTAGGGAATGAGATAGCTTTGCATGAAAATAGTGCTTAATAATCTATTCTTTTCCTCCTCCCAAACGAATATTTTTAAGGTATCAGCCTGGGGGTTATAACCTCTGTGTGTGCATTGGTGTATATCCAAAAAGTTCTATAGTCTTTGTTTTGTCCCTTTGTGCTTTTTACTACGGATTTTGTATCTGTAGTACTGTGTTTTCTCGTACTTTTTTCTTGTTGAGTAGAAATGTTATGGAAGAATTTTATGGAACTGAGTAGTACCTATCACTGGAGTGGGAAGAGCAAGGAGTATATGTTACAGATTTAACTTTTTTAAAAATCCTTTTATAAGGCTTTTTTCAGTGCTAATATAGCAGAGTAAAGTCTTTCGGGGCATAGTTGCATGGTGCAGCTGAACTCATATAGCAACATGTTACTGTTGAAAGTGTGTGTGTGTGGTATGTCATGGTTCTTTCTGATTAAGTCCTGTTCTTGCTTCCTGTGCTTGTTCTTGCTTTTTTTTTTTTCATGGTGCAAATTCAGATCACTGCACTGGCAGAAAAAAAAATTAATCTCTCTCTGTTTCGATGCACTCCATAAAAATTTGTATTGGCTTGTGGGAAATAAGCAAGTTTAAGTGGTTTTAATGCTAACAGGCTCTTTTCCTCCTTTTTACACTTTTAATCAAGTAGGCTCTAGATTTGGTAGATTTTGGTCTCAGTTTGAAACATATGCATATATTTACCTTTCTTTCTTTTTTTTTTTTTTTTCTTAATCTGTGCCAAATAGAATCTGATTATTTTCTAGCTGTTGCTGTCAAAAGCTAAAGAATCTCTTTGGTTTAACATTCTTACCCCAACCAAGTTTTCTGGTACCTGCTAGAAATAATTTGGTGTATTATTTCCATAAAATACTTAAATAATTTGTTTTGAGTACTTGTCTTTTGTGATTTCAATTCTGCTATTCTCAATTTTGAGTATGTTTTGTTCCTCTAGATCCGATTCTATGAAGTAGTCCATTCCTTAAGAAAAGAGCTAAGTGATCTACAGATGAAAAAGGAGACTCTAACAGAAGAGCTAAGTGGATACAAGTCACAACTGAAGTGTCTGACAGAGGTCTGTGCACCTTTAATACAATTAAACTGTGTGAATATAAATATCTCAAATTACTCATTCCTCAAATCATTATTATAAGAATTATTAGAAAGAGGAAGGGGCAAGGAAGGAGAGAGGGAGTGTGTGCTGTATACGTCCTTCCATAACAGATACTATGTTATGGCTACACTGCAAGATTGCCTCCTAAGACTGTTCAGGATAGACTCTTACCAGCTATGTTGTGCTTTCTGAGGGCAAGGTTAAAGGAGGGGGAAACTGAGAAAGGAGATCCGTCCAGCAGTAGCTAAACACATGATGACAGTGTTGTCTTGGTAGTAATTTGCTTAACCTTTTGTTTCAATGTTATGAAGATCAATTCCTTAATTCTTTGGAGTTTCATCTTGTCTGTTATTCCTTTAATCTTTTAATATTTTAATTTTTCTATTTATACTAAAAAAAAATTTCAGACAATATAAAGAAACATTGTCTAAATATATTACTTTTTTCAAAGAGTAAAGGAGTTCAAACAGTGTGCGGATAATGTTGGTTTTGAAGTATTTTTAAATGTTTACAGTATTCTTATAATGTAGGATGATTTGTATTTTAGCATAGTTCTGAACAATCAGATATAAAGAGATACTCATTATACAGCATTTTCCTGTGTGATCTAATCTGGGGGATCCTGGTCTGGCAGGGGGGTTGGACTGGATGATCTCTCGAGGTCCCTTCCAACTCCTAACGTTCTATGATCTTGTGAAATTGATATTATTTTCGCTTCTCTTTTTGATTGAATTAGAAAAAGTAGTCAAGAAAATTTTTGCATTTATGTGCTTCAGCATTATTTTGTCATCTCTACTCATAATAGAGGTTAAATTAATCTTGTTAACTTTGATTTACGAAGTGTTTTCCTTTATGGTATATTTAATGTGATCTTATTTAAATGACAGTTTACAGGAGGATTTTGACATTCTGAGAGTTGACTGACATCTCTGTTAGTTTTTACTGGAGTAATTTAACTGGATAGTACATAACAAAGTTGTGCTCTTTTTTTTTTTTTACATTGATCTTTAGCATAGAAACATGTAATTTTATGGGTTTTATGCCACATGGTGGCAGTATCAACCTTTCTCACTGATGTATTTTTCAAAGTTTGAAGGTTAACACTGATTTTTCATGGTCGTGAGACAGCACTAGAATGTTACCTATGTTGAATTGAGGTGGTTCTTTGAATGCCTATACCTTGTTTACATAATTATGCTTAAAATGAGAGACAATTAGTGAGAATTAATACCTTGTTAAATAATAATTTTTTAAAAGCAGGTAAAAGATGTGGATGTTGAAATGTCACAAGGAGAAAAAGACTTGTTAATAAAAGGAGCTGTTAATAAAAAATATGCATTAGGTTTCTCATTTACTGCAGTTATTCCGTATGCACAAAAATCCCAAATCCAAGTCTTTATCTGTTATGCATAGAGGTTATGTGTTTTGGGTATTTAATTAAATGTGACCAGGTATGAGGTGTTTTATGTATGGTAAGACATTTTGCCTCTGGCAAGTTCAGATTTGTCCTAGTGACTTGTTGAGTGTCACTGTAAAAAGGTACCTCAGGCCATTTCCAATAATAAGGTAAGAGGAGCATCATCAATGTGTGTGGGTAGTTTAGAATCTCTAATATACAATAAAGCTAACAGGCCTAAGCATCTGTTGCAGTTCACAAAGTTGTTTCGAGGTATACTGTTGGGGTAACATATTTGAGATCCTGTGATAAAGTTAAGCTTTATTGCAAGAAAATTTAGCAGAAGGAAGTGAAGTACAGTTTCATTCGAAGTCCTACTTGAGCTCTTATATTATACTCTTTCTTTTTTCCCCACTGTTTTTGTGGTATTCCAGTTATGCTTTATTTCCTGCTACATGAAGCATAGTTGCCTATTATTCCTATATATCCTTGCCTATTATTCAATAACCCAAACTCTTCAAATCCTTCCTCTGGTTTCCCATCCAATATTCCTTTAAAGTTTTATCCTTAAAACTTTAAGGAATAAACTTTTTTCTAACAGTTGCAATATTTCTGTTCTCTACATAGTTTATCGACAAAGTGTCTGCTCTGGGATTACTGCTTCTTTAGGAATACCAACACAGACTTTTGAAATACAAAGTTAAGACTTTTTTTTTTTTTCTTCTCTGAGAATAAAGTACTTTTTACAACAAGCATGACTTTATTTCTGTTCTTGCAAATAATTAAGGATCTTCCAGATGTGTTTTAACACTTTTTTCCTTCTTTGTGGAAAAATGGAATTAAAATACATGCTTATCTCCAGTCTTTCTGTTAACTACTGAGGGCTTGAGGGAGAAAGATTTTGCTGGCTTTTTGGTTGGTCATGACTGACAGACTAGTTTTGAGTAATTATCTTTTGATAATTAAAGTTGATTGTCTCTTGCTGCTCTGAGTTAGCACTTAATCAAAGCCTGCTGATCTGCAACACAGACCTAGCAGGGTGGGGAGCCCCTTCTGACAACTGGTAGCTTAGAACAGTGTGTGAAGATGGATTTCTAACACTGAACATCATCTGATAAACTCAGCTAATGTCCAAAGATCTGTCACCACTTTTAAAGTGGTCGGTTTAAGTGGTAGTACTGCAGAACCACTAAATTGACTCTCTGCACAATTGTTGCCTTTGTGATTTAAACCAGTATGGTTTCTCTGACTAGGTGCAGCAGCAGCAGACTGGGGATGGTAGAACTGATCTGTTACCAAAGACAGACTACAAACTTGTTTCAATCCTCCTTTTCATGCTCAGCACCTCAAGTACAAATAATGTTGGCAGCACCACCTTTGGAGGTAGAGATAAAGAAAGTGCAGCTATAGTGTCGTATTACCAGGAGCTACCCAGAAACAAAATCAGTTTCTGATGTGTGTGTGTTCTTGTGCTGAACATCAGTGTACTATTTTCAGTGTTGTTTGTTTCCAGTGGTTAGAACCTTCCCTCATACAGATGTAATTTACTACTTGGGTGTTTCAGAGAGTCTGAAAGAGAAATTCTGCTTTTCTTTGTAGCTCTAGAAGATTAAGTATTGTTTGCTTTTTCTGGGTATGAGTTTCTGTGCGGTGTTTTCTTGAATACAGATAGTCTTGATACAGTTTTATCAGGGCCTCCTTTCTTTAGGTTTTTTAACATTTTTTTTTTCTGTAAAGCTGCCTTCAGAATTTGAAATTAAATTTATAGTTATCTAAAAGCTATGACTAAGCCTAAAGACAAAGCTGAATATATGTAGGACAAAGATCTCTTAAGACCATGTCTCTGAATTGGGATTAGTAACTGTCAGGTTTTGCTGGACAAACTTACCAATTTTCTTTCTGATGTTTCCCAGCTGGAGGAAAAACATTTCTCTGTTTTTCAGAGTATGAACTAAGATATTGCACTTAAAGGATCAGTTGGCACTACATGTATCTACTGTAAAATCGAGGCTACTGTTGCTACCCCATGAGGGCTGCATTCCCTAAGATTTATTCTGAACTTCGCACATCCATAATTCAAGACTGCACTCTAGAACCCTTCCCCAGCCCCTTAACACAGATTCCTTCAAGCAGTGTTTTGGGTACTCACTCTTCATCCCTTTCTCAAGAAGGGACAGATAAGGCTTCAGTCTTAGGTGAGCTATGTGTCTTCTATCCTTCATTACTGTTAGTACTTGTTCAGGAAAAGAAGAAAGCTGCAAAGAAAACTATTCTACCAATAACTACAAGCTTGAGACAGCTGTTTAACATTTCTAAGACTCAAGAAAACTTATATATGTATAAAAGTTCCCTTTTCTAGCCAATGTCTTTCTACCTTTTTTGATATATAGTTATGGCTTGCTTGGACAGCTAGTCATTTTCCAGAAGAACCAAATGGCTTAATTCTTGTCTCTAAAGCAATAATCTCAAGCATCCTTTTTACCTGAGAATATTTCATTGAAGATTCTTGTTAGCTCAGATCCAGAGAAAAAGAGCATTTTATTCCCCTTGCTTTCTTTTGATTTTCTTTCTTGTCCTTTTGCAGAGCTTTGCTGTTTTGAAAGTAATTCATCATTTCTGTTTATAACTTTTGGTAACAGATAGTGGCCCATCAACAGTCCTTGATAGATTACCAATTTCATACAAACATACCAGAAGAGATGTCTTACTTATCCAGTTATGTATAACTTCTTCCTCACATTTGAATGCACCTCACACATGTGCAATCCAATAAATAATGTATTGACAAATAACTTTTGAGCGCATACTATATAAACAGATTAAACCAAAATGTCATCTTTACTATGCAGCAGCACCTCACTCTCTGAGGATAGTTAATTTTCTTCCCAGTAGCTGATATGATGCTGTGGTTTGGATTTAGGTTGAGAATAATGCTGATAACATACTGATGGTTTAGTTGTTAAGAAGTGCCTATGGTAAGTCAGTGACTTTTTCAGCTTCTCATGCCTTGTCAGCAAAGAAGCTGGGGGTGCACAAGAAGCTGTGAGGGGACACAGAACTGACCAAAGGGATATTCCACACCATATGATGTCATGCTCAGTATATAGCTGGGGGAAAGTTGCTGGGGGGCGGGTGTGGAGGATGTGGAGGCACTGTTGCTTGGGGACTGATTCAGACACGGTCAGCAATTATATTGTGTATCACTTGGCTTTCATGTGTTACTTTATTCCCCCCCCCTTATCCTTTTCTGTTCTATTATGTTGTCTTTATCTCAACCAGTGAGTTGTATCCTCCCCCCACCTCTGACTCTATTCTCTCTCTTGTTTCACTGTGGGGAAGTGAGCAAATGGCCATGTGGTATTTAGCTGCCTGATGTGTCAGGCCACTTGAGGAAACTGGCTTTCACATCACAATAGTGCAGCTTTACATTTGGCTCTGGCCTTAGAAACCTTGGGATATGAACAGAAAGTGTTGGCTTGTGTAAGTGATCCCTTAAAGATGAAGTTCTCTTAAATAATTTTTTTTTTAAAAAAATTTTTTTAAAGCAGGATCTCTTTCTTCTATGGGCTTATCCCTAGACAGTGTGAGGTCATGCACTTTTACTTGATTGGCTGATGCATCTTTCCCCTGGATTTCTATTGTTCCTTATTCCTAAAGGTTTTGTGTGTCGCTAATTGTGTACTTGCAGTTTAGATAGATGGTAACTTCAGTGACTGCTATGAATTTCTTTTCATTCTGAATGGAGGATACCAGCAAAGTTTACTATCATAAACCCAAGGTCAGTCATTACAGAATTTTAGAACTGTTTAGGTTGGAAAAGACCTCTAAGCTCATAAGTCCAAACATTAACCTTTCACTGACAAGTCCGCAAGTAAACCGCGTCCCTAAGCACCACATCTACATGTCTTTTAAATACCTCTAGGGATGGTGATCCAACCACTTCCCTGGGCAGCCTGTTCCAGTGATTGACAACCCTTCTGGTGAAGAAAATTTTTTTTAATACACATTCTAAACCTCCTCTGGCACAGCATGAGGCTGTTGTCCTCCTATAGCTTGTGACTTGGGAGAAGACTGACACCCACTTGGCACCTTTCAGGTAGTTGTAGAGAGAGATTCCTTCAGCCTCCTTTTCTCCAGGCTAAACAAGCCCAGTTCCTTCAGCCACTCCTCTAGATTTGTGCTCTCTAGACCCTTCACGGGCTTCGTTGCCCTTCTTTGGACATGTTCCAGCACCTCAGTATCTTTCTTGTAGACAAGGGCCCGAAACTGAACACAGTACTTGGTGTGGCCTCACCAGTGCTGAGTACAAGGGGAAAATCACTTCCCTATTCCTTGTGGCCACACTATTTCTGATACAAACCAGGATGCTGCTGGCCTTGGCCACCTGGGCACACTGCTGCCTCATATTCAGCCAGCTGTTGACCATTACCCTCAGTTCCTTTCCACCTGGCAGTTTTCTAGCCACTCTTGCTCAAGCCTGTGGCATTGTGTGTGCTTATTGTGATCCAAGAGCAGGACCTGGCACTGAGCCTTGTTGAATCTCGTATAGTTGGCCCTGGCTCATTGATCCAGCCTGTCCAGTTCCCCTTGTGGAGCCTTCATACCCTCCAGCAGATCATCACTCCCACCTTAGTGTTGTATGTGAACTTACTGAGGGTTCACTCAATCACTTTGTCCAGATGATTGATGAAGATAGAGAAATAGGCCAAGTACTGAGCCCCGGGAAACACCTCTTGTGACCAGACACCAAGTGGATTTAACTCTATTCACTGCAAATCTTTGGACCTGGCCATCCAGCCAGTTTTCACCCAGCAAAGATTATGTACTTCCGAGCCATATGCAGTAGGTTTCTCCAGGAGAATGCTGTGGCAAATGATGTCGAAGGCTTTACTAAAGTTTAAGTAGTCAAAATCCACAGATGTTTCTGTTTTGTACTAGTTTGGGTTTTAAGTGGTGTTGATCAGGCAAGTTCAGAATCTTCTTGCCTGAAACATCTGTCTTTTAACAGTGTTTGTAAACCAAATGTAAGTACTTATTGTTAGGGAATGCTTCACGTGCTCTGTAGAAGCCACCTGTACTGGTTAGGACTGAGTTTCTTGGACAGCTCTGGTAAGTTTCTTTAAGCAAGGATTGCCTGCCCTTCTCATTGAGGACAAGTTGATTTTATTTTTTTTTAACCTCTACTGTCTGAGTTGCTACTATCTGCAGTAGCAAAAATTAGTAAGAAGCTAAAGAAAAGCCATGCATTGTTGGCAGAATCGTCACAGACATCTTCCATGTGAGGAAGTTCTTTGTCCTTTTTAAGCATTGTGGTCTTAATTAAGTTATTTTTATTTATTACCATTACTTCTAGGATCTCAGTCATATCTTTGAAAATGCTCTGTTTCTTGATCTTTTCTAAAGCTTCCCTTTTTTCTTCAGCGGGACAAAGCTGTTCATCAAGGCTTCCAAGCTATCTCTTGAAGATAAATTGAAAGATAAAGCTGTTCTGTCTCAGGGATCTTAAAATCAGTCCAGGGTATGTGGGCAATGTTATAAACTAAATTAACTTCACCACATGCAAAGCAAGGGTTATTCTTACTAAGCATAAGCAACCTGATTGTATGTCTTTAAGATACACAAGCTTCTGGACTTTTATATCTGCTACCTGGAGATATGCATACCATATAGGGTTGGGTTTTTTGTGTGTGTTAGCCTGTAGACTGTTCGTTAGCTTGCTCTGTCACATTTTTTCCTGTGATTGAAGTACACCTAAAAGATTAGATAGTTGAAAAACTGTGACCTGTTGGGTAGAGTTAGTATTTCTTCAAGACTTACTGTAAATCTTTAAAAAACAGGTAAACCAAAACAAACCTAATTTTCTTAATTACCTGTTTAACAGATTGATACTTCAGGTATGTCTTTGTATAGTGTTTAAAAAGTAGACTTTTAACGTAACTTCCCACCCCTTCCCTGAAGTTTTGTTGTTACATGATATTAAGTACTGATCTGTTAAATAAAGTTCAAATCCTAGTTTAGGTCTTGGGTATTAAAAGGAACTAATTTATTTAACTATTCTGTTAATTGGTACATTAATTAGGGCAAATATCAAAATAAGCCATGTATACCAACGTTAGGATATATAATAATCGTGTCTTTAGATGACATATTCTTGATGATATGCCATCCAGAATCCTCATGGAAACTTTCTCAGTGTTGTGATTTTGTGATTGATCTAATGTGATTTTAGTGAAAATGAAAATTAGTAGATACATGAAAAAAATTGAAATGAAAGAATTTTTGGTTTATATCAACAGAATAATTATAGTATGTCTAGTAGCTCAGAGAGCTTTTCGGTAGTGTCTTACAAACATTTAAGCGTGGGCCCTTTCTTTCAAGAAAACATTCAGTCTTTCAGTTTAAGGTGATTGTGAATTTAGTCAGTGTTCTGGGTCTTTCCATCCCTATCCTAGAGTATTATGGTTGTGTTCATTCTTCCTAGTAAGCCACATGTAGGAGTCATCTACTCCTTACATGCTGCTATCCTAAACTTTCTTATCTATTAAAAACAAGCTCAACACAATTACTGTTCTCTCTAACCCTGTATAAAAGCATAGCTTTTGGTTTATTTTTAAAAGCCATGCATTTATACAGTGTTACTTACTACAAAATAAATTTAATTTGCAGTAGATAAACGGTTTCAGTAATCACAACTTAAGGTAGTCTTTTGGTTCTGTATTCACCTGCAATAAATAATTTTGTGATGTCCACTTACTGTAACTGGATGGAGTTGTTTATCAAGAATCCATCATCAATTACTAAACCTGCCAAGACAGAAAATACCCCATAATTCAGCAGTATTCCAAGAGAAGTGTTTAAAAATCAGTATGATTGTTTTAGTTATTTGTTATGATATGTTATATTTAGTTTTTATAAGCTATGAATTGCTAAAAATCCCTGAAGAGGAGGCTTTATCACTGAGTTGAGTCTACATGGAGAAAACTAGGATTCAGAAAAAAATTGTCCTCAAATAAGATGGAGTTGCTGTACAAATTTAACACCTAGTAGCAGTATTTTCTCACACGATAGAAAGGCAGCTGGGAGAACTGTTAAATTACTGTGAAAGCATGTATACGTTAGTTTAATCTAGTAATCAGATATTTATGTAAATACGAATTGTAGATTTCTTTGATTTTGAAGATGGTATAGCAATCTTCTTACTTTTTAACTTGGTTTTGTCTCAAATTTATGAGAAGTTTTAGAGTGCTTTACATAGCAATTAACTCTCCCGGGAAGAGTTTGACTCCTACCACAGGATTGGTGTATGTGTTGGGATGCACTCCTGTGAGTGTTCAGGATACTGTCATCTGGCTTAGGATATGGTTAATACAAGGATAAAGGATTTAGGTTACTACAAGAAAAATCTGCATGTCCAGAAGGTGTTCTCCAGTGTTTAGTAAACAATTATTTTTGCTGTCTGTGTAGTAAGGTGAAAATTTTAGTAGTTTTGTGGAAAAAAATAAAAAAAAAAATACTAAGTAGTTCAGCATTTAGGATGAACAATTAAGGTAAGCTTTGTGAAAATAAATATCTGTTTTGTTGAAAAAGCTGAGAAACAGAGTCTTGTTTGTGGATTAAGGTACAAAAGTCTGGTGGAAAAGTTCTTGTGGTGGATGAGAGGCAAGATGATAATGATTATTTTCAAAAGGAATAATCAATGTTTTAAAAGACATATGCTTTCTGTGTGTTATCTTGTTTTGGTCCCTTTTTCTAGTTCTCACAGTAATCACCAGTATAGCTGGCTCACATCACTTTAAAATGCCTTACTTTCTAGAGCTATGAAGACGAGAGGAGGAATCGGTCAGAACTTGAGGTTAGATGCCAGCGCTTAACACTGGAACTTGCTGACACCAAGCAAATGATTCAGCGAGGTGATTACAGACAAGAGAACTATGATAAAGTAAAATGGTAGGTGTGTCTCTAGTTCCACTAACATACAAATGTTAATAGATAAACTTTAACCTTGACTGACTAGAGTTTTTTATTTCATTGCTTTTGTTTTATCCACAGCACAGGTATTTTTCTTTACTTCACTCAACTAACAGTTCAGTTATCTCCTGTAGTATATTGCAGTTGTAGGATAAACAACATAATGCAATGCATCAACTTATCTTTCTAGAAGTTTATATTTAGGGATTCACCGTGTTTTCAGAAGAGCCTATCATTGCAACTGAAGTGGGAGCTGTTGATGCCAAGTACATTAGAACAAGTACACTTCCCCCCCCCCAATTTAAAAACAGTGATCTACCAAAAGGTCCTATGCCTACACAGGTGAATTAAGAGAGTAGGACCTTTAGAATTAATATTTAACAATTAAAGATCTTGTAACCATAAATTTGAAAGGGCTGTTCGGAGAACTTAGAGAATTAGTTTAACTGCAGAGAGTTACATTGTCTCTTTTCAATTTTAAAGTACAGACTTTGGAGTTCTAGGCTATGATTTGAGTGCCTACCTCACGAACAATTGCAAAATAGTGGAAATTTGCTTCTTAAAAGTACACTCATAGACATATACTTCACAGTCCAGCTCCCAGATGGCTTTTTCAGTGTGTTTGCAAGTACAAGAAAACTGACCTTTGGCACATTTGTTGGAGAATGGATTAAAAAATGGGGATTATGAATAGAAAACACCCTGTCAGCTCCTTAGTTCATGCTGAATGAACTCAGGCACAGTTCCTGACACAAAGTCATATGAAGGAGAGTCTTGTCTTCTGTGAACAGCTATATGTACTAAAACAACTTTGGAATTCACCTGGAAGCTTGTTGGAAATAGGATGGATTGATGCTTATGGTTTGCTTCCCATGTGCAACTGCATCTTAAGTGGATTGTAATAACTTTCATGTGAATGGCTCCAGTGTTTAACAGTGTACATTTAAAATAGTCTTTGAGTTGAAAAAGGCATGAATAAACGTGCCAGAACTATATTTGAGAGAGTGGGTTGTATTCATCTGGGTAGGCACAGATGAAGGGGAGGAGTGAGCACTGTTGGCATGACTGCATGAGGATATTTGGGAGCATTGCAGGAGTTAATCATTTCCAGACTCATTTCTGCTTTTAAAGTGCTATGTCAAATCTAGTTCTGGTGTACTAAAAGTTATCTCAGTTTTAAAGCTCTGCTGTGCTTAATATAAAACTGGCTAGCTTTTTTTCCAAACTGCAGGCTCATACTGGCTCATTCATCTCACTGTTCTGACAGGGTCAGATAGAGTGGAGACTAGTGCTTCTTTGTGCATATGGAAAGCACTCTTACTTGGGATACCAGCATAACTTTTGCAGCTGTGTCATATTTTAAACACGAGTAGTGCAGCCCCCTCTGGTATCAAGGGGCTGTAGACAAGGGAGAGTAGCAATTGAGAACAAGTATGTATGGCTCTTTGGTTAGGAAGATGGAAATGAAATTGTTTTTTAGAAATTTACTTCATCGAACTTCAGTGTCTGCAAAAGATTTAAGAGAATGTCACAGGAAATAACATCAAAAGCTTGAATAAATCTAGGATGGACAAGGGTAGTACTTGCAGGCCATTGCTAAAAGGAGAAAAGTATAGCCCAAAGTTATGACAGAGAAGACTAATCAGAGTAGGATGAAACAGTTTAGGATAGGAATTGTATTACAATCTAGGATTATTTTTTAAGTACTTAGAAATGAAGAAATTTATTTAATATGGTAAGATACTGTTGCAGTGTTAACTAAAAAATGTATGATTATTGCCAATTACTCTGAGTGACTGCTTGGAAGAAGTCAGTGTCATGAGCTGAAAGAAGATTGAGAAATTACGTATGTATAAGCATCTTGTTCATAACTTCTTTGCAACTAATAGTTTCACTTTATTTTAACAGTGAACGTGATGTATTTGAACATGAATTGTCAGAACTCAGAAGAAGATATGAAATATTAGAGGTGTCACACAAAGCACAAGCTAAAGAAAGAAATGATTTATCGAAAGAGGTAAATGCTCTTATTTCAGTAATTGTCTATTTCTTCACCTTAGGAATTTGGCTCTAATCAAGTCTGTCAGGATCACCTATAGCATTATGGAATTAATTAGACTAGACTGGTCCTCAGGACAGCAGCTGATCCATATCTCACATGCAGATCAGAGCCAACTTATGTCAGGTTGCTTAGGGCTTTGTCAAGTTTTAGTACCAACAAGGATGGAGATGCCACAGCCTTTCTGGACAATCTGTTTCAGTGTTTGCCCTCTGTCAAACATTTTTTGTATAACAAAATCAGTTGTAGCTTTTTGCAGTTTCTGTAATTTCCAAAGAAGCTAGTTCTGTGTTGGGAATAGAGAGACTGTGAGACTGCTATTCCAGACATCATCTTTCTATGACACTCCCTGTTGTCAAGAGGAACTCCAGTGCTGCTTCCCTTTCGGGCAGGACTGGGGTGGTGGACTGGTTTTGGTCTAATGTGAATCCCTTAGACTTTTAAAGTGTTTCTGCTAGTATGATGAATAAAAGCCTCTTGAGGCACAGAAGGCTTCTCATCTTTGTCAGGGTTCCAGTGAGTTGTGATCCAGTTAGATCAGTCACTTCAGTGACTCAGTCATTGCCGTTCTGGTGGTGCCAGTGTTTCATAGGGGAGTATGTTTCTGCTGCTCCAAAGACATTCCACGACCTGTGAGATCAAACCTTACCTCTCTGCTTGGGAAGATCAAGGAGCAGATCCTCCTAGAAACTATGCTGAGGCACAGGGCGGACAGGGAGGTGATTCAAGACAGCCGATGTGGCTTTGCTAGGGGCAAGTCCTGCCTGACCAATCCAGTGGCTTTCTACAGTGGATTTCTGCAAGGCTTTTGACACAGTCCCCCATAATGTCCTTTTCTCTAAGTTGGAGAGATAAGGATTTGATGGGTGGACTGTTCAGGGATAAGGAATTGACTGGATGGTTGCATCCAGAGGGTGGTGGTCAACGGCCCTTGGAAAGTTTTCTGATGAGTGGTGAGGTTAATGTGCAAGAGGGATGGGATGCCATCCAGAGAGACCTGGAGAGGCTGGAGAAGTGGGCCCAGGTGACTGTCGTGAGATTCAACAAAGCCAAGCATCTGGGTCAGGATACCTCCCAATATCCATACAGGTTAAGAGATGATGTGCTATAAAGCAGCCATGAAAAGGACTTGGGAGTTATTGTGGGTGAGAAGCAGGACATGAGCTACCAATGTGTATGTGCAGCTCAGGCAGCCAACTGCATCCTGGCATGCATCACAGTGTGGCCAACAGAGTGAGAGAGGCAGTTCTGCACCTGTACTCTGCTCTGGTGAGACCCCACCTGGAATACTGTGTCCAGCTCTGGAGCTCTCAACACAGGAAAGACCAGGACCTGCTGGAACGTGTCCAGAGGAGGACCACAAAAATGATCCAAGGGTTGGAGCACCTCTCCTGTGAAGACAGACTGAGAGAGTTGGGCTTCTTCAGTGTGAAGAGAAGACTCTGTGGGGATCTTATAATCGTCTTCCAGTACCTGAAAGGCACTTGTAAGAAAGCTGGGGAAGACCTGTTCACGAGGGCATGTAGTGATAGGAAGATGGGTAATGGTTTTAAACTGAAAAAGGGGAGACTTAGGTTGGATACCAGGAAAATAAATCTTCAATTTGAGGGTGGTAGATCACTGGAGCAGGTTGCCCAGAGAGGTGGTGAAGGCCTCAGCCCTGGAGATATTCAAGGTCAGGCTTGATGGGGCTCTGAGCAACTGTGAAGATGTCCCTGCTTACTGCAGGACTATTCGACTAGATGACCCTTAAAGGGCCCTTCCAACCTAATGCATTCTCTGATTCTGTGATCCTATTCTACTAAATGCTTCTCTGTGCGTTAATTCATCCAAGAGTCACAAATTGTGTTCAGTTGAGCATACAGACAGGAGAGGAATCGGATTTTTACAAGGGTAGATAGTGGTAGGACAAGAGGGAATGGATTGAAGATAGAGGAGGGAAGGTTTAAGTTAGATATCAGGGGGGAAGTTCTTTATGGAAAGAGTGATAAGGTGCTGGAACAGGCTTCCCAGAGAGGTGGTGGATATCCCAACCCTGGAGGGGTTCAAGGCCAGGTTGGATGGGGCCCCAAGTAACCTTGTCTAGATGCAGGCCTGGAGGCTGGTGGTCCTGCCTCTGGCAGGGGGATTGGAACTCCGTGGGAACCCTTCCAACCCAAACCATTCTGTGATTTAGTGGCTATTTTACTGAGTTTATGTGATAATTTTTGAGTCAATGCACTCAAAGGAAAACATGCATAGACAATATTTCCAAGTCTATTGCCTTGCTCTACAGGACTTCTGATACTTCATATCAGTAAAAGCTTCCATTACTCCATAGCTATTATCACTATTTCTGCATGTAAACTGTTCACAGAGGATTGCTTCAATGAATCTCCAGGATTACCTACTCACTTGAAGTAAACTAGTTAAGATAGTCATCCAAACCTGTGGTAATCACTAAGGGATTTTTCCCTTCATCTGATATAGGTGTAACTTTGCAATAGCTTTTGGGAGAGTGGAGAGGGTTTTACTGAATCTCAAGAGGGAAACTTTTTCATTTTTATAGTCATTGTCTGTCAGTGTTGGTAGCTCAGAGCAATTCAGATGCAAAAATAAGATTACTAAGGTGATAAAACTGAACTTCTCTATCATAACTAAATAGTTGGGCCACTTTGCACCGGTGCCATTATGTTCTGTTGCTGTTCTTTGACAATGTTCACCCCTAATAGATGGAAATTACTCTCTCCTACACCACTTTCTTGGAGTAGGTGATTGGGAAGGCTGTTACAGAGACTCAGAAGATATTAGTGTTTATACTTTGTCATCAGTTCAGCCTTCTGTAGCAACAGCATGCAAAATGAATGTCATGGAAAGGCATGCATAATCTCTTTGCCCTTGGTGCTGGCCTGGAACACTACCCTGTCCACAACAATCATGATATACTTCGGCCCCAGAACTAAATTTTTACCATCTCTTTACAGAGCAGTGGATTTAGTGCCTTTAAACTTCTTTTTCTGCGAGTGTTTTGGTGTATGATGTCAGAATGGTAACAAGACTCAACATCAGTATTTGTCATACTATCGAGTATTATCACTATTCAGTACCTCGGTTATATTTAAACGTATAGGTAGCTTAAGGGACAGTTTACCTCTTTTTCGGATGCCAACTTCCAGAAATAAATAATTAAAATACATAGATGTAGTTTGGATAAAGTTTCTATTTTAACATAATACTTCACCAACTTAAAGTGTAAATAGGGTTTTTTTGGTTGGGGTGATTTCACAGAAATCACAAGTATGTATGTGTACATAGGTTAAATACTTATCTTGAAATTAATGTTAAAGTCTTCTCTCTAATGCCTTTTATAGCTGGCAACCTTACAACAATCCCTCAACTTATTGCAAAAAGATAAGGATTATCTTAATCGTCAGAACATGGAGCTGAGTGTTCGCTGTGCACATGAAGAAGATCGTCTCGAAAGACTTCAGGTTCAGCTTGAGGATGCCAAAAAAGCTAGGGAAGAAATGTATGAAAAATACGTTGCATCCAGGTAAGTTATTTGTGTTCGCTTCTATCAGTAGACAAGTTATTTAACTGTCTTCCCTCATTTCTTGCACGAATACTGCTTAATTAAAAATAATTGTAACTTTCAGACAGCTAGTCTGTATTTGTGTAACTAGAACCCACTTCTGTTGGGTCTTAGTGTGTATCAGGAAATTCTTCTTAAACCTTCGATACAAGACTGTAGTAGTGAATATGTCAGCATTGAAAGTTTTTCAACTATTCTTAGGTATATGTAAAAATTTACAGAGGTAACTTCATAATAATTACAAGTTTTTATAATTAAAAGAGAAAAACTCATTTAAAGTGCATGTGTTACATATCTTACTCCTCTAGACCCTAAATGACCTTTACAAAAAAACAGCAGTAGCTGAAAGACAACCTAAACTATCGTTGTGGAGTGAAATGTATTTATTTTTTGTGAATGTTTACAATTGGACATAGTATGTTTTAGATCAGCTAATAAGAGCTATCAGTCTTTTGTATCTCAAGTTTGAACACAAATTCTATAAATGTTGCCTTGAGAAATAAATCAATCATTTAATGCTAGCTAATGATAAATAGTGTCAAATTCTTATACTGTGTTTTAATTGTGTGTGTGTGTATATATATGGGATGTTGAACAGGAAACACTATGCTATTCAGCTGCATGTCTTGCATCTGTAATATAGAATTTCATAGAATCATAGAATACCTCCAGTTGGAAGAGACCCGTAAATGTCCAACTCTCTGGTCTTTGCAGGAGTACCTAAAACTAAATCATATGACTAAAAGTAGTGTCCAATTTCAAACCACCCTTAGATTTTTCTTATTTGGAATTCAAAATTATCCAGTTCACATTTATTTTCCTACATATAGATGCTGAAAAATAGCACCTCGTTACACATCCCTAGATTACATCAAATATTTGCTTGTATGTATTTCTTTAATGATCAGAAAACATTTTTGGTAATGGTGTCCTTAAAAAAATAAATCACATGTGGATTGAATGAATGAGCTTAGAGTGTGAATTAGGTTCAGCTTCTTTTTAGTCACTGCCTTCTGTTTGAATCATGAAGATGGAACTGCAAACAGCATCTATAAATCTTGTGTCCTTGTATAACTAAGAAGGAATGTGCTAATATGACTCTCCTGCAACACAACTATAAGACAAATTGTTATTTAAATGGAAGTAGAAAAGCACTCTGGATTTGTGAGCTATGTGGTTTCAGCCCATATCAGGAGTGGGTTTAACACTGGTTTTCCTTTCATAAGCTTTTTTGCTTTTTCATTTGTTTTACTTGTGTATGTTTCAGAAGTATGCTCACCTGGGACTTCTGCATTTGAAATAATATTTTATGACTTTTTAAAATGGGCTTTTAAAAAAACATGTAGGTCTGAGCAGTCTTCCTCTAGAAATGTGCTTATAAGCACTGACTCTTGTAGCTACATTTCTACCTGTAGAAAACCACTGTGAAATCCTTTGCCTGTAAGCAGCACTTCTACAAAGCTGTCTCCATTTGAGGATTCAACAGAGATATATGTAGCTTGCCTCTACCACAGCTTGGGAGCTCGACTGTTCTCCAGAATATCCGAGCTCTCTCTCTCGCATTTTGATACCAACTAAAAAGAAATTTGGTGACTGTTACTTTGCCTTTAGAGATCTTAGTACTGTCATTGGAATTCTGTACTGTTACCAAATGTGTCTCTTCACATTCATATGGTGGCTGTCTTCAGGATGCTAATTTTCATAGGGTAGGTATTAACTGTAAGGAATAATGCAGGTAAATCTGCTATTTAGTGACAGTTACTGTCTTTCATAGCAGAGAACACAATGTAGTACATCAAGCAATGTGTGTGAGACTGCATTGCATCTTGAGCAGCCTGGGTTTTACTCAGGATTCTGCTGCTGACCTGCTGATGAGCTCTGAATAAGTCATTTCATAATGTGAAAATGTAATGTCAGTTGTAAAAACATTCCTGTAAGATTGCTTTCGTAAAATGGGGTAATAGCATCCTTTTGTTAAGAATAACAAAACTGCATGTTATCAGCAGTATTGCAGAAGCTGTCCTTTCTCATGCACATGTGCACACTTTGTATCTCCTGAGACTGCATCCCTTGGTGGGATTTCTTCTCAGTTTAACTACTTAGCATCATAAACTCATAAAATCACAGAATGGTTTGGGCTGGAGGGGGACATTAAAGATCGTAAGGTTCCAACCCCCCAGCCATGGGCAGGGGCACCTCTCACTAGACCAGGCTGCTCAAGGCCACATCCAACCTGGCTTTGAACACCTCCAGGGGAGGGGCAGACACCACTTCCCTGGGCAACCTGTGCCAGTGACTCACCACCCTCATAGTGAAGAATTTCTTCCTAAAATCCAACCTAAATCTGCCCCCTTCCAATTTAATATAATTCCCCTTAGTCCTATTGCTACATGCTCTTCTAAAACACCCCTTCAGCCCCTCCTAGCCCCCTAAAAGGCCCTTGCAGGTACTGGAAGGCTGCTATAAGATGTCCCCAGAGCCTTCTCTTCTCCAGGCTGCACAACCCCAAATCTCTTAGTCTGTCTTCATAGGAGAGATGCTCCAGCCCTCTCATAATCATTGTGGCCCTCCTCTGGACCCATTCCACCACTTCCATGTCCTTTTCTTGTGTCAGGGACTACAGAACTGGATGCAATACTCCACATGAGGTCTCACAAGGGCAGAGTAGAGAGGGAGAATCACCTCTCTTGACCTGCTGGCCATGCCTCTTTTCATGTAGCCCAGGGTACAGTTGGCTTCTTGTCCATCCTCCTTTTCAGGGCTGCTCAGTATCACATCATCTCCTAGCCTGTATTGATGACAAGGATTGCTGTGACCAAGGTGTAGGCCCTTGCACTTGGCCTTGTTGAACCTAATGAGATTCACATGGGTCCACTTCTCCAGCTTGTTCATCCCATCCCTGTGGTGTGTCAACTGCACCACTCAGCTTTGAGTCATCTGCAAACTTGCTGAAGCTGCACTCAACCTCACTGTCAGTGTCATTGATGAAGATATTAAATAATACCAGTCCCATTACGGACCCCTGAGGGACACCGCTTGTCATAGATGTCCATCTGGACATTGAGCCATTGATGACTACTCTCTGTACGTGACCATCCAACCAATTCCATATCCACTGAACAGTCCACTCATCAAATCTGTATCTCTCCAGTTTAGAGAGATGGATTTTTCAGGTCAAATGGCTCTGGTAATAGTTTTTTTTTTATAGAGAGTTCTCCAGAATCCTAGTTTTTTGTTAGTTAAATTTGGTAAAAAAGAGAACCAAACAAGACTGTACCAGCTGGTGGACATTCTACAGTCCTCAGTGCTAAAAAGAAGTAACATCAGTTTGGAGTATAAGCTCCTGTTTGCTACCTTTTGAAGAACTTGAGGCTTTTAAATGTTAACTTCATAGATGGATCTCCTTTAGTTGCTGTAGTTGAGGAGTGAAGATAATGAAAACTATTTTTAGAAGCCAAGTAATTCAACTTCTGGTCACTATTAAGACTCCTGGCACTGGGGTGATATAATTAGGAAGCTACAGACTTCAGAAAACTGATTAACTTGCCAAATTTTAAAGAAAACATACTTCAAATTTGGTTGAGATTGTAGAAAGATGAATGGTGGCAGTTCACAGCTACAGTTCTTAGGAGTCTCTGCACAGACCAACACAGAATATTTCCCTATATATGGGTAATCTTAAAACACAATCCATAGTTAAATTGAGATGTTCACACCATGTGTAGTTTCTTTGCAGTATAAAACTTTATGAACAGAGGCTTGGAAAGCTTATTAGAAGACTTGGAATGTTTTGAAAGACTCATTAAAGCCTGCAGCCTGAGGAAGACAAAACAACTTGATAAGACAAAAACATTTTTAATTACTGCTCAAGCATAAGACTGTGAACAGCATTGGTAAGGCAGTCAAGCTGTATGCTCGTAATATACACGTTACTATACCATTCGTTTATTTTAGTCACCATAAAGATAAGCAGGACTTTGAACTGTCTTCTGGTGACATCACTGTGGGTGTTCAAGACTTTTCCAGTAAAACGATGGTACTCGCTGATGCAACATGTAAGAACCGTACACTGAAGTCCTGATCTTAAGCATTCTTCCTGCCCCCCACCCCTCCTCTCCCCTGCTTACTGAGCCATATAACACACAGAAGTTTATAATGGAAACTCGACAACAAAGTACAGTTTAGTTTGGTTTAGGTTTGGTTTTATTATAAACTTCTTAGCTGTATCAAGTATCTTCATGAAGTATTTTGCTGTAGTGTGGCACACTTGAGGAGATCAATTTCCTTTTACCTGTAAGTGTCATCTGAAATTCAGTGTCTTGATAAAAAAAGGAAAGAGGAAAAACTGGACAGCAATTATTCTGACATTTAAATGTTTTGGGGAGGTTTAGTTAATGTGAAGAAGGTTTTGGCCAGGTCAGTTAGTAATTTCTAAAAGTCATGCAGAACATGTGCTTATTTCCAAGCCTGTAATTTCTACCAGTTGCTTCACTGCTGATTGATTATTCTTGAACATTAACTAGATGCTATAAAATTTTAACATTTAACATTCCTTAGCTGTTAAGTGCTTATGACATAAGCCTTCTTTTGTAGCAGAAATTCTTTATGGGATTTCATACAATCTGTTGTGGGCTTCCAAAGTTATAAAAACATGTCAGAATTATTCTGAAATGAAATTAATTTATCCTGCAGTCTTCTGGTAGCTGCTTCTTAAAAACCTGAGTATGTATTTGAACTTATTTGTATGTCACATTGACAGGATAAATTCCTAAATCTTAGGTTTTTCTTCACAAATTTTCACAGCACATGACTTTCAATGTTTCTCATGATGTTTTTTTCCCATATGAAATGGAAATAGTACAGAACAAAGTCTTGCATGGCAGTATTGTAAGTTAGTAATACCCAGCGATGAATAGCTCAAAAACTTTGGAAAGCAAGGAATTACTTTTTAAGTGGTTAATTAACGTAAACACTCATGTAGAGGCTGACAGTTTCTAGAATGCTTTGAAGTATAATGTTGCATGATTAATCAATGTCACATCAGTTGAAAAAAATAGGATGCAGATATTTTTATTTATACCCAATAAATATTTTTTATTCCTGATTGATTTTTCACTCAAATGGCCTAATAACATAGGCTAAAATGTAAAATCAAGAATTGCTGTCCTGTACTTGTGCAGCTGTACCTGAAGTTTTGATATTTTGGCCATTGCAATTAATTATAATTTCCATGTTGCGTATTTGTTCATTTACAGAGACCACTACAAAACAGAATATGAGAAGAGACTGAATGAAGAGTTGGAACAAATACGGTTGAAAACAAATCAAGAAATCGAGCAACTAAGAAACACTTCAAAAGAGATGTATGAACGTGAAAACAGGTAGGTAAGCAAGCAATAACCTAATTAGGGCAAAAGTGAGCAAGCAGGTTTTTGTGCTTTGGTGTAGCCCTAGCTGATTGGCCTTTTTGAGAGGAGGATTTAAGTTAAATTCTAAAGCTGAGTAAAATATTGTAAAAACTATAGTGAAATACTTGTACACTAAATGTTTTGAATCACATGCTGGTTTGGGTCAGAAGAGACCTTATAAATCATCTAGTTACAACCCCCCCGCTATGGGCAGAGACACCCTTCACCAGACCAGCTAGCTGAATGTGTTTAAATATATGTTATTATATTTATTAAAAACCAGCATTATTTAAAGTTAAGGTGTAGATAACCCATTCTACGATGGGTTAACAGCACTGGTGGATAAGGGACGGGTGAACAATACCGTGTACCTGGACTTGTGCAAGGCATTTGACACTGACCTGCATGACATTCTGGTCTCTAAATTGGGGAGATATGGATGGACCACTTGGTGGATAAAGAATTGGCTGCATGGTCGCACTCAAAACATTGTGGTCAACAGCTCCGTGCCCAAGTGAAGAGTGGGACTCCTCAGGGGCCAGTATTGGGACTGACACTGTTTAACATCTTTGCTGTTGACATGGACCGTGAGGTCAAGTGCACTTTTTGTCATTAGCAAGTCTGCTAATGACAAAACTGTGTAGTGCAGTGGAGAAACTTGAGGGAAGGGATGCCATCCAGTGGGACCTTGAAAAGTGAACCCTTGCGAACATCATGAAATTCCGCAAGGCCAAGTGCAAGATCTTGCACATGGGTCAGGACAATCTGAAGCACAACTACAGACTGAACAGAGAATGAATGGAGAGCAGCTCTGAGGAGAAGTTGATTGGTATAAAACTCAACACGAGCCAGCAACATGTGCTTGCAGACCAGAAAGCCATCTGTATCCTAGGCTGCATCAAAAGCAGCATGATCAGCAGGTCCAGGAGGTGATTCTGCCCCTCTGCTCTGGTGACATCCCACCCAGAGCTCTGCATCCAGCTCGGGGTAATGGGTTTAAACTGAAGGATGGTATGTTTAGATTAGATATTAGGAAGAAATTCTTTACTATAACAGTGGTGGGGGCTTGGCACAGGCTGCCCAGAGAAGTTGTGGCTACCCACTCCCTGGCAGTGTTCAAGGTCAGGTTGGATGGGGCTTTGGGCAACCTGATTTAGTAGAGGGTGGCCCTACCCATGGCAGGCAGTTGGATCTAGATTATCTTTGAGATGCCTTCCAGCCCAAAGCGTTCTATGATTCTAAACATTAATGGTTTGATGTTTGTTCAGATGTAGTGTTAATTTAAAAAAAGTGTTGGTTTACCTGTCACAATATATGGGCAATCTTGAAACTCAGCCAGGAAACCAGAAAACAAAATATTGATGCAAAATAAAGCAGAAAAAGGACAGGAAGTCAGTAAGACTTAGACCTTTCAAAAATAAATCTGAGATTGTTTACAGCATTAAGATTCAAAAAACCACATTGGTTTCCTGTAAATTATTACAAAATCCTATTTTGAAGGTGATGATCCTAGTCCTGTAAAGATCTGCATGTTGAATGCAGATGTGTCATCTTGTTGAATTCCACGGAATTACATGCGGAGTTAGGCACATACACAAGCCTTTAGGGATCTAAGTATTTATAATTTCACACTGGTTTTCTGTTTGAGCTTGGTTTTTGCCTGTTTCATTCCTTTAAAATAGGAGGAGGAGTTAATAATACATTATAACTTCATTGTAGATGTCCTGAAAGTGTCTTGTGTGAACAAGGAAATGACTGTAGTAAAAAGATATTTGTGGCATCAGCATCTGTTCCTCTAATAGGTTAGTTTTGTTACTACTTGGAAAAGTGAAAAAAGAACATGACTCCTTCTTTCTGTCTTCCAGTCAACTGAAAGGTTCTAATTAAAAAAAACTACATCACTGTAGTTTTGCAAGTGTGAGTGAAATATATACAGAGACATATATCCGCACCACTTCCTGTATGCCAATCTATTTTGAATTGGAAAGTATGAATTTAAACCTCCACTCTTAGTGGAGATTCGATAAGGATCTATACATAATTGGGAAAGCCTCAGAAAGATATTTCATTTGTACCTGGAATCAATCTATAGAAGTTTTGTTCCTCATTCTGAAATGTAAACCCCTTAGATTTTACTTAATATGCTACCAAAAAAAAAAAAAATTTGGCACCAAAAATAAAAAACTAATTTTTTAAAAAATATAAATATATTTTTTAAAATAAAAAAAAAAACGAAATAATGCCACCATAAGACTGCCCTGCAGTCTAAGGTGCCCCTCAACGGCAAGATGAATGGAAGCCTGAATTGTGAACAAGGCAATTTGCAGTAAAGTTAGTGTGGTGTGATGGTGATGATTGGAACCAGCCAAGATGCTGGTTTCATATTCAGGCTCCAAGCATGGAATGGTATTAGAGCTAAGCTAATCTAGTATTCAGTTGCTCTTAGTCCTTGCCAAGCCAGATGGGCCTGATGTTTTCCTTGAATTTATTGTCACTGATTTTACTTTTGGATGAGTCAGTTCAAGAATCTAAAATGGTGGGGAGGGAATCTATAGAAAGGTAACGCTTCCATTCTTTTAATGTGTGGGGGATCAATTTCACTTGCTTGTGTCGTAAGCATTAAGTATGTTTGCGTTAGCAGGTATGAGTTAACTTGCAGAGCACATGAGTGTCCACACGAGGTCTGACTTTGGATCACCTGTAGTCTGTTCCCATATTTCAAATGCAATTTAGTTGTTTTGAGCATGGTTGTGGTGGTTTAACCCTGGCTGGAGGTCAGATGCCCACCAAAGCTGCTCTGTCACTCCCCTTCTCAGCTGGACAGGCGAGAGAAGAGATAATGGGTCAAGATAAGGAGAGGGAGAAATCGTTCTCCTCACACTCTTCCCTGCTCCAGTGGGAGGTCCTTCTCATGGGAGACAGTCCTCCATGAACTTATCCAATGTGTCATCCTCACTGACTTCAGTTACTCATGAACTGCCTCAGCATGGGTCTCTTCCATGGGGTGCAGACCTTCAGGACCAGGCTGCTCCAGCACGGTCCCCCACAAGATCACAAGTCCTGCCAGCAAAGCTGCTCCAGCTTAGGCCCCTCTCTCCATGGACTGCAGGTTCTGCCAGGAGCTTGTTCCAGCACAGGCTTCTCATGGGGTCGCAGCCTCCTTCAGGTGTCTCTAACTGCTCCACAGGTAGAATCTACTCCCCAACATCTTCCATGGGCTACAGGGGAATCTTTGTTCCTGTGCCTAGAGCACCTCCTTCCCCTTGTCCTTCACTGACATTGGTGTATGCAGAGTTTTTTACATCTTCTCACTCCTTTCTCTGCCCACCAAAATAACTCCAAAAGTAAACAATCAAACAAACAAAACCCCAGAACACTGCCACTTGGGTTTTGTGGGGTTTTTTCTTTCTTAACTCTGTTATCCCAGAGGTGCTACCACCATTGCTGATTGGCTTGACCTTAGTCAATGACAGATCCCCCTGCAAGTCAGATGGTATTGTCTGTGTCGAACCTAGGAGAAGCTTCTACCAGCTTCTTGCAGAAGCCACCCCTGCACCCACTACCTCCTTCACCCCCTCTAACAAGACCTTTCCACACAAATCCTAAACAATGTTAGATGCTCTCCCTGAACACAGCTTCTAACTTGGCTCAGTCTGACTGGAGTCCAATTTATGTGCTCTAGAATAGTTTAGAGATGTCAACTGAAGTGCAATAAATGGCAGTTGCCAAGAAGTTTATTTCAAAAGCTGATACAGGTTTCCTCCTGCTTCTGCTTCCCCTACTCTGCCCTCGTCCCACCTTTTTTTCCTCTATACCTGTTTATGACTGTAGGTAATATTCCCGTCCCATTTTAGAAAGGTAGTTTCACTTGTCTGATAGGCTTTCTAGATGCCTAGTGGTCCATATGGCCTGTACGTGCAGCTACCAGATAAGTGCTTTATGTCTTTTAAAATCACACACAACCTGAAAACTGGCAATGTCACTAGGGTGTGTTCTAGCTCTGTTGAAAATGCATCAACAGAAGTTACATCATCTCTGTGACTGTCACCTTGTTGGCTGAGTAGTGTCTCTGTCCTTTTCCTTCTATTACATTTTCAAATGATTAGCTGTTCAGTTAAGCAGAATAGTTTGTTGTCTAAACCAGTGTATCTCCTGCCATTTAATTTTTATCCCACTTCCCTTCCTTTAGTCTTAAGGATACAACATTGCACTCCCACTCCAAGACATAATATGTTTGATCTTAATGGGTTAAATTTAATTACCATGTTCTTATATTGTGGTATGAGTCAGTTTTAAACAATCAAATTTCAAGATCAGTTCCTGAATCTCATCGTTAAATTCTGTAACTCAAATGTTAAAGGAAAATTTGTTATTCTTTTCTCATAGCCAGTCAAATGTTACCTAATTCTGCTGTTGATTCTTTGTAAGTATTTCCTATTCATATGAATTACTTTGAATTCAGAAAAGTACCAATGATAACATCTCCTTACTCTAGAAAAGTCTTTCATTCAAAAATTATATCTTTGGTGTGGCTAAAATTACCTAGGAAAATATTTACATGGTTTTAGTAATTTTCCATTTACCTCAGTATCTTGATTTTTTTTCTTCAAAATCTGCCTGAAACTGTAATTTCACTTCACTTTAAGTCAAGAAGTTCCTGTGGGGGAGGGGGAAAGAAACTATTTCAGTGGGAAGAACTTGATTGCGTCGACAATAACAGTTTAGTTCGGATGAACAGTGTGGTTTTGAAGTGAAACTCCCTAGTCACTGCTGCTGGCCTCACAGCTTGTGCTTGCATTTGTAGTACTTTACTTACACTTGTAGCACCTCAACAGGATTCCTTTTAGAGGAAATGAAACTGAAAGCAGTTTCTAAAATCATCTCATATATTTAAATGCTAGTGAATGTTCAGGAGTAAACCAGGAGTAAAGTGAAATCCTTGAAAATGGTCGATATTGTCAGTGTCTGGTGCTCAATAACCCACAAATCTGCAAACTGGCTGTTACTGTGTTGCACTAAATAATGGAGATACAGCTTATAAGCATTATATACTTTCACTTCGTGCAGTTTATTGCAATATTATGCTGCTGGCAAACTATAGATTACTGTACTATCAATACCAATACAATTTTCAAATGCAAATATTACATCTACTATTTTTCATATGAAACTATTCTAATTGTGTCAGTGAAACATGAACGAGACAGTTTACAAGTCTTGAGTCAGTTTTGGTTAAAAATAGAGAAGAAGTATAGATTGATAGCAAAAATATATTTTTATTATGTTATGATTCCATGCAGAACAAAAGTGATGACAGAATCCAGAAGGAGACACCAGTGATATGCAATAACCTGTATATTGGACTATAACAGCCATTAGTTTTATTTTATAATAGCCATTAGTTTTATTAGCTAGCCACAGGTTTTCTGTGGCTAGCTAATCTTCCTCTGCTCTATCAGAAAAGTTGTAAATCACATCAGCTAGGAGAACAACTATTGCTGTTAGTGAAATACCAAGAAAAAATATTGGAATTTATTTAATTCCTACAAAAATTAAACAAATTACAGTTCTAGTATTCTAGGATTATCTATATATTTCTACATATAAATAGGTAGTTTGATCATTGATTTTAGACTTTCAGAACTGGAAACTTTGCTGGTACATATGAAAGCAATCTGAAATAAAGCCTCTGTAATGAATAGGCATATAGACAGACCCCTGTATCATTCTATGGGAACTGAAGAAAATAGTGTTGAACTTAAGGTCAGTCAGTAGTAATTCATGAATAAAAACAGTCTTTTTGTCTTGAGATTCTTGACAGAATAACTTTTTTTTTCTTCAGAAATTTGAGAGAAGCAAGAGATAATGCTGTTGCTGAAAAAGAGAGAGCAGCTATTGCTGAAAAGGATGCTCTAAGAAAATATGATCAACTCGTAGAACAGTAAGTATCTTCTAAAATGCATATTAAAAAAATCTGAAAGTATAGCTGCAGTTATACCTAAGCATTTAGACAAGCAAACAATACAGTAAAAAAAAAAGGAAAAAACCCAAACTCTGCCCCCCAATAAAAAAAAAACAAACCAAAAACTAAAACCCACAAAAAAACCCCATAGACTCATAGCATGGTTTGGGTTGGAAGGGATTCCAAAGACCATCTGTTTCCACCCTCCACTAGACCAGGTTGCCCAAAGCTCCATCCAGCCTAGCTTTGAACATTTCCAGGGAGGGGGCTTCCACAACCTCTCTGAGCAATAATTCTGCATCAACTACAAATTATGCATCTTCTAGGAACACTGTGGATTTCATTTTTCACAGTAGGAGTTGTCAAACTTTGAATCTGTTCTGTTTGTTTTTTTTCCTGGCATATGATAGTTTGAGTACTTTGTTTTTTATTAAAATACCAACTTTATAAAGGTATAAACAAAGGAAACATAGAAGAAGATTTTAACGTGAAGGTTTTAGAGGGGGAAAAGAAAATTATCTTGTTTGGTACACTCATGCTTCTGTCCTGTAGCTTTTTCTAGTGATAAATTCTCCAATTAAATAAAACTACATTCCTCAGTTTAAATAAGTTAATATGTTGATTCATACTAGTTTTGAAGTTCTTCAGACAATTATGCTTTTCAGAAACGAAATTCCAGCTTGTGAAAATAGAAAACCCTTCCTTAAAATGTAGTTGTCTCTAATTCTAACCACTGTACTGATGTCAAGACCGATTTCTTCCACATTCCAAATGCTACTGCAAAGTAGCAAACTGACCTGACGATGTGGACTAAATGCCTTAATTTAAAAGACCTCAAATTCTTAATTTATGGTAGACTGATGTGGCAGTTTTGTGGAACAAAGAAATTCTCTAATATCACCAGAACCCAAGATAAATAAAGAATACCTGGGTTGTCCAATTCTGTATTTAAGTGATTATAGCAGCTAGTTCTGCTTTGAAAACAAGGTGACTCATCCTAGTTACCACTGGTATCATAATCTGCATAAACAAACATGTTTGAAAGCTTCAGAGGTTTGTGGAATGTTGACTGGCCTGAATGGTGTTTTAAGCCCCTGGCAAATCTTGTGATCAGAAGTGCAACTAATACCCAATCTATTAGTCAGGTGCAGTTAGTTTCATTTTTCTTGCTGAAGTTTGTGATAGCTTTTTGTAAATGGCTGTTTACAAATGTGAGGAAAGTACCAAAGTGATAATGTTTGTGAAAGAGTTATATTGAGAAAGAACTGCTGTTTTAACTTCAAAGTAGATCAGGTCACTAGGGTGTCAGGGTGTAAGTTTTGTTGCTCCCTTTGCTATTATACAGCTGTAATATCTGTGTGAGAGCCCATGTTTCATTTACCAGTGACAGTGTAAAAATACCCAACTGATTTGATTTATTGGATGAAGCCCTGGTCCATGTCACACATATTCTAAAAATAAATGTGACCAAGTGGAAACATTTTCACTTTGTTTTAAACTGCTGGCAATGTGACTAAGACTTTTTTCTGATTTGAAAGCTGTATTACCTCAATTGAAGTGTCTCGGGATTAAATGAGGAAAGCAATTCTGCAATAGCTCCATCATCTAGTACATAGTAAAGTGTAGATATTGAATACGCTCCAACTTCTCTTTCCTTTAAATATTCCTGGAGTGGTATTTTCAAATTATTAACTCTTAATCGGTTACTAACTTTTCCTTGCCCCCAAAAAACCCCAACCAACCCAACAAGACACTAGCAACAAAACAGCACTGAAGAGTAGAATAAATACATCCTGGTTTCCTGTTGTGTTTTTTTTCCTCCTGGTTAACTTGTCTGTTTTCATGTTATGTGTGATGTCAAACTGAAATGGTTCCTTTGTTCAAAATAGACTCCAAGCTCTAATATAAGTTGAACTCATATAAAGGCACTTGTCCTCGGGGATGCCCTCAAGAGCCATCTCTTGCCTTTGATTGTTCACTTCCTTTAAACCTTAAGGAGTGTAATTTCTTTTTCCAGGCCCATACAGCTGCTGTGGTTTTGCCCCAGCCAGGAGTTGAGCACCACGCAGTCACTCTCTCTAAGTGGATGGGGGCAGGGTGGGTAAAAAGAGGGGAAAGAAAACCAAAGAAACCCAAACCTTATAGGTTGAGATAAGGGTAGTTTACTAGGACAGCAGAGAGAGAGAGATAACAATACCAGGACTTTATATATAGCAAAATATATAAAACTGGTGATACACCATCCAGTTTCTCATCAAACTGTACAACTCAGGCCATACAGCTCAGAGCCATCTCAAAAACAGACCATTCTCCAAAACCATGCATCCTGGAGCTCCCCCCTCCACTAGTCCTCTGTATGCTGAGCATGACATAATTACACAGAATCACAGAATGTTAGGAGTTGGAAGGGACCGCGAAAGATATCCAGTCCAACCCCCCCCGCCTGAGCAGGATTGTCTAGAGTAGCTCATGCAGGAATGCATCCGGATTGGTCTTGAATGTCTCCAGAGAAGGAGACTCCACAAACTCTCTGGGCAGCTTGTACCAGTGCTCCATCACTCTCACAGTGAAAAAATTCCTCCTTATGTTCAGATGGAACTTTCTATGTTCCAGCTTGGAACCATTTCACCTTGTCCTATCACTGGCCATCACTGAGAAGAGCCTGGATCCACCCTCCTGACACTCACCCTTAACATATTTATAGACACTAATGAGGTGTCCCCTCTTCTCCAAGCTAAAGAGANTAATCATCTTGGCATGGAATACTGTCTTTGGCTGGTTTGGGTCACCTGTCCTGGCTGTGTCCCCTCCCAGCTTTCTGGGTGCTCCCTTCTTTCCCCCCCTCCCTCCCCCACCACCTTTTGGTTAGCAGGGTAATATGAACAGCTCAGAAATCCTTGACAGCTTGTCAACAACTGAAAACATTGGGGTGTTATCAGCACTGCTCCCATCCGAACTCCTAAACACAGCATTCCACTGGCTGCTAGACAGAAAATGAACTATTCTAACCAAATCCAGGACAACAGCTCAGTAGAAACTGTTTTGAAAATTCCAGAATTGCTGGGAACACAAGGGAAATTGATAGATGATATGATTTTACAAAATCTTTTTCTTTTCCCGTCTTTGCAATGATAAAATGAGAAGTGTAGAAATACCTCAGTTTTATAAAAGCTAATGGGAAGTTTAAAATCCTGCATTTGACAATGAGGTAAAAGGATATTTTTAAGTATGTACCATTTTTTTCATATTGTTTGAATATGCACAGATTACAAAGGGCATTTTTAAACAATGTTTTCATAGTTCAGTTGAGTAAAGTCAGGATGATGGGTACAAGAATAGTTTAGAGTTTCAGATTTCAAAGTATTTTTGATTACTATTTAAACATTTTTTGATTGAAGCATGTAGCTCAGCTGTTTAAAACTATTAGATATGTAATGGACAATCTACTAGAGGTAAATATAGCTTAAGATGTATTTTTAGTGTTTCTATTTAAAGATACCTTTCTCAAATAAAAAGCAAAATAGAAGTGATTGACTTTTTTTGATAGCAAGTGTCTATGCTCCATAGGTTAAAAAAGGATGCAAAAATTTCTCTGTGTGTTTACCTATGTAGCACTTTTATTTCTAGTCAGCTGAAAGATGTGTATACATTTTGGTCTTATTTTAGTCTATCCATTAATCTTTATAATTGAAATATCTTTTTTTGACCCGCTTCCTATCTTCTTTTGTAGTACTTTTTAGAATTCATTTGTAGGTGAGATTATCTGATTTTAGTCATCTGTGTTAAACTTTGTAGATGATGGAAAGAGGTGATAGATCCTGTTCATACAATGAATGTTTAAATTAGATGAAATTAAGATCCCTATATCTTCTTATTAATTGTAAACAAGCTTAGAGAACTTCGCTGAGAGATAATTGGAAAAATGTACTGAATAAATAAATGTTCTACATTGCATTCAGGATCTCTGCTTAGTATGTAAGAATTGCATTCTTAGATAAACATTTATTATGTCATACATTCACTGTTAATAGAAACATTAAAATTAATCATTGGCCCCTTCTGTTAACATATTTTTATGATCCAGATGTCGCTGATTTCAATTACAGGATTCTAATTTGAAATTATTATAGCAATATATTTGTGTGTTGGACTTTTGCCAATATTTTTTAAAGGGCCTGTGGTCTCTTCAAGAATACCTGTATTTAAAACGAGGATTTAAATAATGAATTTAAAAAAATCTGTGCTGAAAATTTCTAGCCAAAATGTTTCTTTGCCAAAGCTGCCATAACCCTATAAAATAAAAAGAAATCTGTTGTAGCCTTTTACCTCCTAGACATGGCTGATACTTTTCTATATGGAGCACTTTGCACCCCCTTGAAAATCTGTGGTCTTGAAAATTACTACCACTTCAAAACTTTACTTAACCCGATCAGTATTTTCTAAAATACTTTTTTTTTAATATTAATTTCCTGCTGCTGTATTCATTTATGCTTTCTATACTATGGTGTGTATGCATCATTTTGATAATGCAGGATTTGTATCAGAATACAATTGAGCTCTTCTCTGTCATTGTTAGATCTTCTCCAGATTTCAACCCTACCCAATTACATGTTTCCCATAAAATCTACCTTCATCATGTTCATTTGATGCAGCTGAAAGGGTAAAAGGTGATTCTTATGGATATTGTTAAAAAATGCCCTCTTGGAAATTCTGAATCAGTGCAAAGGCAGCAGTGAAAGGACCAGGACTGATAGTGAGAGACTGGTAGAGGGAGAAGCAAAGAAGAAAAGTCTGTTTCCCAGCAGACCGAATTTAGTCGGTTTCCAGGCTGTAGAAGAAGCAGTGAAATCCATAACAAAATCAGTTGTATGCATCCTATATTCTACTGAAATGAGTAGGTAGGCTCCTGCTCTCTTCCCCTTTTCTTATGCTTTTTTGGAGTTTACATCTTCATGGATAATTTTAACATTCTAACAAGTGATTGTCCTTCAGTGGTGTTTCTGCGTAAAAAAAAGTCTGATGTGTCTTAAAACCTACTTCAGACTGCACGGTAACTAGAATACATTTTAATAAGCAGGAGAAAGCCTAATTAACTGGTCTGATCAAATAGATTAGATGAGTAGTAATGTTAGGAAGATGGTACACTTGCTAGGGCATGCCTTGTTGTCTGGTTGATCCCTAATGAGGATCTCAGAATTTTACATTCCCAGCTAAGGTGCTGTTCTGCCAGAATGAATGCTTTAAGTGCTGTAACCAATCACTTCATAACTGTAACTGTCTTGATGTTGTAGAATTTTCAATTTCAAGACTCATCGGAATGATGCATTAGTCTGATGGCTGACTTTTCTGAGCTTCTTTGCATCTGGAATGTAGGCTTTGAAGTTTTGCTCTCTTACTGTGCAAGGAATGATCAATGATTGTATTTATAGCTCTAGAAATCTTTTTATTTAAGTTCCTCTTTCCGCAGCACTATATTATTAGCCTCTGAAGGATGCCTTGGGAAGATTGTAATACAGGCATATCATATCATATATATTTACCTTAGGCCTTCATGTTCTTGTTTTACCTGTTTATTTCCTACTAATCTTATTCTTGGTGCCACCTATGCAGCAGTTTTCTTGCTCTTCTCAAAACATACACTGTTCTATGTAGAACAGAACAGAAGCTATGGAATACTGACAAATTCTCAACCTGTGTACTTCATGTCCCTTGTCTGCTTTTGAAAAGTCTAGGTTGGATGTACTAAGATAGAAATGAAAGTATCTATTTTAAGATTAGGTTAATGTAATTATTTTTTTTAAGATTTTTGTGTATATCAGTTGATCCAAAAAGTAAGATTTATTTCTGTAATGTTTCTAACCATCTGAGCTTGAAGGGTTAGTTAGATTTGTGTCTGAAACCCCTGATAGCATTAGGTAGCTCACGACATTTATACTTCAGTGGCAGATGAGAACAGAGCCTTATGGTTTATAAGAAACGTCAAGTACACTGTTTTTAGAATACAAAAGAAAAACAAGTTACAAATAACAACATGACTATAAATACATGAAATGAATGTTAGCTGCATGTCTACCAAAAGTGTTCAAAAATTCTTCAAAGCAGGAATATTGTATATTCTGTGTGGACATTAAAAAACCCTGATATGGCTATTTATGTAATATCATATTTTTGTCTAATAAAGCCATAAAAGTTTTAATAGTAATTATCTTCTGGAATAACCTCCTGAATCTGAGTTTACATTCTGATTACCCTCTGGAAAAGGATGTGACACTGTGCATCAGCTACCTGTTAAAGAAGTCTGTCCATGCAGGTTTCATGTAGAGAAGGAAGTTACAACTTTGTAATCTTCCAGACCTCATAGTTAACTCACGCGAGATTCTAAAATGTTCGTGATGAACACTGACATTTTTGAGAGAGCACTTTGGGCTGAGCTTCGGACAGAGTTTTTCATCCACAGAATCCCATTCAAAGTTCTGAGAAAATACTAGGTGTAACTGGAAGCTGAATTGTTGCTCTGAGCCTGGTCCTCACTTGCATGGTGGTGAAACTTGTAACTCTTATGAGTAAGGAAAGTGATAGAATTATTGCCCTGGAAATTGAGGGTAGGTAGTCCATTTGTATAATCATAAATGAAGGACCACGAGTAATTGAAGGACCATCGTACTGTGTTCAGGAACGCTACCAAAAGAGCATACATCAGTGACCCAAGGTACTTTTAAGCTGTAAATTGCAGGGAACTGTTTGCCTTAGGCATTAGTCCATCCAACACTAATGTATGAGTATACCTAATTAATCTTAGTCCTATTGAGGATTTCCCAGAAGGGAGGGACAGTGTGATATTTACATGTAGTGATCCCAACGGATTAAGCCACTGTTCACAACTGATGGAACAACCCTGTGAGTCCTTGGCAGCCTATTCGCTGCTTTCTCTCTTCATGAGATTGGCTTGTCTGATGACTGGTGCCTTGATGAGGAAAGAATGGGAAAGCAAGTGTTGTAGGGTTGACTTCCCTTTTTGTATGGTCTTGCTCCTAGATAAGATTTCCTCAAGAATGTATCCCAGACTTTGTCAAGGTTGGCTCAGAGAGTTGTTTATGTTCAGGGAGACCAGTAAATTTCTTTTGAAGCTACAAGCCTTCAGGACTGAGGTATTGCATCACATATTGGATAGTGGGAAGGCCATGTCCTTTAGTTTACTCAGTGCAAAGCTATTTAGATAATTTTTACAGCTGTTTGTGTTTATAGCTAGATGATCTAAAGACACAGTTTTGTCTGCTTATATGACTATCTGGGTAACTAAGAATACACTGTGAAACCAGGAAAATGAATGTGCAGTTAAAGTTCAGTGCATAGTTAACCAGAGTTTGAAAGCTCGCTAAAGAATACCTTGATCCTGGATAGCTGTATTGTGGTAGCGTGGCATGTTAGCGGCATTTTTACCAAACATCCTGGCACGTAGACATCACAGAATATCTGAATCACAGGGGCACCAAAAGAGTGGTACTAGTTTATTTATGAGTGCCTAGGTGTGAACTAATTTTACATTAAAAATACAAGTTACAAACAGAACTTTAGCAAGACTAAAGTGAGATGGGAACATTAGTTTTGGACAGGTCTCTAAAGAGAGCACTGCATGAAAGTAGATATGCTGGACTGATGCTGAGGGTAGCTGGTGGTTAATTAGAGGATTTGTAATTCCATGGTAGGAGGACTATGTTGAGAGTCAGCAGTGGCAGAGAACCTGGGAATTGAAGAAACCAATAGGGAGGGAAGGGAAGGGTGCATATGAAACGGCAAAACAAGGGGCACTACCACAGACAATAATAGGCTTCTGTAGTTCTTAACACTAGGTAGAATTCATAAAGGTGTTGCTCATATGTACACATACTGCCCAACCCTTTCTTAGAAGTCCTGTTTTTCAGCAAGTTTTTGTGCCTGTAAGGAATCTAATATCAATGACTGATGGGGATGTTGCACAGACCACCCTGCAAACAACTTTCATGAAGCGTGGAGAGATTAGGGAGTGTGTGTATATGTGTGAGCACATGTGCCCCTTACAGGTACACCAGAAGCAAAAATCTTGCTGTAACTTATGCCAGCTTATCACCCACAGAGTATATATTCATATAGGCAGCACAAATCGAGAAACTTTTTTTTAATGAGAAGTAAACATTTTTCATCAACTGGAAGTGTAGTTGTAGAAATAAGTATACCAGAAATTTAATTTAGGTTCATTTGAGATGAAGCTTGGGTATTATGTAAAATGCTTATACCTGTCAATCATTTAGACTTTTCATAAGATTCTAGATTTCATAATATGCATGTAAAATGTAAATCTACATACTTGTACTTGCAAGCCTATTTGTATATCTCTTCTAAAATTTGAATACTAGATATATTGTCAAAATACTGCAAGCCTTGTGTGTTATTTTAACGTAAATATTACTGCATGTGTATTTATGTAATCTAGTTTAACTTTTGATGTAGAACTTGTCATCTGGAATTGTTTTCATGGATATTCTAATTGTTTCGTGGAAAACGTCCATTGCCATGAGTAAATAGACATAGAAGTGCACTGATTCATCCCTTCTGAAACTGTGTTTAATATTTGCTCTGATTTATCTGAAATCTTAACCTTTTCATTTCCAGAAATATAAGCTGGATCATAAGTTTCAAGATGCTTCAAAAAGATCTTTCCATTTTACCTTGGATACATTGTTGGGGTCACCAGAACTGGTTGTGGGTTGTAGAAAGGGGAAGGATTTGTCCCATTAGAAACTCTACAGGAAGGTGATAAATTGGGAGTTTTATACAAATGGTATCATAAGGAGATCAAAGTCATTAGAATCCATAGTCCTCTTCTTGTCATCATATGCCCCTGACATCATATTAACTGACTCTCGAATCTTAGTATACTCAACATAGTCTGTTTCTCTAAATAGTGTGTCTGCTGTAAATCAAATGCCCAAGTGAAATCCCCAGAATTAGGTCAAGTGAAACCTAATTGATATCTTGATTGATACTTTAATTCTAAGATTTTTACGGTGTAAGACCATGTGAGGAAATAATCTGTTGCATGTCCATCTAGGACAGTTCTGTTTTTACAGACAGTGTACTTTCAGAAGTTATCAGGGTTTGTTTTTTTGCTTTCAGATTTGCCCCTTGTGACACTCTGTTCCCACTTACAAGTTGTGAAATCTGGGCCTAATTTCTATTATGTCAAAGTTCTGTGCTTTTTTTCCCAAGTATTTTATATGCATAGATGAATGGGATACATTTCATGTTTGTTTTCTTGGTGGCAGATTAATACTTCTTCCCAAAGACAGAAAAAAAAATGTCTGAAGTAGTGCAATTGCTACGAGGTACTTGCATTAATAAAATGCACAGATGAACAGAAAGTAGTTGACATGCTGCAAGTTAGAGAAGAGATGCGTTATGGTAATTTGTTTGCCTTCCTCCCACCACTCCACATTTCCTTACATTGTAAAATAATACAATCTTCCTTTTGTCCTTTATCCTAAAGGGTTATTTGTTTATACAAAACAACTGTATTAAACAGTTTTAGTTTATCAAAGTAAAAATAGTTGCAACCTTTTTATTGCTGAATTGATATCTTTTGGCAGCATTATTTGTGAATTATTCTTTAAGATAGTTTTTACATTTATCTTTGTAAGTCTCTTTTGTTATGCCAGCTGTCTAAATCTTTTCATAAACTTTAGTTAAAAGAAACATATTTTCCACGATTATTTTAAAATATAATGTTTACTGGAAGGGAAGTCTAGTGAATTCCCACAGATGAAGTGTGAGTGTATTTCTCCCACTTGTAAATGAGTTCTTATTTCCTACAGTACATATTCTGGTACCACAATGAGTCATTTTCAACATGTTTTAGTTTAGCTTCTAAAACATTTTAAAACTTGGCAGATACATGTAAATGAATGTTACATCCAGATTTAGAAACTGCTTCCAAATAATATTTTACTAACATGATGACTGTGAATAGACCTTTCAGAATGCAGAAGTGTCCTTTGTGATAAACCTAAAAGCATTTGCAGAGGTCTTACTTCTATTTTGGTTGTTTTGGATTAACCATTCTGTAAAATAGGGAGAATACCTTTGTGAAAAAGCCTTAAGGTTTACAGGCAAAGTGTTGTAAACAGGGTAGTTTAGTCACACAAGTGATTGCTTTCTTTAGGTATTTGAACTGAATTTTGCAAAATTTCTTGCTATTTTATTTTACAATTGCACAGCTTTTTCAAAATAAGTATAATGCCATCTTTGTGTTAATAAGATGCTGTTTAAGGCTGTGTATGCCATTCCACCCTTTCATCTGTTTCCTAATGTTACCTTAATAGTTAAATATTGGAAGCAAACTCAAGACTAATAGTTTGTATGCTTAAAAGGGACTTATGAATAATGGGAGGGTGGAGTGGCAGGAAAATGGTGGAGGCAGAGCAGGCATACTTACATTTAAAAGATAAAAAAAAGCAATAAGCAAAAATATCCAACTCAAAATCAGAGTTCCATTTGTGAGAAAGTTTATTTTCATTTATCCATCACATAAGTATCTCTTATTTTAATATTCTTTTCCTAGCTTCCTGGTATCTGGACTATTTATTATACTGCAACCTTAGATACTTTGCTCACATGTTGATACCTATGCTTAGACACACTTACATTTTTGCAGTCTGGCTTTGAATACCACCCTAAATGTTTTCCAATTGTTGGCAGCATTTGTCTTGTCAGTTGGATATGCATGGTAGAGATAACTTTACAAATCTCTGATTATTCTCTGTTCCAACTTTAACCATCTGTATGTTGTCCATGATACAATACGATGTTATCAGTAAGTTCTTACTGTAATTACCACCCTTTAAAATTTATTTAGCTTTTTATTAGAATCAGAAGAAGATGGGAAAAACACTTACAACTTGGATTATTCAGTTTTTCCTTTTCTGGAATCCCTTTCCCTCAGTTGTGGGGCTTAACATAAAGGAAATCTATTTCCAAACCCTTTCTCTTCTCCCCTCCGTTCTCCAATGATCTTAAATATATTAAGTTTTCATCAAGAGAAAAAAAAAATTTAAAAAAGGAGGGGGGAGGTAGGGGAAAACTAGTTTAAGGGAATGAGTTTTAATTATTTTTTCAGACAAATAGTCTCCTTCCATTATGCCTAAGTTGTGAAACTTGCACAAGATTGATAATAGACAAAAGAGGAAAAGTAATAAGATGAGGAGTGAGGAAAGGTATAAGGTGACTAAGAGACAGAAGAAAGCTGTCATGAAAACCTCACTGAGTAGGATTCATCTGAGTGTAGAATATATGATGCAGTTTGCCAGTCTTTCTCTTTAAAAGCACGGCCTGCACCAGGCAAAGGCAAAACAGCTGTGTGAAGAGGTTGGGTGAGTGGAAGGCAATGCGTTGAGGATGGTGGCAGAGTTCCTTTCTTCCATTCTGCCCATCCAATTACATTTGTGTAGCCTGTATAGCTATTTGCATAGGTGGATACTGTAAATCTTATTAATAGTAACCAATGTGATACATATTTTGTTCAGAACAAGGTGAGCATCTCTTACCAGTTCTAACACTGAAGAAGCTTTAACATGCCGTTTCAGAGATCTCAGTTTCATTCATACCACTGTTTGAGAAATTTGCAATCTTTTTGAAACACTTCTTTTTTTCCAAATGTAACATGCTGTTAGGCTTTGGATGAGTTCAAGCATTAGTTTCTGAGAAAAATAAGTAAATGCAACATGGACTTCAGTACAGCTTGTACGGAGGCTGGCTTCAGTGCCTGTGCTGGGATGAAGTCGTGTCTATAAGGTTCTTGTTTCTTTCCATTGACTTAGAGTCTACACAACAGGCTCATATGTAGATACCCATGTTGTAGACATCTGAAGCTAGGAGATGTGCCTGTCTTTTCTGAGTTAAATTAGACTTTTCACAATTTCATGGGCTTTTGGACAATATAAGCTTTTATGCTTTACCATCATTCTTACCGAGTCCTCTTACAAGACAGAATCCTTAAGCCTTTATGCATTTGTCAATGCTGGTCATAAAATGGAATGTTCATTCCATTTGGACTGCAGTGACTGGAATGTTATTCCATTCATTATGAAGTATGATATACTTTATATGCTGCACCTTTTTTGTTTTAACAGATTTTGCTGTCTTTAGTGACTGAAAATATTTTGATAGAAATTCATTTGGATTATGTAGGTCTGGAGTTCTGCTTACACAAACGATTAGATCTGGTTAACAAAACTACAGAACGTAGGGAGATACCATGCGCCTTCAAAATTTTCAGTCTTAGTTATCTTCCAGTAACTCTAATAAAATTTACCACACCCAACTGAAGAGGAAGCTTGTGTTTGTCTTTTTAGAGAAAAGGGGAGAAAGGACAGACAAAAATTGGATAATACACCATACTGTTCCCGTAATTTAAAATGCATGTAAGTCCTTTGGGATCTAAATGTGACAGCACCATTAATCATAATATGTAATAATAAGTCCACTTACAATGTAATGTATGTTTGATAAGTACAGGTTTTGTTCATCCTAATGGCTTTCTAGCAGGTTGTCATAGTTCTATCTGGGGGCAGAGTTTCCATGACCGGATTTCACTGAAGTCTTAGCAGTACCTTCTGTTCTCAAGCACCACCTAACCTCAGAGGCACTTGAAATCAGTCTGCATTCCAAGTTGGAGCACATCTAGGTAGAAGTTCCAGTGGATGTTCAGAAGTCTCCTTGTTTGGAAAATTAAGTGCTTATTTTGATATGGGTAGGGAGGTGCTTGAACTGTTTAAGTCCCTGAAGGGCCTGTTTTTCTTAGATCATGGCTAACTCATTCAAAAGCAGTGAGTTCACTCCAGAACACTGTTAGAAGAGGAGGTAATGGCTAAGTTTGTCTCTTTTATAACCTACTTTGAGCACTAGCCCAAGAAGACTTTGGACCTTTCCTTCACAGTCTCAGTACATATTTAAACAGCTTTTGGTGTTACCTGGAAGTTATGTCAGTTATGCCCAGTATCATTGGAAACAAGTGTTGATACACATAATGCATGAGTTAAGCAAAATGCCACAAAAGAGGAAAAATAAACAAGTTTTGGGGGTTTTGTTTTCTGAAAGCAAATCATACAAATCCTTAAAAAAAAAGAAGAAAAAACAGAAGGGTGATTAAAATATAACTTTTGGACTTTTAAAGCTATGTTAATTGCCTTTTTGCATTTTTTCCCACATTATTAAAAAAAAATAAAACACATTGACAATAAAGTAGTTACTTATAAATTTATAAACATAGTATTGAGACTGAGACTTCTAGATCATTGATTCTTTTGTCATTACATGTAACTATTTTTTTCATAAAACTCTGATCTCTACTATTCTATGTTGAAGCTATTTTAGTTGTCATGTTCAGATAAGGTTTAATTTCTGTTCTAAGATTATCTTCTCCTGGTTTATAACAGGGAGTTCTGATGCCAGCATTAGTCCTTAAGTATCTGTTGTTTTGCCTTCCTAAATTCTTAGTCAGACTTTATTTTCCTAGATTGTAGCTTATTTTACTTCTCATGGGATAGATTCCTTGTTCTCTTGAACATCTGAGTACCATTTCTTTTAATCTTGACCTTCCTTCAACACAGATAAGTGGAATTCTGAGCAAAGTTTCATATAATTTCCTGCTCTATCTTGTATGATACCATCAATTCCACTAGATGTACGTCCCTTTGTGATTCCTGGAACTATATGTGATTTGCATAGCTGGATCGTGTTAGCAGATTAGTTATCCTGATAAAACATAATGACTCTTGATCCTTCTCTTTGGTCTGTTCTGCCTTCTAAGTGTACGGACAAGAAAAGCTCCCACCTTAAGTTTTCTAGCTCTACTCTTAAGTCCTGGATGTGTATATGCATTCTCATTTGTTTCTGTGATTATACTGTAAGAATCACTTTCCCATGTACCAAAGAAGCACATGACTCTGGAAGATGTGCAGTTTTCCTGTTCCAAGTATTCAACATGAGATACAGCTCACCTAAATGTAAGTGTACTAAGCATTGGTGCTACAAAGGAGTTGCAAACGTCTCAGATACCATTAGAGGAAGTGGGACCTTGGTAAGCACAGTCAGTGGCATTTGGGGAGCCATTCAGCTGATCAAATAAAGGTTGGTGCTTCAGGGCTGCCGAGGGTTCTCGTTACAACCCTTTGACTTCAGTGACTGGATTTCTAACAGTTACACTGGGAAACTAACTCACAGGTAGATGCCTTTCTAAACCTAAATAATCATGGTATGGTTTTGATTGGAAGGGACCTCTGGAGGACATCTGGTCCAACCACACGTCTCAAGCTGGGTGACCTAGAGCCAGCTGCCCAAGACCATGTCCAGATGGCATTTGAATATCTCCCAGAGTGGAGACTCCACAACTTCACTGGACAGCCAATGACAGTGCTCAGTTACCCTCACAGAAAAAAAGTGTTTCCTAATGTTAATTAAAATGGAACCTCCCATGTTTCAGCTTGTGCTGGTTTCCTCTGGGCCTGTCACTGTACCTAACTGAAAAAAGATTGGCTTCCTCCTCTTTGCACCTTAGTGGTCTTAAATGTACACAGCTGATGTAGTAAGGACCTTCATAATGTAAGCAAACAATGGAGTTTTTAATGTTGAAGCTCTAATTAATAGTATGGTGATAAAATAAAACATGTCACATGAATGTCAAGGAATCTCTACAAACTTAATCCCTAGAGCACTGTCATAAAGGAAACATTTGAAGCATTTTAGATTTGGATTTAGCAAAATGCAGTTGATGCGGAATACAAACCAATCTTACCTTAGTGCGATAAGAGTAGATTTGCTGTGGTGTATGATACTAATTGGTGTTAACTTGCATTACGGAATTGTTGAGGGAAAAACAGTATTCGTGAAAGGTGCACATATTTGTAAGTTCTTTCCCTGTTTTTATCATTTAATAGTTTATATATACCTGCCAAGACATTAGCTAGCTATGAAAAATCATAAAACAAATTACACTGGTTTCTTGGTAATTTTTGTTCTTGCGTAAGTTTTAACTCTGCTGTACTTTTTGTTTACCAGCTACCAGATTTAATTATTAGAATGTTGACTAACATTCCTTTTTTATCTTTTAGAATATATAGGTTTTCATCACATTTGGTTTTATAATTACTAGTGATTACTACTGTGTCCTATTAAACAAAAAATATTTGGTCTGTAAGTATGTCTTTAATACACTGGATTTTAGGAATAGTATTATAAATTATATTACAGATCAAACAATAGGCTTACCTTTCACTTGCCTGCTAGACTTTAGTACTTTACTAATTTACTAATTACTATGTATTACAGCTCATCTGTAAAATGATTAGACGTATTCAAGTTTCACCTCTGAAAGTCTTAAATTTTCTCTTACAATATTAGTATTTATTACTTTTCTATAATGTTTGCTGTTCCAGCAGTTGTACTTACTTGCCTTCCTACTCTACTTAACACCCCACAAAGTAAATCTTTGTATGTTCAAATTCGTGCCAAGATGCCAGCAGTACAAATTATAATGTATGATTCATATTACAATTTATTGATGTGCTAGTACATTCCTGTGAAGTGACAAAGTCAGATGAATTTATAAGTGGAAATGTGCCATCACTGAAAAAGATTGTCAGTCTTGATATGTGCACTTTTCATATCAATTCAGTGGTCCTTAAATATGGTTAGAAAGCAGTCATTTTCTGTTAGTGCCACATTAGCCAAAATAGTAAATGAACCATTTAAAACCAATTTTCTGAAATATTAAGCTAATTTTTTTTTGAGAATTGGAACGATGATATAATTTCCAAAATAAAAAGTAATTTTGTATATCTGTGGAGAGAATATAATACAGGACCAGCTCCTAGAAAAATGTCAAAAAGTAACTGAATGTGGTTGTCCAAAATGAAAGAAAAATGACTTTGGCAGTATGACACTGATACATAGAAATTGTTTTCCAGATATTTATAAAAATCAGAGTTATATCCCTACTGACTAAATTGTACTCAGGACCTCTTCTTTTTGCTATTTTTGACATTTTTTCACATTACAATTTAATAATCTCATCTTCAGTGAATGCTAATAATTATAATACTTTGAGAACTCATAATACTTCTAGAACAAACAATATTTTGAGAAGGCCTTGAGAAAAAGATAATTTTTAAATACAGTCCAAAAAAACAATGCATAATTTTATCATGAAAACTCATTGGCAAAAAAAACACCAACCCATAACCCAGCATGGTTCTCTACCACAGGGAGTGAAATAAATATATTTTAAATAGTACCATAGTACTTTTCTCAAGTCACTTCGATATCAAATTATATCTCTTCTTTTTTTAAGCTCTAGTTTGCTCTTTGGTATTGTTTTGAACAGTCTCAACCTCTACATTTCTGGGTTTTTTGAAGCTGCATAAACTACTTTGAAGTGAGTGAGAAATGTAAAATGAGAACTGTACGTGTCATTAGGACTGTGGAAACTAGAGTTTATGGGAGAATAGTACCAGAGAAGTAAGAAGTATTGTTACTTTTGTTGTTGTAAAGTACAAAATCTGATAAAAAACAATTTCCAATAGCAATAGACTTTATTAAATCAATTAAAATGCAAGTTATAATTTTCTTTCTAGTGTATATTTTAATTACTTTCCCCTTCACAAAGTCCTGTTTTCTGCCTGAGTAAGAATACCGAATGCTTCAGCATGCTGTTTATTAATCATATTGCATGCCGTATTTGATCGTGATCCGAGAGATGCATTGAATTACTTTAAACACATGCTTTAGATTCCTATAGATCCATACTACAGTTGTTAAACATACCCTGCATTTCTTAAGAAGCAAAAAAAGATTGCTCACATTCATTCAAGGGCTTGCTTCCAAGCCAAGAATGACAGATGCTGTTACAGCTGAGAAAAATAGTGTTTTAGGAAAGCACTCAAACAGTGGTTAACTTAGGTCAAAGTAGAAAAAAAGAATTTAAGATTTATCTTTGACTTTTATCTAAACTGGGGTTAAAGGTACGAAGTGTAGATGTTGATTGTACAAACTGTCAAGGATTCTGTCAAATTCAGTAAGCCTGCAATGTCTGAATTTATAAATAAATTTGTTCTGTTGTTCATTCCAAATGTGCCTGACTTATTGTACTCCTCTGAAGTAAATATGTTTGCAAGAATTGTTTTTAATTGTTTGCATTTTCATATTGTACGGTATGACTAAGTGATAGCATACCAAGGAATGATGAAGAGGGGAGTGGTCTGCACATAATCAAAACTTTTGTGCCCCGACTTTGTCTTTATTGTGCCAAAGCAACATACTTGTCCTGTTTTAACATTGATGTGATCAGCCAGAGTCTTTAAATCCATTCCATGTGCTATACAGAATGGTTCACGTGAGAGATTTGTTGTCACTTTTAGCAAGAATATAAGATAATGAGGTAAATGGAAATTTGAAAAGTAAGGTCTTGGTAAGACAGAAGTACTGAATTGTATGGTGTTGTCTGCAATAATACTGTGTCTGGCATTAATACACGCTATCGTCGAAAGACAAGAGAGGAAGTTTTGTAATGAGGTGTCAAGTTTCTTCTCCCAAGTAACAAGAAAAAGGATAAGAGGAAATGATCTCAAGTTGCACCAGGGGAGGTTTAGATTGGATATTAGGAAAAATTCCTGCACTAAAAGGGTTGTCAAGCACTGGAGCAGGCTTCCAGAGAAGTGGTTTTATCACCATCCCTGGAGGTACTGAAAAGATGTGTAGATGTGGTGCTTAGGGACACAGTTTAGTTGGGTTGGTGGTACTGGGTTTGCAGTTGGACTCAGTGATCTTACGGGTCTTTTCCAACCTAAATGATTCTATGATTTCATAATGGCAGAGATCAACAATGTAGCACTTAATATACCAGAAATGTTGGCACATGGTGTGTGATGATCACACTTAAGTGATGACAATTTTGGTTCCTAAAATATTAAAAATGTGTATGGCTTTACCTAAATAAGAAAAATGCTTATTCCGAGTTAAGTAGCCCCTAAAGATGGCACAGAAGTAGTAACGTCTCAAATGTCATTAACTTTACAACCCTACAAGTTATTCTTTACAGTCCAGCAAAGAAACTTGGGAAGGGTATTTCTTGTTACTGACAAAAAAATCAGAACATCTTTGGTGGGTGAAAAAGGTATGATTCTGCAGCTGTAACAACTTTCATTCTTTGATTATTTTATAATGTTGTGCGTGGTGGTAAGTGACAAATAACCAATAATTCTTTTGGCTTAAAAAAAAAAAAAGGTATTTTATATAAACAAACAGGTTCTGTTGAATTGAGTAACATTCTGTGGCTCAGGAGCAGAGATTCATAAAGAACAATTTCTTCTATTTCGAGAAAGCAATTTAAAAGTAGGATATAGTGCTAAATATTCTGTATCTTCCCAGTGTTGATGTTACAGACAGAGTTGATTTAGCTTGATATTTTTATTACTCTGAAGTGGAGAATTTCCCTTGAAAGTTCAAAGAAAATTGTTCAAACAGTTTAAGCCATTGGCCACTTCAAAATAATCCCTGTTCGGAATTTGGCACGTGTCTGAAATACTGTTTCTCTCAAAGCAGGTATTCTTTACTCCTACCAACATATTTTAATTCAAACAAAAATTAATTCAGGAAAGTCCTGTGTTTTATGTGGGTCAAATAAGCTGATCTCTGTGGTTACTTTTGGCTATATCTAAGACTACATATACATAGTTCATTGCGGCTTTGAATGTATCTGATGTAGCTTTATACTAGTCATCTAATATATTGTTACTAGTTTTAGCACAAAGCTAAGTGAGGAATAATTTACGGTTTGTCTTACCTCATGTATTGACTGGAGTCTTGGAATATGCTCTTCATCATTGAAATTGGGAGGATGGCAGAGCACTGGAACAGGCTGCCTAAAGAGATCGTGGAGTCTCCTCTGGAGATGTTCAAAACCCACATGGACGCAAGCCTGTGCAGGCTCCCTTACGTGATCCTGCTTGAGCAGAGGCCTTTTTTTTAAAATTTGCTGTCACCAAAAGAATTGCAAATCTTAATGGTATTCATCAGGAAGTAACAGGGTTCTTTTCATGAAATAGTGATTCACTTATGTATTTGTCTTCAAAGATAGGATAGTTTCCTATCTATGAAGGAAAGTTCATTTCTGATGAAGGATAGTTTCCTTTGGTTATCAGTATTCATGTGTGTCACCTATAATCAACAGTCCCTCCTTTTATACTTGGTCCCTTTCAACATGAATCTGAGGGTACAGAGCATGAAGTTCAGAACTATACTATGACATATGCTTTTTCTTCACTTTTTAGGGAGTGAAACTCCACTGCTGACATTCTCAAATCTGCTACTCAGTTTTTGCTTTCGTTGCTTTAAAGAGAGAAAATGGACATGTCATGTGATGTCCAAAAAATTGACAACCACCCCACACACACCCCCCGCTATTAAAAGTTCCAGAAAGTGTCTATTCTGAGATCCTGGCTGGAGGTCCTGGTTTGAGTAGAAGTCGTTTTGATCTTCATTTACTAAGATCTTTACTCAAATGAGAGAGACTTTTGCCTCACCTGAGGACTTCATTCCAGTTAACTGCTGATGGAAGACTTAAGCTTTATTCTGGAGGACAGTTTACACTTCCATATTCCTGGAATTGAAGAATAGGAATAAAACAGTCAAAAAGTCCTCTTCCTGTAAGTTCAGTATCATTATATGAGTAGTGATGGGGTGACATGATTTTCATAGTACTTACTAACAAAAGGCAAGATGAGATCTCCTCAGTTAGGAATAGCTGGTAAAATGGAATTGGTTCGTCTGCTGACAGGAGTGTTGAACACATTCCTAGTTAAAAGAAAATTAAAGTGAGGACTGCTGATTTAAGAGCGATTTCAAACAAGTTGGAGGTAACAGTCATCTGATAAGATTAATTGTCTTATCTTGATTGGTCATCTTACCTTAGAAACCAACAGGAAATAAGTGTAGATCTTTGAATTTGGACAAATCAAGAATGGATTTAAGAAGGTTTTTGCTTGTGGGGTTTTTTTTAGGTTTTATTTCCTAGTTATCAGTAGCTAGGAAAGCTGCTGAATATTTTTTCCTCTGTTGCTTTTGCTGACCAGAATCATCTGTACATAAATCCCCAACACCCTTTTGAAATTTTTTTCTTTAAATTGGGTCAGATTATTCATGTAAGTCTCAGATCCCTCCCCTACCAGGAGTACTGCTCAATTATCAAAAGTATAGTTTTCCTAGCATCACAGGCATTGGGTAGCCTGATACGTGGAAATACTTGTTAACGTGTGTGGCTGAGTCAGATTCTCGGCTTACTTTATGGCTAGGTCGCTGACCTTTTTTGAGATAATGTGGCTAATGCTTCATTCATTACAAACTGCAGTTGAAATGTTTGTCCATCTCTGTCAGGTAACAAGAATTCCTTTCCCTCTTATTCTTCAGCAGTGAAGTTCTACACCACTTACATAGCTGACATGCTTCCATTTGATGTTAATAGACTCAAACTTTTGAACCTTGATATCTCAGAGCCTTCTCACCGAATGGAAAAGCTCTAATATTTTTAATCATAATCTAGTAGAGCCTGTGCCACAGTCATGGTTCCCAGGACAAGTTCACCTCTGAGGTTTACACTGCTGTGCTTAAACTCCTGAAGCCCTCAGGCTTTATGTTGCTTTCATGACTGTAATTTTGCACTTCTTCCTGGAGATTCCCCACCCATACTTGAGGTGTTTTTGTGGTGAATCGTCACTAGCATTGTGAATATCCCGAAGCAGAAATCAAATTTAGCTATAACTAAACTTCTGTGGGCACATTGGCAGCTCCCTTCTTTAGTGCTTGCCTTTGAATGTCCATTTATGGTTACCAGGAATTCTGAGATTCAGAAGAAATGAAAATGTGTCAAACTCCACCCCATTTATGTAACAGCAGTCAAAGCATTAGACTGTGTGCCTATTTAGTATTTCTAAGACTTGCTTCATGCTTCAGAGTCACGTACCAGTAAACTCTGAGTCTTCAGGAACAGTTAGTTGACCATAAGTAGATTTTCTTGTTTTCTAAAAGACTTGACTCCATTTTGAATTAAAACAAGTTGAACTGTTAGCCTATTAATGGCGTTTAGATTAAGCTTAGAGTCTGGTTCCAGCCTGTGGAAGAATGGAATGCTGAGAATGGAGCTCAAAGTTGAATAAAGTTTATAATATTAAACACCTCCACCTACTTGAATCTTTTGTACTAAAGAGAGCAAAAGAATTGCACATCATGCAAAATAAGGTTAAATGAAGTACAGTTAAATGAAGAACTAGACTGTTTTTCAGTTACAACCTAAGCATGCACCCAAAACTGTTACCTGGCATGGTCAGACTGAATTGCAGCAGTTAATTCCTCTAGTTTTAAACGGAAATGAACTTCTCCTGTCTTTTATCAGAGTCCCCATTCAGTGGAAGCCTATCTTGTAAATCGTAAGAATGCAAAGGGTAAAAGCCATGTTTAACGTACTGTTCAATGAAGGGGTTCCTTCACTTTTATCAGGGGAGTTAATATTAACGCGGTTGTTAGGGGGAACTTTCCAACTGCTGTTTGGTGAGTACAAGATTTGCATCTTCAATTACTTCATTAGTTGCATGGTAGATACATATTTTAGAGCTCCTAGCAGGTGGAATGGATGATGATGGGGTGAAATAATGCAACACAGAGTAGCAGGATCTTTGATGTGCCACAATATAAAGTCAAAAAGGTTGTAGTCTCCAGGTACTCCTTTGGGACAGGGAATATTTGGAAATACAGAGTGTCCTGTCTACACGGCCCATTGGGGAAAAAGACCCAAAATAACAAGCATTTGTTTTTAAGTCCACTAGCATTAGAAGAAGGAACATTATATTCCTCATATACGGTTATTACAAGGTTTGTGATAGTTCAGCTACAGGAAGAATTGTTTAAATGGTAAGAGAGAGCAGAGAAAATGGGAGAAAAATATAAAAATTAAAACAGAGATATGTAGGAAGGGAAAAGAAAGCTGGACATAATCAGAAGAAGCAGAGAAACAGAAAACTTCATGAGAATTATATGCACTTAAAAAAAATTGGTGCTCTTTGCTATGGTCTTTCAGGAGCCAGGTGACAGTTATATCACATCTAAGACTCCCCTTAGAAGATATACTCGAAACTTTTACTGCAAAGCCTGTTAGTATACTCACAATTCAGAATTTCTGACCACCTTTTCTTATTTTTAAACTTGGATCTTGTTTTCTCATTTTTAACTGGTTCCCACAAGACTACTTTTCTCAAATTATTAACTTTAGTAGTAGAAAAGCTATATAAAGGCAAGGTTACATTTGTCTGTAAAAATTCTGTTAAACTTGTCAGATGACTGATAAAGTATGTTGTGAAAGTAAATAGGCTCAAGAGTGGGGACAGCTTGGTGCTAACTGATTATTTTTCAAAATAGTGCATTTTTTAAGTATTTTCATTTTTCGCATGCTTTGGTAGGTACTATAGGATAATTTGATAGCTGAAGAATTTATTGAGATAGGCTACTTTATAGAAAACTTAGATTCATTGAACCTTTTCCTGCTAGAAATGAAGAGAAATGAGATTGTTTCATTAGTGTCATAAACAGCTTGGTGATGTATCTGTTTGGAATTCATTTATTACTCTGCTTGCAGCTTTTAAGAATCTGACTGTAGCTCCTTCCTTTTGTTCTGGGCTCTAAGAGTATCTTCCATATTCTCATGCTATTGAAGCTGTTGTCTAAGCGTGTTTATTACTCTTACAGTATCTTCAAAAGTTTCTCTGATTAATTTGAAGGACTTGTACAGTTGTGGAAAATAATTTTTAGAAATAATTTATGTTTCATTTCTGGATAAAGACACATGCAGTTACCTGAATCTTAAAGCTTGTAACAAACCAACAAGTATACAACATTTTGTTGTTCGATAGTTGTCTCTAAAGCTGAAATGCAGCCAATGAGCTTGTTTTTTAACCCTTATGAATGAAAAAAGATCTTCACGTTGTCTACTTTGTTTTCACATCAGTGGTAATGTTAATGTGGTTCCAGTCACGATGACTGCATAGCAAAGGGTATTTCACATGTCTTAGGCTTGAGAGAAGACAGATCCACTGTTGCTCCCCTACCTGTTCATTGTCTGTCAGTCATTTTAGTAACCTTTGATTATGTAAGACCCATCTCTGCTAGCTGTTAACATTATCATGTCTTTTGACATTTGGTCTACTTAAAAAAAAATTCCTTGAGCTGTCCAGTTACATTGAAGTATTCCTGATGGCCTCCAGGCAGCTTAATGGAAGTTCCTTTCGCTTTTGAGAGACAGGTGGAAATACATGTATTTTTCCAGTATCATACTTAGTTTAAAACAACTGTTTTAGTAAACTTTGGTAGATGATTTTTAATATTTTATTAGCTTTTCTGTAGCATTCATATGTTAATAAGGAAATGCAGATTATTTTGTGGGGGCCTACATTCCATCCTTCTTGTCATTGAAGGGAACAAATGTTTTTTTTGTGAACAACAAGGTCAGTGTTTGCCAGTGTACTTTGACAGCATCCTAAGAGGGCAGTCAAGACATCAAGGGATGTTCAGTTTTGCGACATCCAATACAAGTAACATAATGATAAGCTGGAGTGATTCTAGTGGAGAGCCATCAGAATGCTCAGAGCTGGAGCACCTGCCCCGTGAGTTGCCATGCTGAGGAGGTGGTTTGTTCTGTCTGGCAGCTGGGGCACCCAGCAGCAGCACCCCCAGTGCTTACGAGGAGGTCACCAGGAGGATGGAGTCACCCTTCACAACAGGGCATAGTGGGAGAACCAGAGAACATCAGTTGAAACAGGAGGTTCTGACTTAGTGCAAGGAAAAATGTTTTCACCACAGCTAAGCATGAGTGCAGGCAGTCTCCATCCTTGGGAGATGGAGACTAAATCTTTGAGCCATCTGATCTGATTTCATAGCTGACCTTGCTCTGAGCAGGATGTTGGACCCGACAGCCCTGAAATCCCTTCCAGTCTGAATTATTCAGTAACTGTGTTTTGCATTTGCATTGTTGAGATCCTCTTTTAAGGGGTAATTTTTCTGGGAAATAAATGGAAAATTATGCAACAATGTGCTAGCATCTCATATTTGAATTTTGCTTCTTTCTTAAGTTACTGCAAACACCAAGACCTTCGATTACATTAATTCTTCGGGGAGTAGTTGCTTTGCTGTCCATCACTGCTTACTGTAGCACTTTTAGGAACACATCTTTGACAGATAACAAGGTATGCCTGTACTTTGAACTCTGCTTATCAGGAAATCAAACCTGTTATGTATGATATAAAGGACATACCAGTCATTTGCTTAATTAAGGCAGTTTGAACTTTAACCTTGTGACCTACTCTGACAGGCTTTCAGTGGGGAAGACGTAGTTGGGGAGCAGACTCTGCTGATATGGTAGTTGGATATCTCTTTTCTTTTTCAGATGTCACAGGAGGTTTTTGCCTGATAGTGTCACAGTTAGCCCTGTCTCGAAAGTTTTGTTGCTACTTTCTCATTTCACTCCCTGTCCTTTTCTGAGAAGCTTCAGTCACGAGGTTGCCTTTTCTTATTTTTTTCCTTGCTGATCATCCAAAAAGCTCACTTCTTTGTCATCACTGTACAGAATAAAATTTTATGTTTTATAAATTGTGTAACAGGTAAATTTCTGGAGTTAACTTAAAAATCTGTGTGTTCATTTCTGACTGTTTGAAAGAGATGTATGTCACTCACTCCAAACATTTTTCTTCTGTTTCTTGCTGTCTGTGGGTTTAGCTCCTTTTAGATTGTATTTGTTAAAAGGAGACATTTTAGTATTGCCGTTGTCACTTATATAAATTGCTGTTCTGTCAATCATTTCACATTGATGTTTTCATATATTTACATCTAAAAGAACCTTAATGAATTTTCTATTAAATCAGAGGAGCAGCAGCATATGCAACATATATAACATATAGACAATAAATGCTGTTGTGGAAGATAGAGGATAATATAGTTGATAGATATTTAAGTTTTGTCTCCTAAATGGTGTGGGACTTTTCAGTTTCTAATGTATAAAATGTAACTTGAATTTGATTATGTGGACTGTTATCATTGTTACTCTTTCTGTCTCTTGAGTTTACTCCAAAAATTTTATCAAAGTTGCATGAGTTGCTTATTCGTCTTTTCTCTGTAGCTTCTCTCTGTAGTGGTTATTCGTCTTTTCTCTGTGTGTAGGGCTACAACATACCTGTATACCCACTGGACAACTCATAATCTTTAAAATACCTTTGCAACCCAGTTTTAATTTTCTGTTTAATTTCATCTGCTGTCTTTAGAAATTACTGCAGTAGAATATTCAGAGATGGAAATATGCTAAGGACCAGTTGTGTACTGAGAGGATCAGTAGACCTACGTCAAAATGTATTTGAGTAAAACTACATGCATATATTGGCACTCCAAAAACTTGCTGAATAGTGTGTTAATGTGCCGTGACTCTAGTTTGAGGGATCGAGTCTTTCCAGAACATACCATTTTGTGTTATAGTCTGTTGTGTCCATTTCCCCTAATTATCTTCTGCAGACTTTTGTTAGAGGTGAAAAAAATCAAAAGAACAGTTTAATATCTAATGGTCACTTTATCCAGAATCACAGGAAAGATAATATTTATACTGATTTAACTATCTCATGATAAGTTATCTCAGTGGCTTCTGTGACTGGAGAGTTTTCTATGTTTTATCCAAGAGGAAAAAACAGTTTGAGCAACAGTTTCATAGTCTTTGCATAACCGTTGACTCCAGTTTATATCTGTGTGAGCAATGAAGAGCAATGTTTGTAGTGCCATAATAAAAATTAAAATGAACTATTTTAGTAGCTTCTGATATACTTCCAATCTGGTCAGGTACCTCTCATTTGCTACAGTAGAAATTTAGTTCAACTATATTCCAGAAACTACCATTATTAATGAATATTTTAATGAAATAATAGTAATATTTCCAGAAAAGCTATTACTTTGTTTAAGGAGGTAAGTTGTTGAATCATTACTGAAATTGTTTGGAGGCATAAAAAAATTATATGAACAGGAGAAAGAATTATCAAGCCAGAGAATTATAAATGTATGTTAAGCGTTTGAAATTTAGCATAAAGTAATATTGAAAGTTGATGCTTTTCTTTTTTTTAGTGTTTTATACCAAAGAAGTTCCTGCTGAATTTTCTTCAGGTTTGTTACATATTTCACAGAATCACGAAATGTGAGGAGTTGGAAGGGACCTCGAAAGATCATCTAGTCCAACCCACTGCTAGAGCAGGATTACCTAGATTAGATCACACAGGAACAGGTCCAGATTGGTCTTGAATGTCTCCAGAGAAGGAGACTCCACAACCTCTCTGGGCAGCCTGTTCCAGTGCTCTGTCACCCTCACAGTAAAAAACTTTTTCCTTACATTCAAATGGAACTTCCTGTGTTCCAGCTTGAACCTATTGCCCCTCATACTATCACTGAGAAGAGCCTGGCTCCATCCTCCTCACACTCGCCCTTTCATATCTATAAACATTAATGAGGTCACCGCTCAGGTTCCTTCAAGCTAAAGAGACCCAGCTCCCTCAGCCTTTCCGCCTAAGGAAGATATTCTGCACCCTTCATCATCTTGGTGGCCCTGCGCTGGACTCTCTCAAGGAGTTGTATGTCCTTCTTAAGCTGAGGGGCCCAGAACTGGACACAATATTCCAGGTGCAGTCTCACCAGGGCAAAGTAGAGCAGGAGAAGGACCTCTCTCGACCTACTTGATCTTTCGAGGTCTCTTCCAAGTCATAACATTCTGTGATTCTGTGATTCTGTGAAATATATAACAGACGTGAAAAAAATTCAGCAGCAACTTCCTTGGTGTAAAATTCCAAGGATGTCACTGGCTTTCTTGGCCAGATTGCTGGCTCATGGTCATCCTGCTGTCTACCAGGACCCCCAGGTCCCTCTCACCTACACTGCTCTCCAACAGGCCAGTCCCCAACCTATACTGGTACCTGGGGTTGTTCCTCCCCAGATGCAAGACCCTACACTTGCCCTTGTTCAATCTCATTCAATTTCTCCCTGCCCAGCTCTCCAACCTGTCTGAATCCTGTTGAATGGCAGCACAACCTTCTGGGGTGTCAGCCACCCCTCTCAGCTTAGTGTCATCAGCAAACTTGTTGACTGTGCACTCTATTCCCTTGTCCAGGTCAACAATGAATACACTGAATGGTCCCAGTACCACTTCTTGAAGGACTCCACTAGTTACAGGCCTCCAGCCAGACGCTGCCCCGTTAATGACAACCTTTCTCATATCAAAACCTTTCACTCTTACGATGAAGATTACTTTCTAAATCAATCAATATACATTACTTGCCGATTAATCTCTCTACTATTCCTTGCCTTTTTGTTGATTTATTACATTCACTAAACTGTACTACAGAGCTGAGATCCTTTTCAATCTATTACTTCAAAGTGAATTTTAAAAAAAATTTAAGTATCTATCTGTTTGAGCAAAGATATCATTTATGCCATGAGAAGTCTAATAATGCTTATTCCACTGTTTGTCCAGTTGTGGGTTCCACTGCAGTACAGCATGTTTCTCCTACCTTCAAGATTGGAGATTTTTGCCATTTTATAAGCTAGTGCAGACAGATGTAAAGGATAGCTTGGTGCAGTTTATTGAGGTTATGCCAGAGACAGTATAACTGTATTTTAATAAAATGGTGGAATCTTTTGTCTTTCTTCGGGGTTATTTTGAAGTTTTACTGAATCAATTTGGTGAAGTGATATTTACCACTTTTGGATTTACACACTAAATATCTCTGTACCTACCTCTCCTGAGATAACTGATCTGGTACGTATTCTCTGACCAACTGTGTATAGTGATGGTTTCAATGTTTCATGTTTATACAGTGGTTCATAAATTTAGAATTCATCATCCCCAGAAGCATAAATGAGAACATAAGGATTTCACCGTGAGGGTGATGGAGCACTGGAACAGGCTGCCCAGAGAGGCTGTGGAGTCTCCTTCTCTGGAGACATTCAAACCCACCTGCATGCTGTCCTGTGCAACCTGCTCTAGGTGATCCTGCTCTGGCAGTGGGTTGGACTAGATAATCTTTCGAGGTCCCTTCTAATCACTCTGTGATTAGAATCACCCTTCTAATCACCCTTCTTATCACTCTGTGATTCTGTGATCTTGACTAGGATATATAAACAAAGAGAAAGTCAACTGGCATTAGACTCCTAAAAATTACCAGGATGTTTCTGTTCTCCTATTGTGTGTATTGCAAAAAAAAAAGGTTGTGAGGAAGAAACAGTGAAATAATATCCCATTCCTTATTATATGCTTGGTTTTTTCCAGGTGCTTTCTTTTTGTTAAGGATGTTGTTATTAATATCTCTATACTGATAAAGTTCAGTTATATTATTTGAAAATATTTTGCGTTTATTTCATTGAATCACATAACAGTTAATCAAGATGATGATAGCTTAAACCAAGTAATAACAGTCTGGGCAAGTGACTCTGAGCAAACTAGAAACGCATCGTCAGCAATGAATTAACACAAAGTAGCAACCACATCCTGTTTAATTTTATTTTAAAAAAGCGTGACAGGAGTTGCTTATCATTTTTACAGTAGCCCAAAAAGTAAGTGTGCTCTTTCAGGAAGTGGATTCAACCTCTACCAGACCTCCAGAATTGAGAGAAAACTCCTGACTGAAGGTTTACAATGAATTTCTCATGACTGAAATATAACTTGCAAGCACAGGCTAGGCTAGACTCGGCTCAAGCAGTCTCTACCATTGTTGTCAAAGCTGTGGCTTTGTGCAGGAGCAAATCTTAAGTTTCACAGAGTCAGAGTCAAGTAAAAGGAAGCAGCACAATTGCATAGTCCAGGGATAAGGAAGCAGATGGACTTCAATCCATGCCAGTCAGCATGATTTAGCAGATGTATCTAAACTAGACTCATCTTTCATATTGTCCATTCTCCCAATTCTTAAAAGAGATGGAACACTTGTTGTGGTTATTAGGTCACTGTAGCTGTTGCTGTCCTAGAGGAATAAACATAAATATCAGTGGAGACCTTTACAGTAATTCATCAAGATGTGCCTTTTACATGTATATTCTACAATTGCACCTTGCTGTGTTTCAAGTTAGTGAGATCTCCCCTTCCCTTCCCTTCCCTTCCCTTCCCTTCCCTTCCCTTCCCTTCCCTTCCCTTCCCTTCCCTTCCCTTCCCTTCCCTTCCCTTCCCTTCCCTTCCCTTCCCTTCCCTTCCCTTCCCTTCCCCTGGTGTAAGACACAAGAATACCTAGGAAGTAAGCATGTTCTTATCAGACACTGCAGGGAAAATTGTCCAATCCAGTGCACACTGGGCATTGTTCTAGTTAGGGCAGAAATAGTACATGGATTCCACATACCAAAGAACTCCATTTACTGCATAGGGAATTTTGGGTTTAACTATCCTGATACTACAAGTAGTGTAAAACAGCTGTTTATCTCTCTGGATCTGGATATTTGGAACCAGCACTTCCTACAGACTGCACAATAGTATGTGGAAGTGTTGCCCCTGAGAAAGTTGTTTCGACAGAGTAAGGATTGGAGACCCAATACATAACAAATGCTTAGAATGCTGCAAAACACAAAAATCTGCTTTGAAGCAAGCAGCTTTAAACAAAGCTTCTAAGCTGTCTCTCAAACAGATTTTACTAAACCACATGCAGAAGTACTGTATGTTTAATTACTTGATATGTAGCAAATGTAACATCTGGCAAGAACTTGCATGTTACATCATGTTTACCCTTTGGCATTTAAGCTATATGTTTCTGGATTTTTTTATTTTTTTTAAATAACAGTCTGAAACAGGAATACAGGTCTGGTTTTTTAAAATAAAAATCTAAGACAGGAATACATTTCTGGATTATTTTAAATAATATAACAGTAACTGTACTGGCAAAAATCTCAGCATGTTATTTGGGAAAACAAATTTTAGATTAAAACTATTTCAGCAAACAAATCTTTCATTGTTGAAACAATCTGAAGATGGCACATTTCATCTGCTGTTTAATCATTATTTAATCCTTCCCCAAGCTCAGGAGTGATGCATCCCCATAAAGAGGGAGTCAGGCAGAAAGGCCCAGAGGCCTTCATGGATGCGCAAGGAGCTCTTGGACAAACTCAAAGGAAGAAAGGAAGCCTACAGAGGGTGGAAGCAGGTACAGGTACCCCTGGGAGGGTTACAGAGAAGCTGTCTAAGCAGCTAGGGATCAAGTTAGGAAAGCTGATAGAATTAGATCTGGCCAGGGAGGTCGAGGGCAACAAAAAAGCTTCTATAGTTACATCAGTGATAAAAGGGCACTTGCTGGAATGATGCAGGAGACCTAGCTACCCAGGATATGGAGAAGGCTGAGGTACTTAAGGAATTTTTTGCCTCAGGCTCACCAGCAAGTACTCTAGCCACTGTACCCAGGTCACAAAAGGCAAAGGCAAGGAGACCGGGAGAATGAAGAGCCACACAGAGGAAGATCAGGTTTGATAGCATCTAAGGAACCTGAAGGTGCACAGCTCCTGCACAAGGCCCTGACGAGATGCATCTGCAGGACCTGAGAGGGCTGGCAGATGAAGTGGCTAAGCCACTTCCCATCATATTCCAGAAGTTGTGACACTGATGAAGTTTGCACTGACTGGTAAAGGGGGAACATAAACCCCATTTTTAAAAAGGTAACTGGAGAACTACAGGCCAGTCAGTCTCAGCTCTATGCCTGGCAAGATCATGTAGCAGATGCTCCAGAAAAATGTGCTCAAACATATGGAAAATTAAGGGGTGACTGGTGACAGGCAGCATGTCTTTGCTAAGGAGAAAATTGTGCCTAACAGATTTGGCAGCCTTCTGTGATGGGGTTACAGCACTAATGGGTAAGTGAAGAGCAACAGACATCATCTACCTGGACTTGTGCAAAGCATTTGACACTGTCCCTCATGACATGCTTGCTCTAAATTGGAGATACATGGATTTTTTAAATGAACCATTCAGTGGATAAGGAATTGGCTAGACAGGGGTCCACATGGAGGTCTGTGACAAGTCTTGTTCCTCAGGGGTCAGTACTGGGACTAGCACTGTTTAACATCCTTATCAATGACATGGTCACAGTGGCATGGGCTGCATGAAAAGCAGGTTGAGGGAAGTGATGGTGCCCCTCTACTCTGCTCTCATGAGAACACACCTGGAGTACTGCATCCAGCTCTGGGGTCCCCAGTACAAGAAATATACTAAGCTGTTGGAGCAAGATCAGAGTAGGGCCATGGAAATTTTCAGGGGGCTGAAGCACCTCTCTTACGAAGACAGGCTGAGAGAGGTGGGGTTGTTAGCCTGGAGAAGAGAAAGGTACAGGGAGGCCTTACTGCAGCCTTCCAGTACCTGAAGATGGACAACAGAAAGATGGAGAGGGACAGTTTGTCAGGGAATATTGTGATAGGACAAAGGGTAATGACTTTAAACTGAAGGAGGGAAGATGTAGATTAGGTATTAGGAAAAAGCTGTTCACTGTGAGGGTGGTGTGACATTGAGCCAGGTTGCCCAAAGAAATGTGTAAGCCCCCTTCCTCAAACTGCTGAAGGCCAGGTTGGATGGGGCTTTGTGCAACCTGGTCTAGAGGAGGGTGTCCCTGCCCATGGTGGGGGGTGGCAGGGGAAACTAGATAATCTCTGAGGTCCCTTCCCACCCAAACCATTCTATGATTCTATAATTCATAGCCTTTAGTTGGAGATACTTAAATTTGGTTTTAAGTGCATTGTTATTTTAGTCCAGATTAGAAATAACATATTTGATAGACATTAGTGAAGCAATAAATGGTACAAAAATGTCTCCAAAGTCAGTGTAACAACCCCTGTAAAATACATATGTTTAAACGAAGAATGTAATTTTCTTACCCATTTTGTAGTAAATATTAAACCAGACTTCATTTATGAAACCAGTGAGATACATGAAGCATCAGACTTAGGTTCGGTGCTTCAGAAACTAAGCAATGAAAGCATTTGAAACTAAAGATCAGAGTGTTCACTTAGTGTGGAGTCTGTGAACTGTATTCATGGGAAATTGATTGCTCAAAACCAAGCCAACTAGTTTTTAGTAGCCAGGATCAAAAAGAGAACCAATCAAAACAAGATCCTTTGAGTGCCCATGTTTGGACTGGAGTCTCATGCGTTGCTCCATAAATGGACAGTGTATGTTCAGTCTGTTACATGATTGAATTTAATTTAGGCATATCTAGGCTGATGTTACTTCTTTTGTGACTCCCAAGTGGCACAATGAAGGGTAAGGAAAGTTCTGTCTGTACTTTTATGCTTAACTTTGCACTTTTTGGAAATGAGGACGCCTTAACAGCCAGACTTAGTTGCAGATGGCAAGGAAGTTAAACTGGGATTTGAACTTCCATGTTGAAAGAAGTACTGTTAGGATTTGATGAAGGATGCTGAAGTATCAGGATGATACAGGAGCTGATGGAGAGTAAGTCTGTAAGATAAGAAGGGAAGCTGAATAGGTTAGGAACACAGGTGAGAATGAAAGCAGATGCTTTTGAGTAGAAAGAATGAAAATAGAATTGGAAATCAGGAGAAAACTGGGCTGGTGCTTGAGAGAGAGAGAGAGAGAGGTGTGCAAGAACATTAGAGAACATGTTTGGGCCAGAAGTCAGAGGTTTGCAGTAGGGTAGGTGCAGCAGAAAACGCCTGTAGCATTTTGGTTTCTCTGCAAATTTGGCACTGAACCCAAACACAGACGTGTACAAATAGGAGAGTATATTGTAATTGCTCTAAAGATCTTAGATCTGGAACTGACCCATGTGTGGAGTCAGAATGATTTCACAACTTACTGGGTTTTTTTTTTTCCATTTTAAAACTCAAAAGCAATGTCTAAAATACATCCTAAAGAGCTTTAGGTTGTTATAATCCAGTTTCAAAATTAGAAAGGGTTGGCATTTTGTATAATTTTGGTTGCTCTTCCTCTAGTAAATGTATTATTTGTATTTACAAGCTTGGCATTCTTTCCTATTAACAAACTTAATACTAGGATTTTCTCCTTGAATGCTTAATTTTACAAATTTATTGTCTTCTAATGTAAGTAATTGTTCAGTTTCACTTTCAAGGGGTACTGCTGACTCTTGTTTTTGTCAGTGAGATAGTGGTAAAAAGGCTCTGTTTTTTGTTAGGTAAAAACAAATTGGGGTTGCTATCTCAGTACTTATGGGATGCTTACAAGAAGTTGGAAATGATATGTGAATATCACTTTACACACTTGTTTGAATACCAGTATTAGGGTAGGCTATGCTAGATGTGTTTCGTAGTTCCTCCATTCAAAAAGCAGCTGGCTGCCATACTTTCTTCAGTACACAGACTACTAGTTTTATTATGAAATCTTCTAGTTTCCTGATTCTGTGTAGGTTTTTAAAAGTTACTGTATCATTATATAGTGTGTCCAGAGGGCTGAGGGAGGTGATTCTGCTTCTCTAATCTCCTAAGACCCCACCTTCAGTACTGCATCCAGGTCTGGGTTCTCAGTACAGGACAGACATAGAGCTGTTGGAGTGAGTCCAGAGGAAGGTCATGAAGATGATCAGGGAGCTGGAGCTCCTCTTCTATGGTGGGCTAGTTCAGCTTGGAGAAGAGAAGGTTCTGTGGAGACTAATTATGGCCTACCAATAATTAAAGGGTCCTACAGGAAAGTGGGATAGGGACTGTTCACCTGGGAGCATGGTGATGGGACAAGGGGCAGAGGCTTCAAGCTGAAAGAGGTACGTTTGGATTAGACGTTAGGAAGAAATTCTTTCCTGTGAGGGTGGTGAGTCACAGGAACAGGTCACACAGAGAGATTGTGGCTGCCCCCTCCCTGGCAGTGTTCAAGGCCAAGCTGGATGAGGCTTTGGGCAACCTGATCTAGTGGAGGGTGCCCCTGCCTATGGTCAGAAGGGGGGTGGGGGTGGACCTAGATGATCTTTGAAGGCTCTTCCAATCCAAAGCATTCTATGATTATCCACCATTTGCAAAAGCAGATTCCTCTGATTGAAAAATCTTAAAGCTATTTTTTCACACCTGAGTTTGAGTCCTTCTTTGAGTATTCCCTCTTTACTTTAAAAAAAAAGCCATCGGGATGTGAGGTTTTTTTATTACTCAATCTGTAATTTTTCTTTCATTCCCAATCATCATTCTTCTGTGAGACAAAAAAAAACCCCTCTACTCTAGAAGTTTGTTAAAATTTCTTGATGAAGAAAAATCCTGCACACCCACATTCCACTATTTTTTTCCATAATAACATAGGGTGGTTCATTTTTTGTGGGTAATTTTTTTACCCCTCAGAGACCATCTAGAGTGAAGGAATGTATTTTGACATTGTGTTACATGACTCTGTACACACATACACACACACTCACTTGTTCTGAAACAGTAGTCAAGAAACCAGAGATACTATCTGGCCAAGTAAAATCAAGTATGACAAAGAAACTCTGCATGGTGCTACAGTGGAGGAGTTACTAGTGAGTTTAACAGTGTAATAAGGTCAGAAGAATCACAGAATGTTGGAAGTTGGAAGGGACCTCAAAAGATCATCTAGTCCCCCCACCCCTGATTGAGCAGAATCATCTAGAGAAGATCACATAGAAACGTGTCCAGATTGGTCTTGAATGTCTCCAGAGAAGGAAACTCCACAACCTCACAGTGAAAAAATTTTTCTTTATGTTCAGATGGAACTTCCTATGCTCCAGCTTGGACCCATTTCCCCTTGTCCTATCACTGGTCAACACTGAGAAGAGCCTGCCTCCGTCCTCCTCACACTCACCCTTAACATATTTATAGACATTAATGAGGTGTCCCCTCTTCTCCAAGCTAAAGACACCCAGCTCCCTCAGCCTGTCCTCATGAGAGAGATGTTCCACTCCCTTAATCATTTTGGTGGCCCTGCAGTATATACAGTGAGTAGAACCATATGTACAGTAGAACCATATAGACAGTGAGTAGAACCATAGTGACCATATAACTAGACCTTTTATTTGATAGCCTATTAATACCCCTTCTTCTGCCTACACACATACACACACACACTGATGTGCTTATTGTTACATTATGTTGGAAGAGGTGCAGAGAAGTATGTGTAGCCTGTATTTATCCATATTTCCAGGGTGTAACCTCTGTATGGAGCAGGTCATTCAATCTCAGACTAATTTAAGGTCTGAAGCTGTGTGCTGGAAGGCATTCCCAATTATTTTGTGCAAAAGCAGAAGATATGAATTCATTGCTGAAAGTCAATAAATATGACTTTTTATGAAAAGTTTCATTTATGTGTTGCACTGCACATCAGTTGGTTGGATGAAGACTTCCTCTTTATGAAGAGTTACTAATTTTGGAAAAAAACAGTCTTCCCAGGATTGTAAACAATGTGTATAGCAGAACAGGTTTAGTGTCACATCTACAGCCAGTCATGTACAAAGCGAGGAGAATGTAAGAGCATGGAAACTATTTTTATGTGGTAAAACAAAAACAGTCAGGGAGCAGTGATGAAATACTTGAATGTAACAGCACCTGAAAAGCATCCACAAGCAAAACTGACAGCGGTAGTTGATAATTAGGTAGATAGTTGGCATTTAGCGGTTTGATTGCAGTAACTGTTTGCGAACAAATGTCATACTATTGAAAAAGAAAATTGTTTTAAAAGGAGCAACGTTTTCATGAGCTCAGTAGGCAGAACTTCCAATCTCTGCTCCGGCAGCCTGCGTGGGAACAATCTCAGTCGTGCATTGGGCTGTTTACTCATACAGGGATGCCTACAGAATGATTATAAATGGCATCATAATGACACCTGTTTGTTCCGTTTAAGTTAATTCCAGTGAAAATTACTTCCTCTTTGTGCTTTAGAAACATTCCTACATCTGGAATCCTCAGTGAAAATACTTGAAGTAATCCCCTTGTTTTTGTTAAATGCTCTCAATCCCACCTAAAGACCAGGTGCTAAATAGGATGGAAATGTGTTACAACTACAACAATGCTATTTGATAAATGACAGCTAACAACAGTCACGCTGAGTTAAAGGTTTATCTGGTATTCTAACAATTTGTTGTTAGGTGACTTTTGTGTGAGAAGTACCATTTTGCATTTAATAGCTGTCCAAGTATTTCTCTGCTGTGGTTTTGCTGAGTATCCTCTGGAGTGTTTTGTAGCATCCACACCATCCTGTGGTAAGGAATTTTACAGCATTTACGTCTGAAAAAAGACTTTCTTTGTTTTCATTCTTCTGCTAGCATTATTAGATGCCTTCTTTTTCATCTGTTGGGAAATGAGGTTGATTTCTATTCTCATTCTCCATGGTGCTCATGATATCGCCAGTTCTTCCTTTGCTGTACATCATCTCTTTTCCTAGCTGTAGAGTCCCAGATTGCTTAAGTAATTCCTTCCACGTAGTGCAACTACAGATGTGCATGATGTTGCTGGTTGTCAGAGGTAGTCCATACTACCCTTCTTTCATGCTTTAGCAGTTCTATTGTATTTCTTGTGAGGAACAGTATTCCTTGTACTAGAACAGTTGTCATTATTCAGTGTACAGGCAGCAGCATGGAGTTCTAAAGTGATGTGATGATACCTGTATTTTCCCTGTTGCTTTCACAGTGACTTTGAAAATGTTGATTTTGACCATTTAAAACTGATCCAAAGTTTTCATGGATTTATCTAATGCAACCACAAGATTTCACTCATGAATTAAGCTAGGAGCTCATAATTTTATGTGTATAATTTGGATTATTTTTACAAATTATTATTTTTGCATACATGTATCTCCTTTGATTTTCATGTTATTTAATGCTAAGATTCATAAGGTTTTCTACTGTTCTTCACCCATGTTTTCCACAGTCTAGCAATTTAGTATTCTATCAGCAAACCTTTTTATCCCTCTTTTTTTGAGATTGCCTGTTAAGTAGAATGAGTAGAATGAATTAAGTCCACCTCTAAGTGGAATACTACTTATCTGTCACCTATAGTTACCTAATAGTGATATTCTCAAAAATATAATTAATTTTTGCTCTTTGAGTTGTTCTAAATGACTGGAAATTAATACACTGCTGCGGTCTATTATTTCTTACTCTATTTGGATATGGGAAAAAGCAGTGTAGCTGATATCTCTGATATCCCAAAGGGATAACCCAAGGGATGCACCACTGATAATACCACTGATACCAAATACCATGCTCCCTATTGTGTGTAAGACGTGCTGAAGACGGGAGACAAAATCTTAGTATCTCTCCCATAAAATGACTTCAGTGCATACCTTTGTGTACCAAGAAAGAGAATCATATTGGTCTAACGTACTCTTTTTACAATGACACATACACTAAGGTCATTGTTATTTCTGCATGAACCACATATTCATAAAAGCCATGGACTGAGTTTTTCATGCACTTTGTTTTATTATTTCAGTGTTGAATTTATGTAATAAAGTTTCAAATACAGGTTACAACAGCTACATCGACAACCACACTAAACTCTTAAAAAAGTATTATTTTCTGAAATTTATACCTGTAATGAACTTAGCACGTTTGTTTTGGAATCATCAACACTTTTTTTTTTTTACTTTTTTTTTTCCCTTTCAGGTATAGACAAATGCAGCTTGGCACAGAAAGCAAAGTAGCCGAACTTCTTCACCAAAGTAAGTTAAAGTCTTTTGAAACTGAACATGTTCAACTCATGCAACAAGAAACAGCTAAGAATCTTTCACAGTGCCAAATGGAATGTGAGAAATACCAGAAAAAGCTGGAGGTATGTTATACAGAGACACTTTATGGGGCATTATTTAAAATGGAAAAGCTTGAGGGGGAAAACATACCAAAGAACATACACATCTGAATTAGTATCTCCACCAAATTCTGCTCAAGCGAGATCTAATGATAAAGCTTATTAGGTTTGATCAGTTCAGTGGAAAATAAGACATAGAGGAGAGGAAGAAGGTGAAAAAAATCTCTTGTACAGAGATGTCCTCAAATGGTGAAATAATCACAAAAACTAAATCATCATTTCCAACTCTTTTCTCTTCTGAGTTAAACTTACCTCCTTCTTTTCTAACTCCTGTCCCACCCCAGGCTGCACAGGGAGAGATGGGGAATGGGCGCTGGGATCAGTTCATAACAGCTCCTCTCTGCTGCTCCCTCTGCCTCCTCACACGTTTACCCTGCTCCAGTGTGTATCCTCCATGGGCTACAGCTTCCTTCAAGAGAAAATCTGTTCCTGCTTGGCCTCTGCACAGGTTGCCTGCAGTTCCTTCAGGGCATGTCTGCTAGCTCCAGGATGTCATCCTTTGTGGGCTGAAGCATGGATATTTGCTCTGGCATGGCCTTCCATGAGCTGCATGGGGACAGCCTGCCTCGCCATGGTCTTCTCCATGGGCTGCAGGGGAATCTCGGAGCTGGTGCCTTGAAAACCTCCGCCTCCTCCTACTCTGCTGTCCTTGATGTCTGCCGAGTTGTTCCTCTCGCATTTTTTCCTCACAGTCCCCTCTCTGCTCTGCTGTTTTTCCAGAGGCATCACCACTTCAGCCAGGGCCCCCAGTCTCACACTATAGAGGCCCGTGAAGCCCCTGGCTACCAGTGCCTGAGCACCTGCACCTGATGCACCTGTTTACATTGAGTTGAATGACTTGGACCTTTTTAATTCTACAAGCTTAGAATTTGCTATTTTTCAAAAATATATCACAGAATCACACACAGAACATGAGGAGTTGGAAGTGACCTCGAAAGATCATCTAGTCGAACCCCCCTACCTGAGCAGGATCATATCCTATTCACCTCTTAGTATTAGAAAGGTGTCCAGTATTCAGCAGAGCAAACCTACTTAAAAAAAAAAACAACAAACTAACATGTGAAAAGTTAGTCCCAAAGTCCTATCAGTGAGTTCAGTTTGTGAGATTGAAATTAGGTTGATAGTGTATGTCAAAAACAAGTGTCACGATAGAGAGGACAGAATAAAACCCCTTTTTCAGAGAAGGATGCTGTTCTTCAAGTCTTATGTTTCTAGTGCTAAACCGCTAGCGTGTTTATGAAAAGGAACTGTAAAGTGGAAACAGAATTAAAGAGTTTTAGATAAAATGTGATTTCTTGTTTTGTCTGTATTGGGACATTGAGATCCTGGCTGATGAGGTTAGCTGTGGTCATGAGCAGTGGGAGTGCCAGTTTTGCTAGACTTTGAGGTGGCTAAACAGATTTTTAATTGTGCAGACATGTCTAAACTTTGAGAAGATAGTTAAATTTGAGTTATATTTCCTCTTTCTCTGTGGATATTTGATCTGAATAACGTCTTGAATATTTGGCATTCGGTTCTACTAGCACTTTTGGCACTTCCTTCTCTCTTTAGAGAGATGCTTTGAAACCAGTGCTCTTTCATTAAGCAGTGTTCTTGCAGAATTTAAATATTTCATGTCTGAAGCTTTCACATTTACTCGTTTTGACTGAATTCTTCAGTTTTCAATTTCATTTCTTATATATAATATCAATGTACTAAGGGGTTTTTCTTTACGCTTTGTAGAGGATATTGATCTTAATTGAATATGTAGTCAATACTGTCTTGTGACTCAGATACAGCTGCTTTAACAAACTCTTGGTTTTAGATGGATTTCAGCATAGAGTAGTTTCTCTTCCTGTGCATACTAAAACTAGGAAGCAGATGGTTTATGTGTTGCCAGATTTTAATCTGTGTATGTTTTCTTCTGTGACACTAGACCAATCATTTTATATTCTAGTGAATTGTTTCTCTAAGCAATGTGCATTTTTCGGTGTTTTTGACAGTAAATCTGATATTACTGCTGTATACACTATACTGTGTATTTATTTCTGTATCTCAAGATCTGTATTCCAGGGTCATCTTGAAAGTTTGGGATTTTTGTTTGGGAAGTTAGTATTGAGCCTAGCTACAGTGCTACTTGGGTATTACTTTTCCTGTTTTGGTGAAGTTTTTTTTTCTGCAAAGCATGTAGATTACTACTTTACTTACCAAGTTTTTTGTTTTTTTTTTATTCTGGTTGGTTTTATAATGTTTATATTGTCACTGGTTTCTGTTTTCAACCCTATATCAAGCTTTTGTGGGGGTTTGTCTAAGCTTAGTGGATTAAGTATTTACATTGATCCTGAATGTTAGTGGCACATTACATTTCAGAAACAAGTAAATAATAATAATAATTAGATCTGAAATACCAGAATATTATATTTGTGCATTTACCAGTCTGTGAAGGAACCTTCTTTTTTCAAATTCATAACTGAAATCTGAATCCAGTTAAAGCAACAAAAATAAATGCATTTACAGTGTTTTGACAACGATGTATTAATTTTTTCAGCTGTTGCCTTGCTTTTCCTGGCTTTCCTTTAAAATCCTTGTAGCTTTTTCAGACAGATTTTCTTAAAATTACTAAGGCCTTAGGAGATAGTTGTGGTACGACCTGAGATTGCAATCTGTGCGAGATAATATACTTGAGAACAGTAACTGTTTTTTATAGTATTTGAATCTTTCCTGTGCAAAAGTTATATGAACTATTTAGTATCATACTGCTAAGGATTTTCCATGTGTTATACTTTGCCTCTTCCGTAACTAGCTGTAATGCTGTATCCCTGATCTTTCCATTATTCATTTTCACAGGTGCTTACTAAGGAATTTTACAGTCTTCAGTCTTCTAGTGAGACACGCATTACTGAACTTCAAACACAGAATTCTGAGTTTCAAGCAAGGCTAGATACTTATGAAAAACTTGAAAAAGAGCTCGATGAGATAATATTGCAGACAGCAGAAAGTAAGTTATAAGTAACTTATATTCTATCTGTAGGTGTTTCTGGCATTATGACAAGATGTCTTGTTTCTCATGGCACTTGGAAAGTATTACAGTGCCTGTCATTCTCCCTCCTTATGCCTGACAATGAAGGTGCAGTAATTATTTTGATAGAAAATATTCATGACAGATTTCTAAAGATATTTGTAAATATGTATCAAATAAACATGAATTTAGACATATAGATATTAAAATTAATCTGTGTTTCTTTTTCCCTCTTTTGTTTTTATTCATTCACTGTAATTAGATACTTTTTTCAGGATTCCCCCATTATTTAAGTATATTTTGAGTACTAGGAAACTTACTTGTTGACAGACAATTGTAGGCTTCATAATACAGTACAGTGATTAGTGTGAATATTTTAATGAATTGGGGGGAAAAAGCTTTCCCTTGTGTTGAATTAATAATAACTAGACATTAAGTAGTTGCTTCTCAGTTTGTTTCAGGTAGTAAATCCTGAATTAAGTTCAGCTTCGATTACTCCTGAAATTTTTTTTTCAGTTGGCAAAAATAACTGCTGTTCTCAAACACTTCAGTATTTCTGTGAAGTCTCTATTGATTTAATTCTCAGCCTAAGTGAATCCACAAAGCAAGTAATTTCTTATTTGAAACTATATTTCAACTCTGATCTTGAAGTCTTTTTAGAGTGTGTGTAAATAGAGTAGGACATTTTAAGATTTCAAACTAATTCATGTATCATCCTGTCCTTTTCTCTTTGCTTTTCAAAAACAAAGTCACAATTTATAAGAAATGTAATCCAGGTAGCAGATCATTGCATCAGCTTTATATATAAAATTTTACCTATATCTATCTATCTATCTATCTATCTATCTATCTGTAAGTAATCACTGGGATGCAGTGATGCCTGGGTATCTTTAGTAATTAGACAGCACAGACTTTATTAATCTTATTATACATCATTATTATTCATTAATAATTACATGTCATAAATAGCTAAAAGTAGAAAAACAGAAGACAGGAAATACAATAATTTTTAAAATTTAATGTGTTCTGGAAATACTACAGTCTGTGTTTCAGAGACTGTAATTCTGGCTGAGGCATCGTACGGAAGACAGAATTTTCTATCAAGTTTAGTGAGAACAAAATTATACTCTACAGTACTATGGTCACTTACTTGTATTTCAGTAATGTGTCATTTTTTCTTCTCTGAGTTATGAAGCCTCTGCTGTTTTACAGGATTTGGGGGTGTTGGTGGGTGTTGGATTATCTGGGCCTTTTAATAAGCTGCATATTTGCATATGTGAGGTGGCTTTTGTCATATTTTTGGGGGGTATTTTTTTTTTAAAACGTGCATGTGGAAGAGATCACTGAATTGTGACTTATTCCCTCATCATCATTATGCATCACATTATTAATATTGAAATAACGTGAAACAGCCTGTTCAGGAAACTATAAAAAAATTTATATACTCCTTACACCATCTGAGTGGTTTCCACATAATTGTCAAGAGTAAACTTTCTTGGTCTTTGTCTGTTCTTCCTCTTCAGGGTAAAATCTTCTCTTTGAGGTGTTTTTGTTGCAGTCTAGTTATCTGATTTTTCTTGTTTCCATTAGTTAGTGTCTTTTTAAGAAAAAAGTTTAACTTATCTGTATCACAGAATCACAGAATGTTCGGAGTTGGAAGGGACCTCAAAAGACCATCTAGTCCAACCCACCTGTGCGAGCAGGGTCACCTAGATTAGATCACACAGGAACACATCCAGATTGGTCTTGAATGTCTCCAGAGAGGGAGACTCCACAACCTCTCTGGGCAGCCTGTTCCAGTGGTCTGTCACCCTCACGGTGAAAAAGTTTTTCCTTACGTTCTCATGGAACTTCCTATGTTCCAGCTTGGGCCCCATTGCCCTTTGTCTCGTCACTGGTATCCTCAAATGGTACTTTTTCGCTAAGTAGTGTAAAAGAACTGTCACTAATAAGTGTCCCCTAACTTGTAAAAATATATTTTACACCACAAAGCCAAGTGAAGAGCCTGGAAAGACATAAAAGAAGAGAAGCACACACCAAGACAGAACATTACTTTGGCTTGAGATGTACAACATTTCCAATTTTTTTGTCTATGTTTGTCATTGTGATCTGACATTTATGTCGACACTACTGACAGATACAAATTTATAGAGCAGGATTTTACTACATTTTTCTGTGACATACAGCACTGAATTTGTAACGGAAAAGAAGCATTATGACAAAGGCAGATTAAAGTATTTTGCAATGTTTTTCTGAACCAGGGGGACTGGAGAGTTTCCTGTCGTAACTAAGGTGCCTTGCAAATCAAAGTTCTGGTCCCTTTGTACTGCCTCAGTAAATTTTTCTGTCATACTTACTGGATTTTCTGTATTGTTTTTCATATAATTAGATACATGACTTAACACAAGTGCTCTACTAGAGGCTTTTCTCTTTCTAAATGTGTTTTCAGATCCTTGTTTCAAATAGCATTAGAAGGGTATTAGATAAGTGAGGAAAGAAGCTATAGGGTTGTGCAGGAGAGGTACTTCTGATTTTGAGGCACTTGAGCATTAGGAAAGATGAGTTAGATAGAACTGTCACATCTTTTCCTAAATTTGTTTCTTCTCTTCCCAACTATTTGATTCGACACAGTTGTTGTGTGTTGCCAGGGTTAGTATTCACTTTTGCTCCCTCCTTCTCACCCCTGCTGCTCCTCCTTTCTCTTTGTTCACCTTTACTTCTCTCTGTCCCTCTGTCTCTGCCCCTGCCTACCTCCAACACAGGCACTTCTTTCCTTTTCCTTTTCCTTTTTTCCCTTTGTTTCCTGTCCCACTTTATCTTACAGGAGAGAGGAAACTTTAATTACACAAGGTGAAATACTAAAATCAGTACACATTTTAATCTTGCTGCTATTGACATTTCTGTTCAAAGCAATTCCAGTGTGTTTTAAATCCTTAGAAATACATTTTAAGAAACCACTCATCTATGGAGGCAGTGATTACTTTGAATATTTTAACTTTTCATAAATGTACGAATCTCCTTCATGCCCTTCTCTGAAAATGGGTATGGCATTTGTTTTGCTCAGGTTATCAGAATTTTCTGATCAGTCCTTTGAAAACCATAGTAGCAGTCTCACAGTGACATCAGGTCCCTCAGTAACCTAGGCTGTGTCCCTTCTGGTCCCATAAATGTATCTGTGTCCAGTTGGCTCATGCACTCCCTGATTTTATTTTCATCTACTTCCTCATGTATTCACAGAAAATTAATTCTTTCATAAAAAATAAAAGCAATCTCATTCTGTACTGCTGAATTATTGTATTTATTGTATTATTTGTATTCTGCAAATATAGCAATAATATGAATATTCAAGGACACTGAATTATTTTCCTTTCATATTACATAAGTCTTGGGTAGTCAGAAAAAGAAAGGGGAAAAGCTTGTCAGCACTGTAAGAAATTAATGTATGGCACTTTATTATTGCTAATTGTGAACAAAATTGTTCCACTTAAGTCCATAAGGTTACACCAACTGAAAATTTAGCTTCTAGAAAACTCTTTATGAGAGTATATAATTATGCATAGAATTGCTTAGATCTTTTTAAGTTCTTGCACTGTAATTATGTTCTTCAACAACACCTTTCTTCATTTGTTTTTCAGTTGAAAATGAAGTTGAAGCTGAAAGGGTTCTCTTCTCTTATGGATATGGTGCTAATGTTCCTACAACAGCCAAAAGACGACTAAGGCAAAGGTAATAAAAGTGCCTCCTGAATTTACTTGTTCAAAATAAAGTAACTAAAGACATTTGCATTATGTTTTGTTTCAGAATCCAGGCAGTTAGATTAACATCAGAACAGGTATTTTTAATGACCTAAGAGTACAGGAATAGAATGAAGACTAGGACCTGTTAATGTGATTGATGCATATAAATGAGCATATGTGTATTTTTCACGGTCATTTTAAGATCTTTTTTCCTTGTCTTTCAGAAAGGTGATTTTTGATTTCATAAAACTAACCACCTGTAAAAACAGACTAATTACATTGTTTACATCTATATAATGGGAAGTAAGTTTTTTATGCTCTCATAATGATTGTATGTAATTGTTGCAAAAACACATCTGTCAGGAAATTAAGAAGGCCAAGGTTTTGGAGCATCACTATTTCATCTTTACAGATACAAGATCTGATTCCAGTTATATTGCTTTAGTTTGCTCTGATACTTTTTGAGCAATAAATAAAAATACTATGTAGGCTGAGTAACATATATCTTGATCACAGTAATTTTAAAATAATATACATTGTCTTTAAGAAATTATACGTTTGAATGGTTCGCATTGTGATAATAAAGGAACAACTCACTGTGAAGTATACGGAATGTTGAGTTATTTGTAATATAGCAAAACTTTTGCTGTTGTTCAAAATACATGTAGTTTGTATAAAAAGAAAATCACAGAATCACAGAATGTTGAAAAGGGGCCTTAAAAGATCATCTAGTTCAACCCCCCAGGCTGAAGCAGCATCACCTAGATCAGGTCACACAGAAACATGCCCAGGCAAGTTTTGAATGTCTCCAGAGAAGGAGACTCCACAACCTCTCTGGGAAGCCTGTTCCAGTGCTCCGTCACCCTTTTTCCTTACATTCACGTGGAACTTCCTATGTTCCAGCTTGAACCCATTTCCCCTTGTCCTATCACTGGCCATCACTGAGAAGAGCAAAATGTAACCCAAGTGTAGAAACATGGAATAGTGTGATGAATTAGGATGCAAGGAACATCTGGATGTCAGCAGTGTCCCTCACCGTATCTGCTGTTACAGACTCTAAGCCTCACCTTAAGGATAATTATAATCTCCTTGTTGGTCTGCTTTAGACCACTTATACTCTTTTAGATTCAGTGTCATGGTCAAGAAGTGGGTAACACTTTGCTATCTGTTATTTGGAGACCAACAGTCTTACGTTTTCACTTTATGCATTGTAAGCATGGAGAGTCTAAGATCTGAATTAAAGTAACTTCTCTCTTTCTTCAGTATATAAGTTTCCAAAAAATGGCTCATATTTGACTGGAAGGATAGATTGTTGTGGAGAACCATTGGTCCAGGGTTAAGGCACACTATAAGGGGGTATTAGCCCTGTATATATTCCTTATTTTTACAGGTTTGAACTTCCTGTGTCATGTTGTGAAATAGATTGATACCTAAAAACAGAGGTCTACAGTGATGAATTCTCTAGATACAATTTTGATAATAAGCCACTGAGCTGCTGAATCCTACAAAGATGGCAGGATTCATTACAGGATCCATAAATTTAGACATCTGATTATATGTTTAACACAGAGACTTGGCACCTAACCTCCCATTATAACCAATTTAGTTCTAATCGATAACATTCAGTGGTGTTTGGAGTACACTTCTTCACCAACAAGATGTTAATTTGAATGGAATATAGTCATGTTCCACAGACTATATTGAATAGTACCAAATCATAGAATCATAGAATTTTAAGGCTGGAAATGACCCCTAAGATCATCCAGTCCAACCATTAACCCACCGCCACCAAGTCTACCCTTAGACCATATCCTCAAGCACTGCATCCACCCGTCTTTTAAACACCTCAAGAGATGGGGACTCAACCACCTCCCTGGGTAGACTGTTCCAGTGCTTGATGACTCTCTCAGTAAAGAAGTTCTTTCTAATATCCAACCTAAATTTTCCCTGGCGCAGCTTGAGGCCATTACCTCGAGTTCTGTCGCCTGTTACTGGGGAGAAGAGACCAACCCCCACCTCACTGCAACCTCCTTTCAGGTAGCTGTAGAGAGCAATAAGGTCCCCCCTCAGTCTCCTTTTTTTCCAAACTAAACAACCCCAGCTCCCTCAGCCGCTCCTCGTAGGGCCTGTTCTCCAGAC